>OZ025297.1:170696577-171296577 GCA_964019185.1 Maratus speculifer | reverse complement strand
ACCTCGTTTTTAGAAGTGATACTCCAATGTATTAGTTTTCAGTTAGTAGTAAAACTGCAAATAAAAAGAAGTAAAATAAATGATCCTTTTAAACTCTTTGATACTTATGTATGAGCATTTTAATGTATTTTATAGGAATTGTCTAAAAAGAAAACACAAAGAAAATTTACAATAAAAAAAATTGTTTGAACAAATATTAAACAAAAATACTATAATATACGTTAATTATGTATGTATATATATTTTTTAGATGTAAGATACAGTAAAAGAACTAAAGAGATGTGCATATATGAGGCGTTCAGAACTGAAATGGATCGGGAGCATGCTCAAGAGAAATGATTTGTATTTTTTATTAAAAAAAACTCCTTCCTCCCCCTATTCTTTTCTGTTTTTCACTTTGCTAGTGGCATCGACCGTGGAATTCGATGAACAATTTTAAAGTTGGACTTTCATGAGTAAGATATGCACAAATAGCGTTCTTAACAGAAATTTAAATCTTGAATCCTGATGAAGGCTTGGTATATAACCGAAAGTACTTGATTTTTTGGCATCTTTTAAGCTTCTTTAATCATCTTTTAGATAGTAAATCATTTGTTTAATTTATATTGTATTACTTAGATGAATTTTAGCATTGTGAAGTAGTTTATGTTATGTCACTGCATTTTAGAAATACGAAACATTTAAATTTTAATATATTATGAACATATTAAAAGTATTCTAATAATAATATATTAAATACATATGAATCATTCAGCACAAAAGTAATTTAAAAATAGAAGGGTTTTTTTTTTTTTTTTTTTTTTTTTTTTTTCCACTATTCTATTGTGAAAACAAGATCTGCCAGTACAACAATTTTTATTATTTATCTGCTCGATTGTTGCATTTGTATTCATATCCATTCAAACTTTTATATGCAAATTAAAGAATTTAAACTCTTGTGCTGTATTTTTGAGAACTAAATACAAACAAAAATCTTATTTTTATTATTTAAACATCTTTTTAAAAATTTACACACTGTAAACTTTCTTTAAAAAAAAATAAATAAATAAAATCCGACACTATTTGTGAGAAATATGCTCGGATAAACATGTTTGCTTCGTTTTACACTATCTAAAACTTTTCTTCACAAGAAAACTAGCTGCATTTAAAAATAAACAATCAAGCTATTTCGGCAGATGTGATTATCTTGAAAAAGGTTTTCATAAAAAAATAATCTTTTTAAAAAGAGACTTGGCTGGGTTCAGTCCCCAAAGAGTTCTTGGTATAAAAATGTTCCTTTCACAGAAACTTGGTTATCGGAAAATATTGGGAGCAGCTGGTAAAAAGGAGATCTTAAACACAGTTCAACATATTTTTTTTCTCTCTGCTACATACTCTATTTATTTTTTTTCTTTGCGAGAAAATATCGGAGAAAAAGATCAAACGAGTTTTATTTTCAATGCAAGGCAGACCTCGTTTTTAGAAGTGGTACTCCAATGTATTAGTTTTTGGTAAATAGTAAAACTACAAATAAAAAAATGTAAAATGATCCGTTTAAACTCTTTGATACTTATGTATGTACATTTTAATGTATTTTATAGGAATCATCTAAAAAGAAAACACAGAAAAAAATTACAATAAAAAAAGTTTGAACAAATATTTAACAAAAATACTATAGCTTACATTAATTATGTATACATTTTTTTAGATGTAAGATACAGTAAGAAAACTAAAGGGATGTGCATACATGAGGCGTTCAGAACTGAAGTGCACTCTTAGCCACTTAACTGCCCCGGAAATACAGCACTGTGCGAAAAGGGAGGGCGAAGGGGGCGGTCGCCCCGCTAGTGAAAGTTTAGGAAACACCAAATTTATGCTACCAACGTCATTTTTGGTCTGTCACAAGAAAAAGTTGGGAGGGGGGGCGCCAAATTCTAACTTTGCCCCGGGCGCAATTTTCTCTTCGCACGCCCCTGCGAAAGTAAGTATACGTCTTCAGAGAATACCTGCACATATTACAGAAATTGAGAAATTTCATTACAGTGGGAAAGTTTTCATCAACAGAGCCGTGTATTGCACACGTATAACATGTGTGTTTTTTTACTGTTGTTTCAGAAAATTAATCACCGCCTTATTTAAAAGTAGAATTTTGTTATTAAATAAGACACAGGAGATCGGTTCAAATTACTTCGGCAGTTAAGAGGTTAATATAAATTCGGACGATTACATTAATTTACACGGTTTATATACTTGCGCCGAAATGTGTATTTTTTCATAGATTCTAGTGCATTGAGTATGGGAAAATTATTGTAAAAAATCTGTCACGTCTAGTTTAAAAGAATATTTATTAAATATTTAAAACAATAATAACATAAAAAAAAATAGAAAAGGTTTATTTTACTCTTCTTTTTATAATTTTCTTGATCTGTTTCTCTTAAAATAGACCAGCAGTACACTGTAAAAAAATCTGTAACCTTAGCATTCTAAATTTACCGAAATGTGTTATGCTTACTAAAATTTTATAGCAGACTATACAAGAAAATTGTGTCAATTTACTAAACTTGTAAGCAAAACTAGAGAGATCTGTAACTTTACAAAACAATTTACAAAAATTTTGGTAATTTTATTAAAATTTTATCTGTTATCCTCGTTGCCGTTACTTAAAAAGTTCTGGGAATCCGATTTTTAATAAAGCAATAATATTTTTTTTTTCATAATTTTCATCTTTATAATTTCTTAAGAATCCATGAACGACCGTTTTTCCTCAAAGGATGATGTTGTGAAACAAAGGCTTTATCTCAATCTGCCCCATGTTCCAAAATGCCCCCTTTCTCCTATCAAATTTTTACTGCCCCACCAGTGGCCGAGAGGTTCTGACCTCTCAACTGGTAGACGGCCGGTGCTGGGATCGAACCCAATCGCGGCCGTCGAGCTAACCGTTCGGAGTTTTCGTGGTTTTATTCGAACCTTGCTTAAATACGGGTTAGGTTTCCTTAGAAAGACCACCACAAAGGGCACTTCAACCCCCTGGGGCTATATCCCTCGAGTAGACAATCGGCCGACACAAAATAAACCAAATCAAATTTTTACTTTTTTTTTTTTTTTTTTTTTACTTTAAAAGGAAAAAATTGCGAAAAAATCTTTACGTGTTGTTAAAATGAAAATGAATTTCGGATTCAGCGGTACAGAATACGTAAAAATCAGTTATCAAAAACTAAAAAACATGACATAACCAGACTTTTGCAGGCTAGTGTAATCTAATAACAATTTAAAATGTGTATCATTTTGTAAAAAAAAAAAAAAAAATAAAGCTGTTGATTTTCATAATTTTATTTAACAAAAATTCTAGGGTTTTTTCCTTCTTGTATGTTTATTACAAATTGTATATTTTGCATTATGTCAAAATCATTAAAGATTTCGAATTTATATTTTAATATTACCTTTACTCTCAATTTTTTTAACATATCTGACAAAATTATTTTCCAACTAAATATGTGAATGAACCCCTTTTTTGAAGAAAAGAAAATTACTTCGACTTTAAACAGCTATTATTCAGTCAATTTTAATCGTAGAATAACAGGACTTTTTGTTACTTGTCAGTGTAATAAGAAAATTTTACTAAATACAACTCATAGGACGGGGAAAATATACAAAAATAAATTTCGTAATTTTTTAATAAATGTTTTTATAGACTCAAAACGACTGTAAAATATTCCTTTATTTCATTTAAAATATTTTTGTAATTGGAACTAAGTGTCTAAGATTTACGATTTAGGAATTAGCCATTGTACACGGTTAAGAGTAGATACCCTGTATAGAAAAAATGTGACGTGATAGTTGTTTTTCTTTTTTTTTAATATTGCCTTTTATAAATAAGAAATAGTACACTACTGGCCAATAATATTGCTACACCATGAAGGCGACATGCTACAGACTTGAAATTTAAACGACAGGAAGAAATATTGTGATATGCAAATGATTAGCTTTTTAGCGCATTCTGAGAAAGCAGGTGCCTGTAGCGACACCTACAATCTGTTTAAAAGACGAAATTGTTCAGCCGGTTTCTCACACAGAAATTGCATTTGAGCTTTGTTGCCTAGTGAAAAATTGTTGTGGTACCTCGTGTAAGAAGGAGAAATGCGTACCAGCATGTTTCTGACTTTGATAAAGGTCGAATTGTAGCCTACCGGGATTGCGGATTATCGTATCGCAGTATTGCTACTCGCGTTAGTCGAGATCCAATGACTGTTCGCAGAATATCGAATCGATGGATTCAGGATGGCATTATGGAACGCCGTATGGGATCTCAATGGCCCCCTATTACTAGCAGCCAAGAAGACAGGCATGTTATCCGTATGGCCGTAATGGATAGTGCAACCACGTTACGAGCCCTGAGTCAAGTAATGGGGTCATTTGCAAGAGTAAAAGTGTCTGCACGAACAGTTCGATGACGTTTGCAGCAGCATGGACTCTCAGCTCGCAGATTATGGCTGCGATTTCACTTGACGCTGCGTCATAGACAAAAGCGCCTTTAATGATGTGATCAATGACGAGCCTGGATGCACGAATGGCGGGGTGTCATTTTTTCAGATGAATCCCGGTTCTGTTTACAACATCACGATGGTCGCATCCGTGTTCGGCGGCATCGTAGTAAACGCACATTGGCAGCGTGCATTCGTCATCGTCATACTGGCCTATCACCAGGCGCGATGATACGGGGTGCCATTGGATACACGTCTCGGTCATCTCTTGTTCACATTGACGGCACTTTGAATAGTGCACGTTACATTTCTGATATTTTACGATCTGTGGCTCTACCCTTTATTCAAGACCTGTCAAACCCTACGTTTCTGTAGGATTATGCCCGACTGCATGTTTCAAGACCTTTCTTGATACGGAAAATGTTCAGCTGTTGCTCTGACCAGCATGTTTCCCAGATCTCTCTCGAATAGAAAATGTCTAGTCAATGCTTGCCGAGCGCTAGCTCGTAACCATACGCCAGTCACTACGATTAATGAAATGTGGCATCGTGATGAAGCCGCATGGGCACCTCTACGTACCATCCAATTTCTCTTTGACTCAATGCCCAGGCGTGTAAGTGCTGTTATTACTACCCGAGGTGGTTGTTCTGGGTACTGATTTCTCAGGATCTATGCACCCAAATTTCTTGAAAATTTAAACACTTGTTATTTCTGTCATAATATGTTTGTCAAATAAATATCATTTTGTTGTCGGCATTTCTTCCTGATGTAGCAATTTTAATGGCCAATAGTGTATAATAAGAAAATAGGTGTTTCATCAAAAGCATATAAAAAATGTTTAAATTTGTAAATCTGTATTTTTTTTTTCAACTGCTTAAGATATGTGTCTACCCATCGCCGATTTTGTGAAAATTTTCGTTTATTAACTATTTGGGAAAATAATTGTTGTTCTCAGTAGAGAATTGGGATATCTGAAGCATATCTGAATATTTTTATTGGTTGAATTCTGCAATTTATTTTATTTTATTCGTTTTCTGATTGGTCCATACTTAATATCTAGAAATAAAATACTTCTATTTTTTATTTTATTCGTTTTCTGATTGGTCCACGTTTAATGTCCAAAAATGGAATACTTCTGTTATCCCGATGCCAAAAAAAGTATTAAAAACTACTAAAAAATTAATAATTCAAAAACAAATTTAGATACAGGTTTCAAATAGGTTGCATTTAAAAGTAATTTTTTTCTTTATACGATTGTGTCACAATTGAAAATGTGCGATGTTTAGAAGTTTTAAAATTTGCAATACCGAAAAGTGTTTAACTGAAATTTCATTTAATATTTGTTTATGATTGGTCCAGGAATATTAACGCTTCTGTAGAAGTCCAGGCATATTAATATGACTCTGTTATTACATAAGCTACGTTTTGATCATCATAAAAATGATGTTACTGTTGCTGTTTTTTTAAATATAGAAATCGTTTATAAGCCTAAAAATATAGTCTTTGAAAATATTATTTTCCAAAGAGTCGTTGTAATTTGTTAAATTACAATTTTTTTAGTTTTATTATTATCATTATTATTATTTTAAATTAAAGTTCAAACAGTTAGGATTCCAAAAATGCTTTACTTTTAGTTCAGCGATAATTATAAGTCAAGTTAGCGCAGGCTTCATGTCGAACACACAAGTCAGATGTATGTTGTTCAATAAACAAACAAACAAACAAAGTCAAGTTATAGACCAAAATACAAACCTTTATTCATAAGTTTTTGTGTTATATTAAAACCTTAAGTTGCGTTTTCAGGAAAAGTGTGTTTTGCCTTATTTACGTTTACAAGACTAGCAGCCTTCGTACTCTCGCTGGTCGGTTTTTCTAAAAAAACAAATCTTGAATAAAACGAAATATAGCAAGCAAAGATCAAATCAGAAAGAAATATATTTTTATAACAACTAATCAAATATCTATAATTATTGTCGAATTCGCATAACCTTCCATTATCAAGTTCATAGTTGATGTTGACGTTATAATAGTTATAAAATTACTGACGTACTATATTTAATTGTATAAGGATAGAAAATCAATGATTAGAAATGCACAAATAATGCATGAAAAGGTAGCAAACAGTCGTTTCATATCTACTATCGAGATTCTTCATCAGTGCAAGACTCAGCGAGATAGAAAAAGCAGAGCTGAGCAAATAGACAGAGAAACGCAGGCCTACCCAATACCCATTACGGGTGCGATTCCGCCAAAGGAAAAGCAACCAATGAGAAGAAAGCAGCTTGAATAACTGGGTGGACAAGTAGAGACATCTACCGGACAACGAACAAAACGAATAACCACGATCAACAGTAATAGCTTTTAGATAACTAAGTTCATTACTGAGTAACTGAAGAGCTAAACAAATATTGTAAGCCCAGAAAAAAGAAGTTTTAAAAGTTGCTAATTTCTGGTTAGGAGGATGAGAAAAATACCTGTGAGATAAAAAACTGGCCGCAAAAGGTTTGCGAAAGAAAATAGTCTGAAAATTATCTTCATTGCGAATAACAAGGACATCCAGGAAAAAAAGGCAATTGTCGGATTCAACTTCAAAAGTAAATGGAATGCAAGAATCAATAGAATTCATGACAGAGAGAATACAGGGAGGAAAGTGCGCTAAAGCCATTTTGTAGCAGCTTTGAAGCAGCAAAAATCGAATTCTGGAGCAGTAAAATCTATTTTTGCAGCAGCAAAAATTAGTTTTTGTAGCAGTAAATATCGGATTTTGTAGCAGCAAAAGTATAATTTTGTAGCAATAAAAGCTATTTTAGGAGCAGATTGAAATATTCTAATGTGAATAAACTCTTAACAATTACAAAATCTTGAAAAAAAAATTTTCATTTGAAAGAATAAATACTCAGATTAAATTTCTTTACATATTTCAGACCTTTCGATGAAATTTGGAGTTTTTCACGATCTTTTAACATAATTCATGCTTTTTCACAATCTTTTGACCCTGTTTTTTCGTTTTTTTAACTAGATTTGCAGGGGTTTTTTTTACGACCTTTTGATGAAATTTGTACGTTTTCTGAGATCTTTTGACGAAAATTACAGATTTTACGATCCTTTTGATGAAATTCTCGTTTTTTTTCACACGATCTTTTAAAGAAATCAACTTTTTTTTTCACGATCTTATGACCGCATTTAGTTCTTTTTATGACAATATTAGATATCCTTTGACAAAATTTCATGTTTTTTGTGATTTTTTGACGAAATACACTTGTTTTTCGGAATCCTTTAGAGAAATTTGTGGGTTTTTTTGCCATCTTTTCCAGAAATTAATGTTTTTTTTCCACGATCTTTTGGCTGTGTTTTGTTCACTCTTTTTTGATAATAACGATCCTTTAGCAAAACTCATATTTATCTCGGGATGCTTTGATGAAATTCGAGTGTTTTTTGATAAAATGTGCAAGCTTTTCGCGAACTATAGACAAATTTTTCATGATTTATTAATGAAATTCAAGTGTTTTTCATGATCTATTGGTGAAATTAGAGTGACGAAATTAGTGATCCTTTGACAAAATTCACGTTTTATTTTTTCGAGATCCTTTGACAAAATTCGTGTATGTTTTTTGAGAGGCTTCGACTAAATTCGTGTGTTTTCTATATTTTTTTGACGAAATTCGAGCATTTTCCCCGAAATTTATGGTCTTTTCCTACAGTGTTGAATTCAGATGATGGCCCAGAGGGACACCCCCCCTCCCCCGGGAATTTTGAGATTTTGGGTTTTCAATGATCAAAAAGTGCAATTCCCCCCCCCTCCCCAAGAACTCTATCATGACCCCCATGGAGCTACAGAAGTCCCTCCCTGAGAAAAGTGTCTGAATTCAACACTGTTTTCCTTTGACTGCATTTGTTCATTTTTTGACAAAACAGCAATTTTTTTGACAGAATTCTATTTTTTTTAATTTATTTATTTTTCTTGTAATCGTTTGACACACTTGTAGCGGATTTTCATAAGCGCTTTCATTCTGCTTTCAGTTTTGCTGTCTATCGGCAGGATTCGCCGAGGAGTGAAATAGTTCACCACCGACACGGGAAAGACGCAGAACAGGAAGATACTTAATTTACAGAAAATATGTACAATACATAAAACAGAGGCAATTCTAGGTTTTTTTTTTTTTTTTTTCGGGGAAAGGCTGGATATCCGTCATCTTCTGACGAAATCGGCGTTTTCCCGCAATCTTCAGACGAAATCAGCGATTTATCTGCGATATTTTAGCAAAATCGGCGATTTATTGCGATCTTTTGCCGAAATCGGCCGTTTTCCCGCGACCTTTTGACAAAATCAAAATTCTCCCGTGTTTTTTTTTTTTTTTTTTTAAATAAAATCGGCGTTTGTTCGGCGATTTTTAGACATAATTTGCATTTTTACGCGATCTTTTCTCGGAAACGGCGTTTTATCCCCGCGATCTTTTGACAAAATCAGCGTTTGTTCCGTGATCTTTTGCTGAAATCGCCATTTTTTTTCCAATATTCTTTTGGCAAAATATTTTTAAGCGATCTTTTATCCAAAACGGCGTTTTTTTCAGGGATATTTTAACGAAATCGGCATTATATCCGCAATCTTTAGAAGAAATAGACGTCTTCCAGCAGTTTTCAGACGAAATCAGTGCTTTTGCAGATATTTGATGAAATTGCCGTTTTTCGCGATCCGCAGAGGAAATTCGCGTTTTTCAGCGATGTCTGTGGCATTTTTATTATTTTACCATCAAAAAGTGTATGAAGCAGGGCTGATTCTGGATGAAATTTTAATTTTCGGAAATCGGGGGGGGGGGGGTAATCCACGAGTTACCCCTTTGGGAGGGAGGTTTTATCCGCTATCTTCAGACTAAATCGGCGTTTTCCGCAGATAAATCAGCGATTTATCTGCGATATTTTAGCAAAAACGGCGATTTATTGCGATCTTTTGTCAAAAGCAGCGGTTTTTTGCGATCTTTTGACAAAATCGGCGTTTCCCGTGGGTTTTTTTTTTTTTTTTTTAATGAAAACTGCGTTTTTTTCGATGATTTTTAGAAAAAATTTGCATTTTTGAGCGATCTTTTCTCGAAAACGGCGTTTTAAACTCCGCGATCTCTTGACGAAATCGGCGTTTTTTCCGTGAACTTTTGATGAAATCGGCCTTTTTTTGTTCAATGACCCTTTGACAAATTACTTTTAAGCGATCTTTTATCAAAACGACGTTTTTTCCCGCGATCTTTTAACGAAATCGATGTTTTTCCGCGGCTTCGAGACGAAATCAGCGTTTATCTGAGATATTTGGTGAAATTGCCGTTTTTACCGCGATCCGCAAAAGAAATTCGCGTTTTTCAGCGATCTTTTGACAAAGTTCGTTGAAAAAAAAATTGACGAAATCGTTGTTTTTCCGCGAAATATTGACGAAATGTGGGCGTTTTCGGCGATCCTTTCACGAAATTTGCTTTTCTCCGCGATTGTTCTTTCCGCGCGCAAAACCGTAGAAGTTGGCAGCTATGTGGAACTGATAACCTAATTCCAAATTTTCGAAAGAGGATGCCTTAAATTTTTGGAAATTTCGGACGAGAATTACCCCTATACGTAAGAGGCGAACTCCGATTATTTGGGAATAAACATATTGAAGCAACTTTCTCCCCAAAAGCGCGCGGCGTGCACGCTCCGAACTCTGCGATCAGCTGCAATGAAAATGAACGTACGGTGACTCGAGGGAAAAACAACTTCCGGTCGTTTGCGGAGACACGATAAAACTCCACAAAACATCGCGAGTTTTTCGTGACCGAATGTGCGTATTTTTCGCAATTTTTCGGCGAAATTTGCGCGTTTTTCGAGATCTTTTGCAATGTTTTTTTTGTTTTTCGACGAAATTAACAGCCTAAAAAAAGTTATTTGTTGTTGTTTCCTGGATCGACGAAATCGCGCTAAATTTCGTTTTGGCACTAAGTGCCTTTTGGCGCAAAATTGAAAAAAATAGCTGTTTTGTAGCAGTTTGGCGCAAGAAAGCGGTTTTGGCGCAGTCTGGCGCAATTGGCGCAGGTCTTACATCCCTGGAGAATATGATTAATATCTGCATTCACTTCAACTGGAGCATAAGCATCACCTACGGAATGAACATAAAACTGAAATTTTAAGACTTCAAACATTTTTATTTCAAAATAGTGCATGTACAAATCGCATAAAATCGGACTATGAGGATTACCCATAGCCAAACCGTCAGTCATACGAAAGGATTTCCCATTAAATACAAAAGTACTTTGAGACAAGCAAGCACGAGTGAGATGAATGAGCTCCTCGATTTCAAGAAAAAAGCGGAATAAAATTCACAAAGAGTTTTCTTCAGGCAATCTAAAGCACCTTTGACCGGAACATTAGTAAATAATGAAGAAACATCAAAAGAAACCATCATGTGGCCGTGAGATTAAAACTGTGACGATTCTTAACAAATCCAAGAGAATTCTTAACAGTGAAACAATTTCTGCTCGAGAATGGAGAAAATATGAAAACTAAATATTTGGCAAGTTTATAAGAAGCAGTACCAATACTAGAGAAAATGGATCTAAAAGGAATGTCAGGTTTACGGACCTTAGATAAAGCATACAACCTGGCTCAATGCCTAAGAGACTTCTTGAAATTAGCAAAAATAATGGAAGAAGACTTAATGGCATATTTAATAGTATCACTTTCACTAGTGGAAGGGTCTTTGTGAATTCCACATAGAGACTATTATTAATGGGATCATTAGAACCCTTGAGGAGGAGCGACACGTATACGTGCCGCAAAAATGCTTAAGAATCCTGTTTATTTCCAATAGTAAAATTATACTGTAAAATTTGCATTATTCAATCTGAGCATTTTCTCGATTTAAGAAGGAACAAATTTCTGTTCTTTAAAACCGGTGACAAAACATTAAAAATTTCATAAAAGGCTCCCGTCGCGAAGGGGTTAATGATATCGGGAGGACATATTTGGAAAAATCCCATCATTTATGAGATTTTTCCAAATATGTACATTTGTTAAGAACAATAATCTGACCACCTTTGTCAGTCTTGGTAATGATTAAATTCGGATCAAAACGCAAACTTCTCAGACAATGTTTAACAGAAATATCAAGATTAGGCTTATAAACATTAGAACTGAAATCGACAGTATTGGCAATGGAATGTCTAATAGGTTCTCTTTCAAAAGAAAAAATTCTTGAAGGTTCTTTCAATAGGAGCAATCAGACGGGGTAACGAAGGAATGACAGATACAGAAAAATTGTTGCGCATTAAGCTGATTGTTACTTAAAGACGCACTCGAAAAATTGACAACTGCATTTTGGTTAACAACAGGTAAATTGCTGGAGTTATTGGCAACATAATTTTTAAAAAGCGTACTGAATTTCCTCTTTAAGATCAAACAATGAGTAGAAGATGCTTTGAGGACTCTATTCCATAACCTGCTGTCTATAGATTTAAAATCAGGAGAAGAATTAGCAAGGCTGATATGTAAATAATATAACTTGCGCTGTATATGAGCCATTTTATGGCGAATCTCTTGAATCAAAGAAAGAGTTAATTTAGGACGAAATAAGACCTTATCACTCCTATTTGAATAAAATAAATTACAACGTATGGAAATGAAATTAGGAACCTACTTGCGCCTACAGTCTATAGGAATGCATCTATAGTCACCTAGGAAATATAAGTGTTCCAAAAAACTATACTTTTTTAATCGTAAATTACAAAATCTATTAATTCGAGGAATAGCAAAGAAAAGAAAAGCACAAAAAAATGACAGTGGAAAAAAGGCCCGTTAACGCCAAATTCATTGAAATTGTAAATAAAGCCTTTGTGCAAAAATGCATTAAGTTAGAAAAAATGTTGAGAACTGCACAAATAATGCATGAAAGAATAGCAAACAGCCGTTTAGAAACCACTACCGAGATTCTTCATCAGTACAAGACACAGCGTGCTAGAAAAAGCAAAGCTGATCAAATCAGAGAGAGGCGTATTTTTACATAACCGTTACGGGAGTTAACGCACAAAAAAAAACAAGCAATGAGAAGAAATCAGTATGAACAACTAGGTGGACAAGTAGCGACATCTACTGGAGAACAAACAAACCTTCGTGTTCCTCTTTTGAAACCAAACAAATGTTATGTGGTCTGCTCAAAGTCAAGAAAATTAACTATTCCTCTATTAAAAGAGTGATAGAACAACGCCTTTGTTGTACCGCTGAAAAAAAAAAAGTCGTTCTCATGCATGATGTGAATAGGGCCGTAGCTAGAAGTGAACAATAGTGAATATAGGGAGTGGGGGAGGCTCAAGAGAATGTAGGTGGGGCTCAAGGGAATGTAGGGGGGTGGCTCATAATTTTTTTCTCTCTCTTTCTCTGACACAAAAAGATAAATTAGTGCATATTCATATTGTAGGTATTATGTTTCTTATTAAACTGTAATAATAATTTCATTTTATGCTGAGAAAAGTATATGATGATGAAAATTTTGCGTGTATAACTGGTGCAAAATTAAACATCATGCTCGTTTCATATGCGCAAATAGGATAAGCAAGTGTTGAAACGCTTATTTTAGTTACAATTTAGTAACTCATCAAAATTGTGAAAGGGTTTCAAAACTAAGTTAGATTTTTGAACAGAATTTCATTTGAGTTTCCGGAACAGAAATCAATTTAGTGACTTTGGAAACTTTTCCAGGGAAGACTCAAAATATTTTAGGGGGAGCTGAGTTCCCGTAGCATCCCCTTAGTTACGACCCTGGATGTGACAAGTCTATTATCGAACCCTGCTTCGTTTCAAATTAAAGATGTGCAAATTACTCTGATGTGTATGCTTACTAATTCAACTACTCTCATTCAACCGCTCATTTAATGTGTTTCCGTCCTGGGAAAGTTTTTGTAAAATTTATCTAAGACTACATTAAATGTTTGATTCATGGCTAGAAATAACGTCATAAAGTTTCAATCAGTGACACATTATCAGTTTGTATCAATTAAGTTTATTCAAGTATAGATTTGACAAAGGAGGCTTTATTAATGACAAAAATTACTTCACCCATTCAGACTACTCTTTTAAAATTCAAGAAAAAAAAGTAGAACCGTTTTGAATATCGTCATTGAGTTAGCTGAAGCCTTTGATCGTTGTGCGCACTGTAAGAAATATATATATATGGGTGATTCTCAAAATAGGGGACGATTTCAAAAATGAAATTTTAAAAAAAATTACTGTTAGCAAAATTTCTGAAAAAAATAGGTGTTGTTAATATAGTATTAGGTATACTTTCCATGTAGTCAGCAGAGCTAAATATTTAAAAATTAACTTTAAAAAATAATTAGTATTTTTTGAGCCATGCTAATGACAAAACGAATTGTATGGAATAAATATATTATGAAATTTTTATTTTCTTCCTGTTTAAATATTTTTTTCTATATTTATTAGCCTTCTTTTTCAGCAAATGGTTTCCATTTTTACATATATACATATAAGGAGAATAAAAACATTACCAAAGAGCAAACTTTGTTACATGAGCAACATTCTGACACTAACAATGTAAGAAGCTGTCTTAGTGATTTTCCTACAGATTTAATGCATATTTTAGGGATAATAAATGTAATACCTAAATTTATACGTAAAATTAAACTTTATAAAGGATACAATATAAGCACTGGTTACATTTACGTACATAGGAGTCTTTAGCATGGACAGAAAAACCATGCTAATGACACTGATATCTGCCCATGCTCATGACAAATTTTAATTTAAATAAGATTATGAGCCATAATATAATCACAATGCAATATTCCTTTCTGTGGCTTTTTAAAACACAAAAGTTCTATGCAAATAAATAAAATAAAAATTTTAACTATAAAATAAACATGAAAATTATTATCCATTCTAATGATATATAATTGATGTAACCCCCTAATATTCAACTTCTATTCTTAAAATACAATACATGCTTCTATTTTCTGACTGGTTTAAAATGACTACTTGTTGCCATAGAGAAACTTTATATTTTCAAACTATTGTCATATGTGAAAATGAAATTTTGATTAAAAACCAGCTGTTTTAGTATGACCTTGTTTTGAAAATCGAATATGGAGGATCAACTTTAATTCTTTTTTTATGTACTATAATTTTATTTTTAAAAAGAAATTTATTGGATAAATCCTCTCCTTGATTAATATAAAGAAAGAATAACATTTGTTTATTTTATAAACATCATATTAACTCTTGAAAAATGCTAGTATACACAAGGCACAGCTGCTGTGGACATCCATGCTAATGACATTTTGAATCTTTATTCTGTTCTTTTAAGGTGTTTTTAACTAAAAAGTGAGTAATTCTTGAGTGCAAATAATGAATAATATTAAGAAAAACATATCTAAATATAAAAACATGACAGAAAACCTCTCAATTTTTTTTGTATGCCGAAAGACATAAATTGTCCCCTATTTTGAGAATCACCCATATATATATTACTCACTTCTTCGGAATGAATAATATGTCGAAAAATGACAATCCTCAATGCATGTCAGTGTAAGGACCATAAATAAATTTAAATCTTACTTATTTCTTTGACGTTAACTCGTTTTCAATGAACGAAATTTTAAACTTTGACTAAGCCCCCTGTCATTATTAAAACTCAATAGCCGACATGCGAAGTAACAGATTACTTGGATGAGACTAATCGAATGAGCTGTAAAAATTGAATTCGCCACTACAGGCTAAAATGGTACTTTTTAGACTGTTTTACTTGTCAATACTTTTTCTTTTCTTTTCGTTTTTTAACCATTTGGAAAATGGTTGTTACTTTCGATCTAGATGTCCTCAATTTATTCGTTTCTGATTGGTATACGTTATCCATGGCGTACGTACAGTGGATTGCCAAATTCTTATAGGGACAGTCATGGAATATAGGTCTTTTGTACTATATTAGGATATAATTTGAAAATAAACACTGTTTTTTAAATAAAAAAGCTTCATTATTATAGTTTGAGTATTCACGTATTATTATATGAAAGAAAAAACCCAGCAAAAATATAATATAGTCAATTTACCAATGTTAAGTAAAGAATATTAATATTTGGTGACATTTCCTTTAGCTTCAATGAGTGCTTCGACGCGTCTAGGCATGCTCTCTTCGCAATTTCTGGCACTTTCTTTTATTTTAAGGTTTATCATGCCATACATTTATTAGTTTTTGGATGAGGTGTACCTTGGTTGTAATCATATTTTTGGCGATTTCGCCGTGGTGATCTTCCATAAGATTTCTGTGGGGTTCATGTCAGGCTAATTGTCAGGCCAAGGTAAAACTGGGATATTGTGGTCTTCCCAAAACTTTGAAATGCTTCTAGCTTTATAACAAAGCACTGAATCATGCATAAACATAACTCTTCACCACTTGGGAACCATTCTTCAATTTGTGGAAGCAGCCAAGTTTCAAGAACATGCCTGTACTGGTCTTGTCTCATGATTCCCTAGACATTGTAGAGGCGTCCAACTCTTTTAGAGCTTATGACAGACCACACCATTACTTTATCAGGGTATTTAACACTATCCACGATGCAGTCATGGCGGTATTTTGCGCCTGGGCGTCGCCTGACAAAGCTGCTTTTATCGGCTAAAATCTCAAAAATTGATTCATCTGAGAAAAGACCTGAAAAAAATTAAAAATGTTATTAATTTAGAAATAAATGACTTTAAATGACATAAATAATAATTATCTTAACAACTCACCTTACTCCCGTCATCAAATGTGTTCTGGCGGTGTTCACGAGCCTAGGCTAAGTGCTTCTGTCAACAAGGGTTTCTTGCCTGGCCAATGCAAATCCTATCAACCCTTCCTCCGCTAATATCCTCAGCACAGTTTTCTCAAAACTGGCATTCCAGATTCTTGAATAATGTAAATAAGGAGTCCCATCTTTTTCTTTCTGTTTCCTAAACAGATATCCCTGATTTTTCTATCGGTATGTGGAGTTCTTATGCATTTTCTTCCATTTTTACCTCTTCATTTGGATGAAAGTGGCTGGTTTTTGTCCAGATTTATTTTTATCCGGTTGACTACTGACTTGGAAACTGAAGAAAGTTCTGCTATCTCCCCTTTTAGAATGTCTCGTATGCGGAAGACGAGGTTTTACCTCAGATTTTTTTCCTAAGGGACAAATCAATCCCTCAACCCATACTGAAATCATTAAAAAATAAAAATAAATTGAATCGTAAATAATTTTCCAAAAAAAAAAATCTAATCAATAAAGAAAGATAATACTCACATATTATTCTTAAGTTTTCCAAAAAAAACCCAAAGAATTTTGTTTAAGTTAAAAGAAAGCATGTTCCACTATTGCGTGTAAAAAGACTTAGCGTCTTTCCCGTTATTAAAATATTTATAGAAAGCAAACAAACTTTGTAACATACTAAAAGTACTTAAAAGTTGAGTTATAGAGATATTGACAGTGGTAAAATACATTCCTGCAACACTTAAACCATATACAGCCGCAGTTAAGGGCACCCAAAGTGTATGACTAGCAATAAATGTTACTGTCCCTAATAATTTGGCAACCCACTGTAATATAAGACTCTGTTATTATGTAAACCATGGTTTTTTTTTTTTTTTCCTATTTGGACAATTGTTATTGTCCTTGGTAGAGAACTGGGAAAACTACTGCATTTTTCATTGGTTGAATTCTGCAACTTTTTTATTTTATTCGTTTTCTGATTGGTTCATGTTTAATGTCCAAAAATGGAATACTTCTGTTCCACAATGACAAAAAAAGTAATAAAAACTATTTAAAAAATAATAATTTGAAAACAAATTGCGATAAAGACTTCAAACAAATCTCATTTAAAAGTGCATTTTTTTCTCTACGAAATGGTGTATAAATTTAAAATGTGCGGTGTTTAGAAGTTTAAAAATTTGCAGTTCCGAAAATTGTAAAATTGAAATTTCATTTAAAATTTGTTTATGGTGGGTCCAGGAATATTAATGTTTAATCCATGTCGTACGTAAGATAAGGCGTTCAGAAATCAGCCTGATGAATTCCATCAATTAAAAATGCACATTTTAAACAGTTAAAGTAGTACTATCTATAAACTACTGTTTTTACTTACCCATGATACGTAGTATAGGGTAAGTCTTGCAATCGTTTTGAAAATCGAAAAAAAAATTTGACGGATTTACACGTTTTAGATAGTGGAGATTCCGAAAAACATATTTTTAGAAAAAAAAATTTGCCGTCCGTCTGTCTGTCAATGCTCTATCTCCCGAATAAATTGAGATAGAGACTTGAAATTTTGTATGTAGTTAGTATGTAAGAATGGGACGAACCCTATTTAATATGAGCAACCTCGATTATCCGGAACTATTTTTTTCGGACTCTCGAAAAATTCGTTCTGATGAAAGGTATATAAAAATTTTCGATTTTTTTTTTTTTTTTTTTTTTTTTTTTTTTTTTTTTTTTAAACAAATGGACGTAAAAGGCAATAAAATAACACACATTTTGCATATAAAACGAAGTCGATCGGATTACTAGTTGGCGAGATATTTGTAATCTTGTTTTCCACATTCTTCCATTTTTCATGACCCTGTATTTCATTCAAATTTCAATTCAGAAGTATATTTTAATTGGAAATGAGACGCTTAATCCGACGCAGTTAATTGTTAGTTAATAGAATTATTATTTTTGGAGTTATAAGGATGTTTCTTTCACGCAGTTCGGTACTACTTTAGTTTGGCGTTTTACATAATTTGTCGAAATTTGTACATCAGCAGTTCTTTAATATAGCATTACTATGTATATTAACAATAATTAAATTTTGTTTATGAATTGCAATGCATTGTATAAATAGTTTCACATGTTTTATTTTCATATACATATCCATGATGGGTAAGTATTACGGCGGCCCCCAACGACTAATTTATCATTGGTCTAGGAATATTAATGTTTAATGCTTGGCGTATGTACGATAGGACTCATTATGATCATCATAAAAATTATGTTTATTATTATTAATAATTTAAATATAGAATGTATTTTTATAAGCTTTAAAATTTTAGTCTTTGAAAATATTATTTTCCAAATAATCGCTGTAATTTGTTAAATTACATTTGTTGTTGTTGTTGTTGTTGTTGTTGTTGCTGTTTTACTTTTATTTTATTTATTTATTTATTTATTGTCAAGAAAAAAATACAGTAAATTTTCTTTTAACCAATTTTAACCAATTTCCAATTCAAGAGAAATGGAATACTTCTGTTGCCGCAATGACAAAAAAAGTATTAAAATTACAAAAAAAAAAAATAATAATAATAATAATAACCCAAAAGCAAATTGAGATACAAATTTCAAACAAATTGCATTTAGAATTAAATTATTTTTCTTAATACAATGGTGTAAAAATTTAAAATGTGCGATGTTTAGAAGTTTAAAAATTTTCAATACCGAAAATTTTAAAACTGAAATTTCATTTAAAATTTGTGTATGATTAGTCCAGGAATATTAATGTTTAATCTATGGCGTACGTAATATATGACACTGTTATTAAGTAAGCCACGTTTTAATCATCATAAAAATTATGTTTTTTTTTTTTTTTTTTTTTTTTTTTTTTGTTTTTTTTTTAATGTAGAACATTTTTATAAGTTTAAACTTTTAGTCTTTGAAAATACCATTTTCTAAATGGCAGTAATTTGTTAAATTACTTTATTCTTTTTTTTTTTTAACTATTTGGAAAATAGTTGTTGTCCTCGGTAAAGAATTGGGAAATCTGAAGTATATCTTAATCATTTTATTGTTTGGATTCTGCGACTTATTTTATTTTATTCGTTTTCTGATTGGTCCATGTTAAATGTTCAAAAATGGAATACTTCTTTTGCCACAATGACAAAAAAAGTAATAAAAACTTTAAAAAAAAATGAAATCAATTTGTGATAAAGATTTCAAACAAATTTCACTTAAAAGTGCGTTTTTTTCTCTACGAAATAGTGTATAAATTTAAAATGTGCGATGTTTAGAAGTTTAAAAATTTGTAGTTCCGAAAATTGTAAAACTGAAATTTTTTTTAAATTTTTTAATATTAATGTTTAATCCATGTCGTACGTAATATGAGGCGTTCAGAAGTCAGTCGGATTAACTCCATCAAATAAAAAGGCACATTTTAAATAGTTAAAATTGTACATCTATAAATTACTGTTTTTTTATGATACGTAATATATGATTCGTTATTGTCATCATGAAAATTATGTTTATTATTATTAATAATTTAGGTATAGAATTTATTTATAAGTCTTTAAAATTTTAGTCTTTGAAAGTATCATTTTCCAAATAGTTGTTGTTTGGTTTGGCGCAGCATGTTCCTCAAGGGATTTTTTGCCATTAAAACCTATAGAACCAACCAACCAAATAGTTGTTGTAATTTGTTAAATTGCAATTTTTTTAACTATTTGGAAAATAGTTGTTGTCCTTGTTGTAAAAATTTTAGAGAATGTGTAAAATTAATCAAATTGCATCAAAGTTAAATAATAAAAGGTAAGATAATGTAGCTTACCTTCTTTGTCCACGATCGTCCACGTCTTTTCTAATTCACTTTTTTTAAATATCCATTGAGATTAATAATCCTGGAAAAGCTTGGTAAATTTTATTAATGTGTATGTGTGTTCACTGGGAAATCATCTGAGCAAGTTTTAAATCAATTAATTTATATATAAATCTTAAAGATAAAAATTACAAACTGGAGCATACATTTTTAGCTCCTTACTGCTTAAACACACAGAGAGAAGTGAAAATAATAGCAAAGAAAAATGATTACATAAAAATAAAAGAAATAAAAGTTATTCAAACATTATCATTAAGTTCTTATTATTTTTGTTTAAAATGAATAAATTTATAAAACTAGTTCTTTGTTTCTGATGAATAGATGATAAAACTATTGCTTCTTCTGACACTTAATTACAAATCAGTTCATCAAATAGATTTATGACGAGTAAATGATGTAAGAGTACTTTAGTAAAAGATTGACAGTCATCATAACAAATAATCAACGTTATTTATGGTGATTATTTTCCTGAAGTATATTAAGTTGATTTATTGTAAATGATTTTCTGAAAGATATTAAGTTGATTTATTGTAAATGATTTTCTGAAAGAGATTAATGTTACTAACATTCCCTCCTTAATCTCTTCAGATTAATCAGCAAGCAAGTTCATAGATATTCTGTGATTTAATAGTTCAGGTTTGGGTACCGGTTTAGTCAAAGCATCCGCTATCATGTGTTTTGATGGGCAGTATTTTAAATCAATTATTCCATCTTCCTTTAATTGTTTTATTGCATGAAAACGGATATCGATATGTTTCGAGCGTTTTGAAAACTTTTCACTTTCCACCATTTTTATGCAACTTTGATTATCTTCATATAAAACAATTGGTTTTGTCTGAGGTAGACCTAAATCTTCTAGGAGTTTCACTAACCATTGAATTTCTACACTTGCGTTTGAGGCAGAAACATATTCAGCCTCAGCTGATGAAAGAGCTATACATAATTGTTTTCTTGTGCTCCACTGTATTGCATTATTCCCCAAAAGGAAAAGATTACCGCTTGTTGATTTTCTTGTCTTAGTATCCCCACCCCAGTCAGCATCCGCGTAGGCTTTTAGAATCGGCTCAGCTTTGGTGTTTATGTGCAAGTTTAACTGTTTCGTGCAGTTTAAATACCGGATTATTCTTTTAACTGCTATCCAGTCTTTTTCCGTAGGGATTCATTTCTTCGGCTTAATATATTTACGGTGGCAGAAATATCCGGTCTGGTGACCGATGCAATATAAAGTAAAGTTCCGATAGCTTTTCTATAATTTGTGTTGTTAGGTAGTAGATTATCATTGTCTTCTAATCTATTAAAATTGGGTTCCATCGGAGTACCTACTGGTTTGGCTTCTTCTAACTTAAACTTTTTTGCCAATTCTTCTATTTTGGTGTTTTGATTTAATTGATAACCATCTGCTGTTTTCTCTATTTTGATACCCAGATAAAAACTTAGTTCTCCTAGATTCTTTAGCTCATATTCATTGTTGAGTTTTTGTATTATCTCGGTTATTTCGTCATCTTTTCCTGCTATCAAAATATCATCAACATAAACAATGATATATGATTTATTTTTTTCTTCATTTCGAATGTATAAACATGTATCTGATTTAGATTGTTCAAAGTTTAAATCCTTTAACGATTTTGTTATCTTAGTATGACATGCTCTGGCTGCTTGTTTTAACCCGTAAATTGATTTATTTAATTTACATACTTTATTTTCTTGATTTGGAATAATATAGCCTTCTGGCTGAGTAATATAAATTTCTTCATCTAAATTTCCATATAGGAAAGCCGTTTTTATATCAACGTGTTTTATTTTTAATTTGTGGTAAGCTGCTGCTGCTATGAAGGATCTAATTGTTGTGTATGAAACTACAGGTGAAAAGGTGTCTTCAAAGTCTATGCCGTATTTTTGAGAATAGCCTTTCGCAACTAGTCTGGCTTTATATTTCTGTATTTTACCTTTATCGTCATACTTAGTTTTAAAAATCCATCTAGAACCAATTATTTTTCTACCTTGTGGGGGATCTACAAGTGTCCATGTGTTGTTTTTGATATGAGAATCTATCTCTTCTTGGGTGGCATTTAACCAATTTTGTTTTACTTCTGGATTCTCTATATTCATTATGTCGTGAAAATTTTCTGGTTCTTTAATGTGTTCGTGATTTACTATATAAATAAATCGGTCTGGAGGGACACCTTTATTGGTTCTTTCTGATCGTCTTGGTTCGGGTGTTGATTGTTTGGACTCATTTGGTGTGTCTTCATTATTAGATACTTCGATTTCTATAATGTTTTTAAACTGTGATTTTTCACTTTCGTTAGATGATTTTTCTTTAAAATTTAATTGAGTTTCTACCTTTGGACTCATGTTTTTATTTTCTAGAAACTTTACTGTTCTGGCGATTATTATTTGTTTACCGCTAGTGTAAATACGGTATCCTTTGGAGTAATTGTCGTAGCCGACGAAAATGCCTTCGACTGCCTCATCTAATTTTTGTCTCTTATTTTTATTCACATAAGCAAAGGCTTTACAGCCAAATACTCTAAGGTAATATAAATTAGGTGGTCTATTATTCCAAAGTTCAAACGGAGATTTTTCAGTAGCTTTTGTTGATAATCGGTTTTGAAGGTGATTTGCTGTACAAATCGCTTCACCCCAGAATTTTTTAGGTAAGTTTGCTTCGCTAAGCATAGCTCTGGTCATTTCAATAAGCGTTCTGTTTTTGCGTTCCGCAACGCCGTTTTGGCTCGGAGAATATGGAACAGTGTGTTGATGTCTGATGCCGTTTTTCTTAAGAAAACTGTCGACTAAATCATTGTCGAACTCCCCTCCGTTGTCCGTTCTGATGCTCTTTGGCTTTTCGCCAAATTTATTACTAACTAGGGCAACATATTCTTTAAGTTTTTCATAAACTTCAGTTTTCTTAGATAATAAATACATAATTGTAAATCGAGTATAATCATCAATGAATGTTAGGAAATATATTTTTCCGCCTATGGTTGGTGTTTGAAAAGGGCCACATACATCAGAGTGCACTAATGCCAATCGTTTAGTGGCTCTATAATCTGCTACTTTTGGATAGGGTGCATCGGTTAGCTTTGTTTTGATGCAAGTTTCACATGTTGTGGTTGTGCTTGCAATGATTTATTTGTATTCCTTTCGCTAAGTGTTTTTCTTCAATTTGTTTGATAGACGCAAAATTTTTATGGCCTAATCTTCTGTGCCACAACTCTACACAATTTTTATTGTTACAACTGTAAGTTTGATTTGCATAATTTGTGTTAGCGGTTTCATTTTCTAATTGAATTTCATATAAGTTATTTTTTTTTTTCGTGCTTCTAGGCGGGTGATTCCATTGAATGTTATGTTACATTTATCATCTTTAAATAAAATCTCGCAGCCATTTTCTATAGCTTTACTAACGGAGAACAAATTTGTCTCGATCTCTGGCACAAACAAAACATCTTTAAGGGTTATGTTGTATGTTTCACCGTCTGAGGTTTTGGTTTTTATTTGTGTATAACCCGATCCATAAGAAACTAGTTTGTTACCATTCGCAATAACAACGTTAGTTTTTTCATTTGATTTTAATTCCGTAAATAAACTTTCATCATTTGTTGTATGGCTAGAACTGCCACTATCAACTATCCAAGCTTTGTTATTCCGTGGTTTTATTATGAACGCACAGTGTTTGTAATCTTGATTACTTTCATACTCATTATCATTGGTATTTTGATCTGAATTTAATTCAACGTCATTTCTAACATTTTTCTCATCCTTTTGGAAAACAAGAGAAGAATTGAAATTTTTCTTTTGTTTATAATATGTATTATTTGAAGGATTTGTTTGTTTGTTTTTAATATGCCAACATTCTTTAGTGGAATGGTTTTTCATTTTACAATTTGAACAGTACTTTTGATCTTTTTTATATCCTGTATTGTTAAATTTATATCCCGCATTGTTAAATTTCTTCGTAGTCTTGAACGCTTTAGCTGTATTTTCAGACGATTCATTACTATCGCTTCTGCGATTAAATTCATCAATGAGTTTGTTTTTTATAAAAATGGAAGTTAATTCCTCTTCATTTCTCGATTCAAGCGCTGTGATAAGAGTGTCGTATGATGCTGGCAATGAGCACAACAAAAGGGCTGATATATGGCTATCTTTAATATTTTCTCCAATTGCGGATAATTTATCAACAATTTCTAATATATTTGTGATATGTTTTACCATATTGCCCCCCTCATTTAATTTTGTGCTATAAAGCTTTCTAAGTAAATCTAGACACACGGCAGTGTGTCAGCCAAGTTCACAAAGCAAAAGGCGACACACTGGCCGTGGGTTATATTACCCGAACCATTTCGGGCCACTTTTGACCCCTCAATAACTTAAATTCTATTTGACCTACACACTTGCAATTTTTTGTGTCGTGTAAGACCATCTTCTAATTTCCGAATCCTAAAATTTTTTAAAAAAATCTTTTACCGTTCACGAGAAATTGACGTCTGAAAACCACTGTTTTTACCACTGACTCACTGACTCACTGATTCACTGACTCACTCATAGAAATGTTTGACTACTTCCAGGTGACTTAGGAAGTTGAAATTTGGTGTGGAGGTAGGTTATTGGATCTATAAATAGGAAAAAATCTGAAATCACCGTTAATTAAACATTAATGGTTGGTTAGAGGAGAAATTATTGGATTACAATGGAAGTTTATGAGAATTTCACAAAATACAAACAAATAGTGCCAAGTTGGCGTCACTTTTGGCGAGTATCAGGTCTAATCTCTGAAACTACGGAACCGATTTCAAAAGTAAAGGTACCAAAATGATGGTGTTCGCCCCGGTTCAAACATAGACTATATCTTATATCTGTGCCACTAACCAAAAGAGGGTTCAGAAGCGAAAAACATTCTAAAAATGTGATTTTTGTTTTACTGAAGGGCCTAGAAGCACAAAATTTGGCATGTTAATTATTTATAAGATATAAATGATCACTAATGACATTTGTTAAAAAATATCAAATTTAAATGGGTGAAAATCCGCGAAGAGCGTTCTAAAAAAGTTCGAAATACCAATTTTAAAACAATTTCAGTAAACAACAAACCGATCTTAAAAGTAATAATATCAAAATGATGATGACAATCTTTGCTCCAACATAGTATATATTTTATGTCGATTACACTAACCCAAAGGAGCTAAAAGAGCAAAAAAACATTCTAAAAATGCGATATCTGTATATTAAGGGACTGGACTGAAAACATAAAGTTTGGCATTTTAGAGTTTATGGGAATTTCGCGAAATATCAGAAATAGTGCCAAGTTGGCGACACTTTTGGCGAGTATAGGGGCTAATCTCTGAAACCACCGAACCGATTTCAAAATTAATGATACCAAAATTACGGTATTCGCCCCGGTTCAAACATAGGCTATATTTTATGCGTATACCATTAACCAAAAGAGAGTGAAGAAGCAAAAAACATTCTAAGAATGCAACTTTTGTGTTACTGAAGGACATAGAACTATAATATTTGGCATGTTAATTATTTATAAGATATAAATGATCTCTAAGGGCATTTGATAAAAAATACGGAATTCAAAAGAGGTGAAAATGTGCGAAAAGCGTTCTAAAAATGTTCTAAATGGGATTTTAAAGCAATTTCAGCAAATAACAAACCGATCTTAAAAGTAATGATATCAAAATAATAATGATAGTCTTTGCTCCAATATTGGCTATATCTTATGTCGATTCCACTAATCCAAAGGGGGTAAAAGAGCAAAAAGCGTTCTAAAAATGCGATGTCTGTATGTTAAGGGCCTAAAAACATAAAATTTGGCATGTTCATTAATTATAAGATATAAATGATCACTAAGAACATTTGTTAACAAATACAAAATTTAAAAGGGATAAAAATGCGCGAAAAGCGTTCTAAAAACTTTCTAAATAGCAATACTTAAGCAATCTTGGGTAGTTAGCGAACCGAATTAAAGAAAAAAAATATGCCAAAATGATGGCGACAGTCCTTGCTCTAACAAAATTATTGGATAAATTACCAGATTACAATGGGAATCTCTGGGAATTTGGCAAAATACCAGAAATAGCGCCATGTTAGCATGACTTTTGATGCGTAATTTTTGTCGTCAATATAACGATATTTCGCTACGCTAGTTGGCTACGAACGTTTTTGGTCTATGAAATAAAGTAGTATCCAATCACGTAAAAGAAACATCCTTATTAATGGAATTTAAAGGAACATAAGCAGTTCTAATGTTAAATTTTTAATTTTGTCTGAAAAAAAAACAGTGAATAAATGCAGGAAAAAGCTATGTCGGACGCTCCTCTCAGTCCACAAAACATCGAAGAATGTCCTAGGTAGTTTTAGCTGCCACCACCGATATTAATGGGTGATATCGGTCACCTGCTGTGAGGATTGTGTAAAATAACACTGACGCTGTTAATGAACTGAACTAACAGTTTATTTAAGATATAGATATGTACACAAGAAACAATATTTACAAATATTTACAATTACAACTCGGATATAGATGATCCGGTTCAACATTAAATTAACTACAATAAACGTTGGTTGTGTACCGTTCAACTTACACTTCCTTCCTCACACTCAACGCACGTTGGATACGCTTTATCAGAGATTACTGCAGAATCTCAATACACAAGGGTACTAGGCCTCACTTCTCGGCCTATAACACTATCCACCGGGACGCCTTGTCCCACGCTCAAAATATACACTATCCAACAGGACCACAAATCCTGAGCGACCTATCGGTCTCAACGCCAAGCGAGAACTGTCCAACCTCTCCGTCCAGAGTTGACCTTGTCAGAGATCTTCCTTCCCCCAGCAGGGCCTCTTAGAGTTCCTCCATTGGTTCAATTCCGCATACCAACCTTGAGTTATGACATCTACTGTTTACACATCACTCCAATAGCTAGATGACAGCTGAGGCACGCCCCGCGGCCATCACTTTCATTCATCAACGAGTGCGTCATCTGCACACCTGTGTCAACATCTGTCATTCGTTATTATAGAAAAGAAAGAAAGGTATTTCGAGCTTCACGGATACACAACTAACAATACATAAAAATATTCAGATGAGGAAATGTTATTCCTTTCTAATTCAGGGCAGATGTCTTCTAGGAACCTGACACCCCCCACCTTAGCGGAAAATATGCCTCTTAGGGGCTAATTTTCCCCAAACATATAATAATATTACGGAAGAGTTCAATAGTCTCTTTGCAGATTTCTTCATTCTAAATATTACATAGGCATTTTCAGGTGTCTGAACATTCTCTACTGACATCTCTACTGAACCTTATACTAATACTACTATTGCATAAACAATACACATGCTAATTTACTATTATAAACACAAAACTTAAAAAAAGATATTTACACACACAAAAAAAAAATTAGACATGTGATGACATCCTTTAAAGTTGTCTACTATTTTGACATTGATACTGATGGGCTAGTAACTGGTTGTTCTTCCCAGCTCTTTCTCTGTAGCCTCGAAATTGCATCAGCATTCAAATGTTGAACTCCGGGACGATGAGAAATGCTCAGGTTCCAGCGTTGCAAGGCTAGAGCCCACCTAGTGAGTTTGGGCGACCTTGGGGTTGTTTCCGTGAGAAATTTTAATGGATTATGATCGGTAATGACCTCAATTTGAGATCCATAAGTCCACTTTTCAAACTTCCGCAACCCGAAGAGAACACTCCAAGCCTCTTTCTCTATACTCGGCCAAGCACGCTGAGCCCCTGACAATTTCTGACTGGCAAAAGCTATAGGTTTAAACTGACCTTTTTCATCTTTTTGAGTAAGACAACATCCTACTGCAAGGTCGGAAGCATCGGCGTGAAGCTGATATTCCCGGCCTACGATAGGTGTAGCCAAACTCGTCACTTTACACAACTCATCTTTAAGAGTATTAAATGCTTTTTCTGCCCTTTCATCCCATGGTACAGTATTTTTGACATTTCCTTTGGTTAATTCGGTTAAAGGTATAGCTATCTCAGCATAATTTGGAATATAAGATCGGTAGAATCCCATTAATCCCAAAACTGATCTAACTTCCTTTTTAGTCTTTGGTCTCTTTAAGTCCCTTATTGCTCCGATTTTCTCCTCATGAGTTCCACCCCCAATAACATGACCTAAAAATTTAGTCAATTTCTCTCCAAATTTACATTTGTCTAGTCTAATCGTAAAATTTCTATTTTTCAATTCTTCAATGACAGCCCTGACATGCTCACAATGCTCTTCCCAGGTATCGGAGAAAATGATGACATCATCAATATATGCTTCTGCATACCTCCGATGACCTTGGAGAACCTCATTCATGTCTTTTTGAAACGTAGCAGCAGCCCCTGATAATCCAAAAGGCATTGTACGCCACTGATAAGTTCCGTTATGCGTCGTAAAAGCTGTCAGCGGTTTACAAACCTCAGCCATTTTAATTTGCCAATAACCCCTCAATAAATCTATTGAAGATAAATATTTAGCCGCCCCTGCGGTATACTTAATTTCTTGGGAATCTTTCATCGGGAAGGTGGGAACCTGCGTTACAGAATTTAAAGCTCTGTAATCAATACACATTCTGACAGTTGCATCTTTTTTCGCAACGCAAACAATTGGATGGCTAATTTCAGCATTCGACGGTCCGATTAGATTTAATTCTAATAACTCCTGAATCTGCCTATCCACTTCCTCTTTATAAGCTACCGGCACGCTATATAACTTTGGTTTTTTCCTTTCTACACCCGGTTTCAGATCAATACGATGTTCCCCTACTTCCGCTGGTCGTACAGGACCCATAAACACTTCTTTATTTTCCCTCAAAATGGACTTTAAATCTTTGACTTGACTATTAGATAGCCCTTTTATTTCAAACCTCTCAATATCCCGTTCTATCTCTTGATCCCGGTTCAAAATAGGAATTTCCCCAACTTCTCCAAATTCCACATCACCTTCGAAAACAATATTAACTATATTACATTTAGCGATAAATTCTCTTATCTTATTTTGGTGCACATGCTTCCTACTCCCGTCGGCTAACTCAACAATAAACGAATGCTGGTTTCGTTTTTCTACAATAGTTGCCGGCCCTTGCCACCTAGAATATAACTTATTAGTCGAATCGGGGATTAACAGAATAACTTTATCGCCTACCTCAAACGTTTTTCCTTTTGACCTTAAATTATAATGATACGCCATTCTATTTTGTTGAACCTCAGACGACAATTTTGCCTCATTTGCGGTTCTTTCTAAGCGGTTCTTAAGTTTATCCAAGTACTCATGAATCGGCGTAGTATCTAACTGCGCTCCCTTATTTTCTCCTGCCCATGACGACTTAAGAATCGATAACGGACCCTCCGGCGCTCTACCATATAATAACTGGAAAGGTGCGATTCCCGTCGTAGAATTTGGGACTTCCCTATACGCCCATAATATAAATGGTATTTGTTCATGCCATTTTTTTCCTTCTTCCCTAATCGTATGATGTAGCATACGTTTAAGAGTCTGATTAAATCGTTCCACAAGTCCGTTGGACTGTGGATACTGTGGAGTCGAAAATCTTGGACTAGCACCTAACCTTTCCTCAAATTCTTTCGTTAAGTCGGCAGTAAAATTGGTTCCATTGTCGCATGCAATTACATTAGGAATTCCTGTTCTCATAAATATTTGAAGTAACGCCTCACACGCGGTTTTAGCAGTTAAACTTTTTAGAGGGATCGCATCAGCCCATCTGGTATGCTGATCAATTAAAGTCAGTATATACCGATGCCCTTCTGAACTTTTAGGATCAATAGGCCCAATTAAATCAACATTAACAACCTGAAATGGAAGTTCCGGCCGCGACACTGGGGAAATAGGAGCTCTATCATTTACTTTAACCCCTCTAGGCAATTGGCACTCTAAACATGATTCGCAAAACTGTTTAGCTTCTTTTGCCATTCCCTCCCAATAAAAAGAATACCTTATTCTCTGCAACGTTTTCTTGGCTGCATGATGCCCTCCAAATACCGTTGAATGCGCTAATTTTAAGATTTCTTCCCTTCTTACCTTGGGTACTACTAATTGCGCTATAGTTTCGCCTAACAATTTCTCTTTATGATACAATAATCCGTTTACAATATAATAATCCCCTTTTTCCTTTTTAGCTAATTCCCAAGCTTTCTCTAATTCTTTACATTCCAACTGGGATTTCTTAAACATATCTGAGTTACTAACAATAGATTCATTATTTTCCTCCGTTTCAGCTTTTTCTGGATCCTGACTTTGTACATTTTGCGATCTCGCGTCTATTACGTAAACATTACAGCTATCGTTACTTACATCTTCCTTTTCATTCGAGTTATCAATAATAATTTCGGAACTTTTTAATTCTTCGGACTCTATCAATGGCTCCTCAAGATTGACACCTGACAACTCATTAATCACTTCGGGATGTAAAATTACTTGCTCATTAATATTATCAGTTACTGCGCAAAGTACTTCCTGATGAATAATATTAGTTTGCCCGAATTGCGGAATAGCTAGCGGTAGTTTAACTAACGGTGATTTAACAGCTTCACCAAATAACCCTTGTAAATAAATACTACACGCTCCCTTTAATTTCTCTTCCGGTACTAAATCTTTATGAACAACACTAATCTCACATCCCGAATCAACCAATCCCTTTGCTTTTTGCCCATTAACACTAACTTCAATTTTCTCAAGTTTATTTAATTTCTCACCAATAACATTAGTTTTCTGCTCGGCCTTTGCCGATATTCTAGCCACAATAGCCCCATTAGGTAACTCTTGATTTTCTTTCACCATAATCTTATGAACACCTGCTTTCTGGTCTCGCCCTTTATTGCCATTATTAGTTCCCTCATTACCCACTTTATTACAAAAACGTTGGTAATGACCTCTCAAACCACACTTAAAACATTTAGGCCCTGAAGCATCATTCGTCTTCTTAAACTCTGTTTTCCTATCCGGAAAAGAATTACCCTCATTACTACCATTTTGCCTCCAACTACCCCTAAATTTATTATCCTCCCTCGGTCTCATTTTTTCATTGTTTACGTACTTATCTTTACCTTTAAAGCTTTTATGCGTAACCGCATAAGACTTATGTTTAGCATCAAAATAATTATCACACTCTTTAGCAATTTTAGGAGCTTCTAACCATTTACCCTGGTGAGTTAAACTAATATATGCTGCAGTATCCTCATCTAGCGTACTCATTAGCTTATCAGTAACTATTAACTGGTTGACCTTTTCATAAGTGTCCGCACCTCTAATTTTACAATAATTTTCCCACGTAGCTATTAAACGCGATACAAATAATACATGGGTTTCGTTCGGATTTCTCCTAGCTTTCCGGAAATTTTCTAAACATGCCTTCGGGGTTGGCTCATGTTCCCTTAGGACTAACTCCTTTAATTCCTCATAATTCTCCATTTGTTCCTTAGTGGTATAAATTAACAAATTATCCGCCTTATCTCCTAACATATTTAGTAGAATTTCGGCCTGCTGGTTTTCCGGTACATCTTTAGTTTGGAATGCCCTTTCTAAACTGTTGAAAAATAAATTCCATCCCTCAGTCCCTTCTGGTACTTTGATAGATAGAGTTTTAACACTTTTGATCAATTTTTCTATGTTACTTTCATTATTAGATTCCCTAGACCCATTGAAATTATTTGCCGATCCTTGCACCCTTAGTTTCTCCATTTCTAATTCATGTTCCATTCTTAATTTTTCCATTTCTAACTTTTCCTGCTCTAATTTTTCCTGTTTTTCTTCACGCTCTAACCTTTCCTGTTTTTCTAACTTTTCGCGTTCTAATTTTTCTTGTTCTAATCGTTCTGCAACAATAGCGTCAGATAATTCCTTAATAACCCCCTCGTCATACTCATCACTGTCCATTATCTTTTTCTTAAGCTGAATTCTGGTATCATCTTCCGTGAATTCAACACCCAATTCTTCGGCTATCCCCTGAAGATCAACCTTTTTTAGTTTCAATAAGAAAGCCATACCTTCACCGATTGTTATTACCACCCCACAAGAATAGTTAAACCTACCAAATTAATATTTCCGAAATTTCTAACTTAGTACAGATATTTCTCCACTTATTAAACTAATTAATACCCTTCAGATAATCAATACATTTCATTTCTAATTAACCTACTGAATACTCTAATTTTCCTCAAACATTGATATCACACAATATACTTCCAATAAAACAAAAGGTAAAAGAGTAATTCGATTTGATTACTATGCAATATAGGTCCCAATGTATACACTTAGATAACAACATACAATTTACATAATCATACTGATACGTTGATATTGAATAGAAGTATTGATGTCAATCAAGAAATCCACATAAAGAAAAATTGAAACACATGCATACATAAACTTCTACAATTATCCTCATAAAATATTTCCGAATTCAATATTGGTTCTTACACTTAAAACAAATATACTGAAAATCTTTACTTTTATTTTTACTCACTATGGCTCTCTTTTGAGCCTTTTTTTTTCCACTGTGGCTCTCTTTTGGGCCTTTTTTTTTTCACTATCGCTCTCTTTTGGGCCTTTTTTTTTCCCCTCACTAGTATTGGCCAATTAAAATCTTCATTTGCTTAGAATTTTGATAATGCAACTCTTAAAATTTAAACAGTATTACTTCATTTAACAATTACTTTAACAATAATTTAGATTTAATGCATTAATTTAGTTCACTAATATCATTATAAATAGCATACCATTATCATCTCAAATTATTATGACCTTTCTTTAAAACAATAGCAATATGGTTACTAATTCTTTACACCTATCTGAACACAATTATTTCATTGCACATAAATTACATAGACAATTTACTTAAATTACTATTAATTATACAACAATACAATTTGGTTCGAGATGTCAGAAGAAATGAATGATCAAAACACCTTACCTTATACTTTCTTTGGTGGGGTACTCTTCTATTCACAGATAGCTCCACGATGTAGTGGTAATATGGCACAACAGTTCAGTTTAGTTCTTTCTAATAAAGATACGCACAACACTTTAGTCCACACTAGACGATATGGCACGATACTTTATCACATACTCGACGATACGGCACAACACTTTACACACATTCGACGCTACGGCACGACACTTTACACACATTCGACGATACGGCACGACACTTTAGCATACAATCGACGATCCGGCACGATGCTTTAGCACATACTCGACGATATGGCACGACCACACAAGAATTCCACTGGATACTCTGGCATTAACAAACTGCAACACGGCTCGCTGGTCACTGGTTTCAGGCGATTCTATCCCACCGCTGCCACCAATTTGTCGGACGCTCCTCTCAGTCCACAAAACATCGAAGAATGTCCTAGGTAGTTTTAGCTGCCACCACCGATATTAATGGGTGATATCGGTCACCTGCTGTGAGGATTGTGTAAAATAACACTGACGCTGTTAATGAACTGAACTAACAGTTTATTTAAGATATAGATATGTACACAAGAAACAATATTTACAACTATTTACAATTACAACTCGGATATAGATGATCCGGTTCAACATTAAATTAACTACAATAAACGTTGGTTGTGTACCGTTCAACTTACACTTCCTTCCTCACACTCAACGCACGTTGGATACGCTTTATCAGAGATTACTGCAGAATCTCAATACACAAGGGTACTAGGCCTCACTTCTCGGCCTATAACACTATCCACCGGGACGCCTCGTCCCACGCTCAAAATATACACTATCCAACAGGACCACAAATCCTGAGCGACCTATCGGTCTCAACGCCAAGCGAGAACTGTCCAACCTCTCCGTCCAGAGTTGACCTTGTCAGAGATCTTCCTTCCCCCAGCAGGGCCTCTTAGAGTTCCTCCATTGGTTCAATTCCGCATACCAACCTTGAGTCATGACATCTACTGTTTACACATCACTCCAATAGCTAGATGACAGCTGAGGCACGCCCCGCGGCCATCACTTTCATTCATCAACGAGTGCGTCATCTGCACACCTGTGTCAACATCTGTCATTCGTTATTATAGAAAAGAAAGAAAGGTATTTCGAGCTTCACGGATACACAACTAACAATACATAAAAATATTCAGATGAGGAAATGTTATTCCTTTCTAATTCAGGGCAGATGTCTTCTAGGAACCTGACAAGCTAAAAGATTAATTAATATTAAATAAAACTAATTTAACTAATTTAACCTATTTATTTCAAAAAGAAAACAAATACCTACTTATTTGACAAAAAATAATGATATCCTATCAAAAACATGAATGTGAAAAAATGCCAAGTTCGTTAAAGGTTTCACTCTTAAAAGAAGTGATTTGACAAAAAATAATGATATCCTGTCAAAAACATGAATGTGAAAGAATGCCAAGTTCGTTAAAGGTTCCGCTAATAAAAGAAGTGAGATCTAACTGCAAACCAAGTTCTTTCGGAGCTCCTTAAATCATAACTCCTGTCATGCATAGTATTATTCAATTGCTTAAAATGATTTGTTATGTTACTTGTTATTCAATAGAGTGACTTGGCAAGTTTTCAGCTACCAACTTTAATCTTTGAGTCGGAGTACAATTTAATCTAGAATCTGATTGGCAAAGATCTAGTCAATCGAGTGTTCGAATAAGTATATTGAAGTTAAGGTACTGATAAGTTACGGAAGGAATCAACTTTAATTTCTGATCAACTAAATAGGAAAAAATGAATAAGAGAAAACTTGCTAAGTCGCTCAGTTGAATAACAAGTAACATAACAAATCATTTTAAGCAATTGAATAATACTATGCATGAAAGGAGTTATGATATAAGGAGCTCCGAAAGAACTTGGTTTGCAGTTAGATCTCACTTCTTTTATTAGCGGAACCTTTAACGAACTTGGCATTCTTTCACATTCATGTTTTTGACAGGATAAAGTTTACTTGATAGATTTGAGCGCTCATGTATTGATTTAAGTGCATTCCAAGTGTCTCTCGCAGTTTGAATATTCTTCACGTGGACGATCTGACTGTCTTCTATACTTAGGTTAATGACAGCCCTAGCCTTCCGGTCCTTTTTGGACCAATCATTAGTAATTGGGGTAGGTGGTGTTTCCGTTATGATCTCAAAAAGATCCTCTTTTATGAGAAGCATCTCCATTTTAAATTTCCAAGAGGAATAATTTGTGTAGTTTAGCTTCTCTATAATCTGTGCATCTTTTACCGATGCCATCTTTATTTATATTACCACCTTTTACTTTTTAAATAAACCCCTTTATTAATTAAATTGTTATACACTAATATTTAATATTTAAGGAAGGCATGATACACATTTTCTCTCATTGTTCTCTAATTTTTTTTTTTTTTTTTTTTTTTGTCAATATTATATATGAGCACATGATCATTCTCATAATCTTTGTTGTAAAAATTTTAGAGAATGCGTAAAATTAATCAAATTGCATCAAAGTTAAATAATAAAAGGTAAGATAATGTAGCTTACCTTCTTTGTCCACGATCGTCCACGTCTTTTCTAATTCACTTTTTTTAAATATCCATTGAGATTAATAATCCTGGAAAAGCTTGGTAAATTTTATTAATGTGTATGTGTGTTCACTGGGAAATCATCTGAGCAAGTTTTAAATCAATTAATTTATATATAAATCTTAAAGATAAAAATTACAAACTGGAGCATACATTTTTAGCTCCTTACTGCTTAAACACACAGAGAGAAGTGAAAATAATAGCAAAGAAAAATGATTACATAAAAATAAAAGAAATAAAAGTTATTCAAACATTATCATTAAGTTCTTATTATTTTTGTTTAAAATGAATAAATTTATAAAACTAGTTCTTTGTTTCTGATGAATAGATGATAAAACTATTGCTTCTTTTGACACTTAACTACAAATCAGTTCATCAAATAGATTTATGACGAGTAAATGATGTAAGAGTACTTTAGTAAAAGATTGACAGTCATCATAACAAATAATCAACGTGATTTATGGTGATTATTTTCCTGAAGTATATTAAGTTGATTTATTGTAAATGATTTTCTGAAAGATATTAAGTTGATTTATTGTAAACTAGCTGTTCTGCCCGGCGTTGCCCGAGTTCATCAAAAAATAGCTTGAATTGCGAAAAATTTTTAAAAATCAAAATAAAACCCTCGAAACATTTTTATGCTGCACAAATTTCGTCTAAACTTCGTTGAAAAGAGATGGGCTAGAAAATTGAAGTTTGATTATTTTTACTAATGTGGAAAAATCTTACAAATCGCAAAAAAACATTAAAAATCTCACAAAAATATGAAACAAAATTCGAATAAACTTTGAAGAAAAGAGATCAGAATTTAATAAATTCGGCCAAAAATTGAACCTCTAAAAAATCGAAGCAGGTCACGAAGAAACGTAAACATCGCTTTAAAAATGGCAAATTTTTCAAAAATCACGGAACTCAAAATTTACTCTATTTGGATAAATGTTTTGAATCTAATTAATTTGATAATGTAAAAAGCATTGAAATACGAAAAAAAAAAACTGCTAAAAAATCGCAATAAAAGTCTTTAATCGCACAGGAGAAAATTTATCATATTAGCGAAGAAATTAAAAACCGAATTCCTTTTCCGTGTCTGAAAAAAATCGCCGTAAACTCAAAAAAAAAAAAAAAAAAAAAAAAAACATACTGCATTAAAAATTGCTGTAGATCAAAATAAGAGAGCAAAACAATTACCGTAAAGGATAAAAGTTTGAAACCAAACTCTTATTAGTCTAGAAATTTAAAATCGAATTCCTTTGAAAAATGTAAAAAAAAAAAGACTGAGAAAGCCCAAAAATTGCATTGAAAATTGTAATGAAAGTCGTAAAACATTAAAAAATACCTAGGGTAAAAATTCACTGTTATAATATAAAATATTGTAACCAAGAAATTAACCATATTAACCAAAAAGTTTGAAATCGAAATCGATTTCTGGATGTAAAAATATCGCCACGAAACTTGAAGAATGGCTAAAAATTACATTGAAAATTGCATTAAAAATAGCTAAATATTTGGAAGTCAATGCTAAAAAAAAATAATATTAAAGCAGGGCGGGGGGGGGGGGGGGGTTATGATCGAAATCATTCATAAATTACAAAATGTAGGCATGGAACGTCAAAATCATATTAAGAGATAAAACATTGCATTCGAAACATAACTACGTTAAACAAAATGTTTGATATCAAAATTGGTTTCTGAATGGCAGAAAATTGCCAAGGAACTTAAAAAATGGCTAAAAATCGTATCGAAAACTATATTAAAAATCGCTGAATATTTAAAAGTCATGGCTGTAAAAATTTAATATTCAGTCGAAAATATTGTAATCGGAAATCGTTCATGAATAAGAAAAAGTAAACACGGAACACCTAAAATCCCCCAAACTAACTAAAAATTACATTGAATATCGCATTAGAAATTGGCAAAATTCATAAAAGCGTGGAGAACAAATTGTACTATTTACGCTAAAAGTTAGAAACCGAAATTCTTTTACCGATGTCAACAACTGTCACAGAACTTGAAAAATCACTATAAAACAGATTAAAAACCAGTAAAATTAAAAAATTCGGACAAAATTTGCCATAGTAAGATAAACATTTATATTAAATTCCTGCGGACATAATTTACCATAATGGGACAAAACATTGAAATCTGAACTCTTTCATTAGTTAAAAAATATGGACACAAAACTTGCAAAACATTTTATGAAAATACACAAAAAATTTGAATCATTCATGTCAAAATTTACTACATTAAGCTACAAATTATTTAAAATTTTCTTTTCCAATAGTGAAAAAACCGCCGTGGACTTGAAAACATCTAAAAATTGTATTCAAAAATTCATTACAAATCGTTTCAAATTTAACAAGTTGGAAATTGCACGTGAAGCGTAGCAAACGAGGTGCGTTCGTACGATAACGAAGTTTTAAAAATATTACTCTTATATCTCAATCTCATAAAATTGTAAATAGTGAATTACAATTAAAACGCTCATCAAGCAATGTTCTCTCTATACCATTATGTAATGGAATACTTTTGTGTGGCCTTGTAAATCAATAACAAATGTTCTTTGCATCACAGATTATGTAAAATGTATATTATAATATGTACTTTATAGTTGCATATAAATTTTATTAAGTTCGAATGAGTGCAACACCATTAAAATGCATTTGAAACATTTTCCCCCATTGACCGTAATGTAACGGAATACTTTTGATTGTCCCTGTAATTGATCTATGCATCCGATTTTCATAAAATTTGAAATAACTCGACAAAATTATTTAATAACTATGTATTTTAAATTTCAAACGTATAAAATACATTTGAAACTTTTTCCCCATTGACTATAATGTAATTGAATACTTTTGATTGCCCCTGTAATTGATCTATGCACCCGATTATCAAAAAATTTGAAATAACTCGACAAAATTATGTAATAACTATGTATTTTAAATTTCAAACGATTAAAATGCATTTGAAACATTTTCCCCCATTGACCGTAATGTAACGGAATACTTTTGATTGTCCCTGTAATTGATCTATGCATCCGATTTTCATAAAATTTGAAGTAACTCGACAAAATTATGTAATAACTATGTATTTTAAATTTCAAACGTATAAAATACATTTGAAACTTTTTCCCCATTGACTATAATGTAATTGAATACTTTTGATTGCCCCTGTAATTGATCTATGCACCCGATTATCAAAAAATTTGAAATAACTCGACAAAATTATGTAATAACTATGTATTTTAAATTTCAAACGATTAAAATGCATTTGAAACTTTTTTCCCCATTGACCGTAATGTAACGGAATACTTTTGATTGCCCCTGTAATTGATCTATGCATCCGATTTTCATAAAATTTGAAATGACTCGACAAAATTATGTAATAATTATGTATTTTAAATTTCAAACGATTCGGTTGGGTAGTTTTTGCGCTGTTATATGCGGACGGACAGACAGACAGACAGACGGACAGACAGACAGACAGACGGACAGACAGACAGACGGACAGACAGACAGACGGACGGACTGAGCGACAACAATAGGTGCTACGTATTTACATAATTACGAACGCACCTAAAAATAGCGGGGGACAACATTTACATTAAAAGAGTAAAATAGTGTAATCTGAATTATTTCTTAAATACGAATGAAAAAATCGGCGCAAAGCGTAAGAAATAATGAAAACATTGCTAAAAATTGCATATAAAAATCACTAAATTTCAAAATTCGTAAATGAAGTGTAAATGTTTGAAATTAATTTCCTTTTCGAAATTTCAAAAAATAGCCGTGAGATTCAAAAAAACCAATACGAAACCATTGAAAAATTCATTAAAAATCGCTAAATGTAAATACATACCGTGAATAAAAAATTATTCTAGACGTGTAAAACGTAGCAACCATTCTTTTTTACATGAATTACAAAAAAAAAAAAAAAATCGACGCAGAACACAAAATATATCAAAAATCACATTGAAAATCGACAAAATTAAAAAAAGGTAAATGGTGAAATTTACTATATTAGGCTAAAAGTTTGAAACCAAAATAATTTTTTAATTGTTAAAACACCACTGTGGTGGGGAGGGGATCGAAAAAAATAGTACTAAATCGCATTAAAAAGTTAATTAAAAACGCATTGAAAAATGCACTAAATATCGCTAGTTATTTTTTTAAATCGCAGTAATCAGAATTTCATCAAACGGATAAAACATTCTAATCGGAAATCTGAACTATTTGATTATCCGGTTCACCAAGAAACTATCTGGGTCAAACCATAAGATTAAACTACAATAATGGCGGATCGTAAATTCCATATTCACTTGACATTAGACATGTTATATATGTTTGTTACGTCATCAAGTGGTTTTTACTTCTTATTTTTATATGTATTTGTATTAATGTTTTTTTAAATTATCTCTTCTTTTATTATTTAACATAAAAATTACATCTATTTGCATAATTTCGCTTGTTTCACGATTGATATAATTTGGCGAAATTGGTCGAAAGGATAATCATGTAGTAAAAGGAAATTCTTTATAGATAATAAAAAATCGACACGGAGCACAACAATTCTTGAAAAATCGCGTTAAAAATCTCTAAAATTATATTAGATTAAAAGTTTGAAATCAATTTTTACTTCCGAATATCAAAAAATCACCATAAAACTCGAAAAATTTCTAAAAATCGCATTGAAAAGTGCATTAAAAATCACTAATATTAAAAAATCACAGGGGTCAAAATTTACTCTAATAGGGTAAAACGTTGTAATTGGGAGTATCTCATGAATGACAAAAATCCGACATCAAACGCAAAAAATCTCGAAGAATCGCATTAAAATTTGCCGAAATTCATAAATCTTAACAGCTAAAATTTAATACATCAGCCTGAAAGTTTTAAGCAAAATTCCTTTTACTAATGTCGAATAATAGCGGCAAAATTTACATTAAATAATTCACTAAAAATCCAAACATCGTTGCACGAAATCCCAATAAATTATATTGAAAAGAGAACAAAATTCACTAATTTAGGTCGAAAGAATGAAACCGCTTTCCTTTTCGCTAATGTGGAAAAATCGCCTCGAAACCCACTAAAATTCGCATATGAATTAAATTTAAAAAACTGAAAATCGGCCTTCAAGGTGTAAAATTTCATACATAACTTCGTGCAGCGGTCTCTCCTGAGCATCGCCAGTACTTTAAAAATTTTAACATGCGTTATAAACTACCTTAAAGTGTAAAACAGATCTCATTATTACATTTCCTAATTTTGTTCGCGCCCTTCCTTTCACGCACTCTGAAATGTGTCACACCATTCTTTGTTTACATTTTTAATCATGTATTATAAACCATTTAAAATTTAAAATAAATCACATTGTTATATTTCCAAATTTTAACAAAATCGCGTTCTGTTAGTTCCCTTTTTCACCACCAGCTAGCGCACTCTATTCTTCAAAAACTTTATCAAAACGATACTCTGTTAAACAACCTATCAGGTGATATATTACTCGAGGGGGTAGCGGTCTTAAGCAAGAATTTAAGATATTTTATGAAATTGCTATTCGAAAATAGTGGTAATTAAATTTTTGACATTTTAGGTAAATTTCGCAAAAAAATACTACTTATTGCATTCTCAACAGCTCAAGATTTTGATGGAACAACTATGAAAAAAATAGATGCTAAACGCAAAAAATCTTGAAAAAGCGTTAAAAATCACATTAAAAATCGCATTAAAAATCGTTAAAATCTAAAATTCGTAACAAACAAAAAATTTAGGGCTAAAAGTTTGAAACGGTTTTCTTTTTATCAATCTCAAAAAAAAAAAACGCAAAATGAGAAAAAACACTAAAAATCGCATTAAAAATTCGTTAAAAATTCAAAAATCGCTGTACAAATTCCGAATAAACTTTGTTGAAAAGATAAAAAAAATTGCTATTTTGGGTTAAAAGAATGAAACTGTATTCCTTTCACTAATGCGATAAAACCGCAAAAAATAACGCTAAAAATCGCCTAAAAAAATATTTAAAAAAAATCGAAACAAAAAATCGAAAATCGGGCTTCGAGGTGCAAAACTACATGTATAAAAGTACCTTCCCTCCACATTTTGTAACTCTACGTACAGCAGACTCTTTAGAACAGCGCTGACACACACACAAACTTGTCTCTTTATTATTATAGATTTTTAAAAAAATAGCGTTCTATTAGTTCCATTTTCCACCACCAGGTATAGCACTCTATTCTTCAAAAACTTTATCGAAACCATACTCTGTTAAATAACCTATCAGGTGATATATAACTCGAGGGGGTAGCGGTCTTAAGCAAGAATTTAAGATAGTTTATGAAATTGCTATTCGAAAATAGTGGTACCTAAATTTTTGACATTTTAGGTAGATTTCACAAAAAAAATACTACTTATTGCATTCTCAACAGCTCAAGTTTTTGATAGAACAACTATGAAAAAAATAGATGCTAAACGCAAAAATCTTTAAAAAACGTTAAAAATCGCATTGAAAATCGCATTAAAAATCGTTAAAATCTTAAAATCGTAACAAACGCAAAATTTAGGGCATTAAGCTAAAAGTTTAAAACGATTTTCTTTTTATCAATCTCAAAAAATAGACGCAATATGAGAAAAAACACTAAAAATCGCATTAAAAATTCGTTAAAAATTCAAAAATCGCTGTACAAATTCCGAATAAACTTTGTTGAAAAGATAAAAAAAATTGCTATTTTGGGTTAAAAGAATGAAACTGTATTCCTTTCACTAATGCGATAAAACCGCAAAAAATAACGCTAAAAATCGCCTAAAAAAATATTTTAAAAAAATCGAAACAAAAAATCGAAAATCGGGCTTCGAGGTGCAAAACTACATGTAAAAATGTACCTTCCTTCCAAATTTTATAACTCTACGTGCAGCAGTCTCTTCAGAACAGCGCTGACAGACAAACATCCTTCTCTCTTTATTATTATAGATAGAAGATAGATAGATAGATGATTTTCTGAAAGAGATTAATGTTACTAACAGTCCTCGGTAGAGAATTGGGAAATATGAAATATATCTGAATCTTTTTATATTTAATTGTATTTAAATAAAATTACTAACATTTTTTTTTCTAATATGACCTATTTACCTGTAAATAGCACAATGTCCTGTCGACGATCGAAGTAAGCTATTCTCGCCCTTATAAATTTTTGAGGCACTTCAACAGTAAGCCTTAAATGTTTTTCAATAAATAAAAAATAACACAAACGAATAAAAATTTGGAATATTTCAAGTCATCACTAAAATTTTCCGAAAAGCTTCTGTGTTTCTAGCATTTTATACAGAAAATGTAAAACTTTTCTTTGTGTGAAATATAAAAATAACTTCACATTTTTTTTTTTTTTTTTTCATTGCTGTAATACTTTTGTTCACCGTATTTACTTTTTATAAAGATGGAATCGATTCCATTCAAAAAATAGTGAATTTATAAGTTTCAAAGACTTTGAAAGAAGAAAATAAAAATGAAATATAAGTTCATAGCAATTTCATATTTGTATTTTCGAAGCTTTATATTTACATGGAGAATAATTTTCTGAAAAATATTTTAGAAAACGATAGTACATTAAATATCTGGTTTTGTGAAATATTGTCAAGCGATTAATAATTTTTGTTTCAGAAGATATTTTTTTATTCTTGTCGTTTCTTTCTACAATAAACAAATGTCTTTTATTGTAATATCTTATTTATCGAAATTTCTTTATTTTATCCACCTGTTAATATTTTGTACTAGCTGTTTAACCCATTCTACGCACGGATTTTAAACGTAGCAACTCCAGTGCTAAATTTCGTACCCCTGCGGCTGTGATTCCCGAGTTTTTGAACTGACAGAGATACGCACACAGATTTTAATATATATAGTTGTACTAAACATTAAATAAAGAAATATGTAATAGTCAGTGAGCAATTTGACACTGTTTTCAAAAATAAAAAATATGTATATGTCTATGATCCTTTTTTCCCTACGTTTGTAAAATTAAAATCCATAGCAAAACATAATAGCATATGTAAAAAATTCATATCAAATAGACATAATAATAATCGAAAATTAAACGAAAATCAGCATAAAACGCAATGACAGCAAACTACTTTAAAATATCTCATAAAGAGAAATTAATAGAGTGGAAGTACAATGTCTGAGGGTGATGCCAAAAATGAAACCCTACATTAAGTCCAATTAAGTACCATCAAAAACACGTGTTTTGAAGCACCTATCAATTCAAACCGGTTTAAACCCGTATTTGTTTGCTTTTGTTTTGTAGCGTCGAAACTATTATCGAACAGAGAATTAAAATTTCGTTAAAAATGATGATTTCTACCACTATTGTTTTCTTTTTTAGGTGCGGTCGTAATTGTGTATATACGTAGCACCTATAGTAGTCGTTCAGTCCGTCCGTCTGTCTGTCCACATATAACAACGCAAAAACTACCCAACCAAATCGTTTGAAATTTAAAATACATAATTATTACATAATTTTGTCGAGTCATTTCAAATTTTATGAAAATCGGATGCATAGATCAATTACAGGGGCAATCAAAAGTATTCCATTACATTATGGTATATGGAGAAAAAAATTTCAAATGCATTTTAATCGTTTGAAATTTAAAATACATAATTATTACATAATTTTGTCGAGTTATTTCAATTTTTTTGGTAATCGGGTGCATAGATCAATTACAGGGATAATCAAAAGTATTTGATTTTCTCAATGACATTGTGGTCAATTGAGAAAAAGTTTCAAATGCATTTTATACGTTTCAAATTTAAAATACATAATTATTACATAATTTAGTCGAGTTATTCCAAATTTTATGAAAATCGGATGCATAGATAAATTACAGGGACAATCAAAAGTATTCAATTACATTACGGTCAACGGGGGAAAATGTTTCAAATGCATTTTAATGGTGTTACACTTATTCGAACTTAATAAAATTTATATGCAACTATAAAGTACTTATTATAATATTCATTTTACATAATTTGTGGTGCAAAGAACATTTGTTATTGATTTACAAGGCCACACAAAAGTATTCCATTACAAAATGGTACAGGGAGAACATTGTTTGATGAGCGTTTTAATTGTAATTCACTACTGACAATTTTATGAGATTGATATATGAGAGTAATATTTTTAAAACTTCGTTATCGTACGAACGCACCTCATTTGCTACGCTTTACGTGCAATTTCCAACTTGTTTCTTTTGCATGCATTAAATATATTTTAAGAGAGAACTTTCTTCTCTTAAAATCGTCTGCAATCGGAAATCTAGATTCTAGATCAATATTTATTACTTAAGTTTTCATACATGATTTTAAAAGAATGTTTTTTCCATTATATTTTAAATATTTATTTACATGCAATTATAAATATGTTAAAAAGAAATAAAGATGTTTAAGTAAATTAGCAGCGATTGATGTAGACAAAATGGAGATCTATTTGAAAATTTCAGTCCATAAAAGAAACTCTTTATTAATTAGTTTGAATTAGTTGAATTTATATCTCATACTATAATGCGTGCAAAAATTGTGTGTGTCTGTGTGTGTGTGTAAATTTTATCTCAAAAACGGCTCTAACGATTTTCGCAAAAATTTCGATTTTACCATTTTCGGACACGAGAAGGCCATTGGGCTAGGTCACATGTTCGAGAAAATTCGATTATGGGGTCATTTTGGGTCAGGATCAAGCTGTTTATATCTAGAGAACGGCTTTATCGATTTTAAGGAAATTTTGTATCCAATCGTTTTTTGGCACGAGAAAACTATTGGGCTGGGTCACATGTTCGAAAATTTTTGATTAGTGGGTCATTTTTGGGACATTATGGGTCAAGCCATTTTTATCTAAAAAACGGCTCTAACGATTTTGACCAAATTTTATATTTTATCGTTTTGGATTACAAGAAGACCATTGGGTTAGGTAACATGTTCGAGAAAATTCGGTTAGTGGGTCATTTTTGGGGTCATTGTGGGTCATGCTATTTTTATCTAGAGATTTTCTCACGCAATTTTGACTAAAAATTGCATTCTATGGTTTTCGGGCACGAGAAAAACATTAGGCTAGGTTACATGTTCGGAAAAAAATTTTAATGGGTCATATTGGGTCATTAAGGGTCTGGGTCAAGCTATTTATATTTAAAGAACGGCGTGATCGATTATAACGAAATTTTGTATGTAACAGTTTTTTGACATGAGAAAACTAATGGGCTAAATCACATATTTGAGAGATTTCGACTATAAGGGTTATTTGTGGGTCACGATGGGTCATAATGGATCATGTCAAGCTATATCTAAAGAACAGGTGGATCGATTTTAACGAAATTTTGTATACAACATTTTTTTTTTTTTTTTTTTTTTTTTTTTTTTTTTTTTTTTTTTTTGGCATGAGAAAATCATTGGGCTAGGTCACACGTTCGAGAAATTTCGATTAATGGGTCATAAAGGGTCTGGGTCAAGCTATTTATATTTAAAAAATGGCTGGATCGATTTTAACGAAATTTTGTATGTAACAATTTTTAGACAAGAGAAAACTAATGGGCTATCATGGGCTAGATTCTATGTTCGAGAAAAAAATTTAATGGGTCATATTGGGTCATTAAGGGTCTGGGTCAAGCTATTTAAAGTTAAAGAACGGCGTGACCGATTTTAACGAAATTTTGTATGTAACAGTTTTTTGACATGAGAAAACTAATGAGCTCACATGTTTGAGAGATTTCGACTATAAGGGTCATTTGTGAGTCATGATGGGTCATAATGGATCATGTCAAGCTTATCTAAAGAACAGGTGGATCGATTTTAACGAAATTTAGTATATAACATTTTTTTTGGCACAAGAAAATCATTGAGCTAGGTCACACGTCGATTTCATAAAGGGTCATAAAGGGTCTGGGTCAAGCTATTTATCTTTAAAGAACGGCTGGATCGATTTTAACGAAATTTTGCATGTAGCAATTTTTAGACACGAGAAAACTAATGGGCTAAGTCAGATGTTCGAGAGATTTCGATTATGAGGGTGATTTGTGGTCATGATGGGTCATGCTAATTTTATGTAGAAAATGGCTCGTACCATTTTGACTATACTTTGTGTTATATCATTTTCGGGAAAGAGAAAACCATTGGGCTATGACACATGCTCGCGAAAATTCGATTAGTGGGTCATTTTGGGTCATAATGGGTTAGGGTCATTCTAATTATATATAATAACGACTCAATCAATTTAACCTATATTTTGTAACGAAACGTTTTTTTGTCACAAAAAGACTATTGGGCTGAGTCCCACGTTAAACAAAATTATATTAGTGGGTCATTTCGCTTTATTGTTGAATGCTGTCAAGCTAGTTTTACCTAAGAAATGGCTTAAACGATTTTGATTCAATTTTACATTCTATTGTTTTTAATTACCTGAAGACCATTGAGCTAAGTCACATGTTTGATCAAATTTGATTCGTGGGTCATTTTGGGTAATACGGGTTAGAGTTACGAGAATATGGCAACAGTCAATAAGTTGGCGATATTTGACAAAATATTGGCGACATTTGGCCGAAAAATCGACTATTAAGATTACGAAAGCTAAAACACGTATTTGTCGCCAAATTAAAAAAGTCTCCAAATTTGGCTATATCTGGCAAAAAAAATATTGTCTTTCATAATGTGAAGAAATTTTTTATACATTCTTAATAGGATTCGAGATGCATTGTTAAACCAATCAGAGTCGAGCTAAAGAACTGATTTGGATCGATATCCTTTCGTTGTAAATTTTAAGATAAAGTAAAATTTATGAACATGTGCATACAAACATAGTTTTCTTATTGATTGTTTTTGAAAATACTACTACATAAGAACCTCGATCCATCGTTTTTCAAGGGGTCAGGGGGGAAAAAACGATGAATGCGGATTAACTTGAAAACACGAAAAAACACAATGTTTATGCATTACAAATGAAAGTAATGTATACAGTATACTAATTTATTGCTTACTGAACTGCAAAAGAAATAAATCGAAGTTATAGAAAATTGATATTTATTTAATAAAATCCAAAATTTTGTTTGGCTTTTCGTTCATTATTATTATTTTTTTAATCAAGAAATAAATTTTCAATCTATACAATATTTTTCTGGTAATTTTCTATAATTTCTTATGTATATATAAAAATTCATACAGTTTCAAATGCCTTAACTGCATCAGTCAGACTTGCACTGCTTCATCAGCATGAACTTTGTCCCCTTCGCCATTATTTTCATTTTTTGAATTATGGCGCATTTCTCCTATGTTTAAGACACCACATGTCGCCATATCTAAATCAATGGAAACATCGCATCCTCTGCTATATACAATCGCTCTATATCTGCATTATTGTCGCCAATTTCAATATAAACAACACAAATGAGATATTTTAGGGTAAAAGAAGTAATTCCAGTTTGTTTGCCATATAGATTTGCATAAGTTTCAATTTCATTTCGATGAGGAGAAAAATTTTACAACGAAAATGACTTTTTGAAGAACGATGCTTGCGGGTTTCGTTAACATTATTTAAATATAATCCGTGCAGGGACCGTAGAAATAAAACAATCAATACGGGAAAACGATAGATGCGGGAACGATAGATCGGGGTTTAACTGTATTATAAATAACATGTTTTACAGTTATAATACAGAGTGAATGATACAGTGATAATACTATATCCAGTCGAACACAAAGTTAATTTTGACCGAGCTTAGCTCGGTCACTCCTGCTAGTGTATTGTTATTTGCAAACAAAACAAGTTCATATACGTTATAAAGTATTAAAAATTACTGTAAAGAAGGAAACTTTTAGTAATGCAAATTTTAGTTCGTATCAAATGTTTTCAATTTCTTATTTAATTTTAATTTGATATATAATTATTGTTAATTTATCGATTTCAATTATTTTAAAAGCAAACATTTATTTTCATAAATAATAGAACAAAGACCATTGTAAAAAAATTGCCACTTCTTAAAATATGTTTCAGCTGTAATTCATTTCTGCAATTCAGCTGGATTCATTCGTCTTATTAATACAAAATTCCATCCACGTGTTTTTGTTTGGAAGATTAAAATTTAAGCGATAAATCGTTTCATATTGCAAACATTTTTGAGGCTTACTTCAACTCTACAAATCTAATTCTTCCATGAAGAAACACGAATTTTCTATTAAAGTGTTGAGTTGTTCAGTAGGGTGGGCCGAAAAAAACTTTTTTTCGATTTTCGATGATGGCGGGTGCGGAAAAGTGGCCACTGGTGGCACTCAGATCACACAAAAAATTTGAAATTTTTTGTACAATTTCTTACCCTGCCGCAAATGACTTGAAGTTTAGAAAAAATGCTGAGTTTTGAACTTTTTTAGCAAAAAATTTTAAAATGTTAAATTAAGTTTATTTTGGTTGTATTTAATTGAAAAGATATATTTAATGAGTCAAATGTTAAAAAAACCTCTAACTATGCATTATTTTAATGCTATGTTCTTTAAAAATGTTTGCGTTTGGCACCAACGCAAAACAACCCAGAACTCACCACGAGGAGGTAGCTGCACGTCTAGTTTTACCCGCCCTCTTACCCACAGAATGTTATATTCAAAATGCGCTGAATCGCATTTATGCTACAAAGTCTTTTTTAGAAATGAACTTTGGTATTTTTTTCCGTGCTGGCAGTTTTGCTCTAATGGAGGTATGTCTTGCTTTACTCCCGCATATCTTTGATGCAGCTTCTGTCACAATTTTAACGACCCTTTCTGCAGCCTGGGAGTGACTTGGAAAGCTGACTATTGATTCATCCAACATGGATCCTGAAATTACGTTTTCTCTACTTTTTTCTAGTGAAAAGGTTTTTGTTATAAGAGGTTCGCTGATTTCGGCGGCGACCCACTCGATACACTCATAGTGTTTCGTTGCTTTAAAGTTTAGCTTTAAAACTTGAAACTCTCGCACTAAGATGGTTTTTATCTTATTTAAATTGTGGCATATTTTTTTTCTTTCCATGTCATTCTTCTAATATGTTGTCTATCATCGGTTGCCGTTGCTAGCAGTAAATTCTCAGGATGACCATAGTATACATTTGTTTGGATGGACTGGATGCACTGTCTCTTTTAGGTCATCTGGTAAAAACGTTGAAAGTTTAACTATCTGCCACATATGTCTAGGTCCGTCCGCGTAACCCAGCCTTTTCCTTACAGAAAACCACACGGGCGCATAAACTCGTTTCACGTACCTGAGCGAGATATTTTAACGCTTTATCAAACTTTAAAATACTAACGCATGAGTGTAAAGTTCTGCAAGCAGTTGTGATCCATCTCGATCCACTATAACCGTAACCGTGGGCGCCATTTTGTTGCCGTTCACAGAATCTCGAGCTCATACCTCTGAATAGCTATATCTGAAATTTCACCTCAATCAGTTGAATGGACAGGCCGCTAGAGCTCTATATATCGGCAAAGTTTTTTTTATGACCACCCTGTATATTTCCAAACTTAATGTCAAGTTTCCCAGTTACAATTTTGCCTGCAAATATTCGCACATCTTCAGTTAAAATTGTAATCTGACAAGGAAGGTCTCCATATTAAACATACTCTTTTTTTTTTTTTTTTTTTTTTTTTTTTTTTTTTTTTTTTTTTTTTTTTTAATGATAATTAAACTACTAATGTATGTAATAAAGGATCAGTGAAAATTAGCGGCAGAAATACAGTAGAAAACATGTAAAAAAATAAAATACTTTCGAATATTTGGCGTGAAAAGACGAAATTGTCACACGATTTGGCGAGCAGCACTTTTCCCCGCCAAAAGCATACTATTTTAATGCAACTGAAAACTTTTGGATTTTTAGAATCCATGTAAATGGTATTTAATGAATTTAAACATAAAGAATGAGAGAATATATATATATATATATATTATTTGTAGCTGTAATTATTTAATTTACCTCTGGAAAAATATTTTCATTTATAAAAAATTCTTATTCATTAAAATTATTTTTTTACATTTAAGCGTATTCAAAAATAAAAGCTATATGTTTCCATAGCAACAAAATCGAATTGACAATGCTCAACTGGACTTTGAACTTGAAACAATTTTAATTAATTTAGATTAGAATTTCGTTTTAAATATCAAATTTTGATGACTAAATTTGAATATAAATACATATAAATATTAATGTAACGAAACTATACTTAAAACAAATTAAAGCTGACAAAACCAAAGATATTTAATTTATCTAAGCATGTTGAACATGAAACTTTTTTCCTTTAAAATGTATTTGATTTAAAAAACATTTTTTTAAATTGCTTTTCATCGCCAACCGATGATAAATCGCCAAATTACGAAATTTTCATTATTTTTTTACGAACAGGGTATGGAGATTCCACCGAAATTTTTTATAAACGTATATATCCTTGTGAGAGGAACATTCTGTAATTGTTTCAGATTTTTACAAGTATGCCCGTATGGAGACCTTCCTTGTGAGTGCCGGCGAAATCCAGAAGTTTTATTTTATATGCACTCACAGAAAAATAGTTTTATTAAAAAAAACTAATTTCATTTTTACTATGACACTATTTTCACTAACTGAAGTCATCTGAAAGTAAAATCTCAATATCAGTGTCCATAATGAAAAGAAATATTGAAATGTAATATCGTTATGAGTAAAAATGCGATGTTTTAAATTGTGACGTCATTTCTCTTCAAATATTTTTTAAAAGTTACTGTTATTAGTAATATGAAAAAGGCATCTGTAATAATATTGTAATTCCTTGTTTATCTGGTTGCTGAATGACATCATTTTCCTCATTTGAAATTTTTCTTATTTTGCTTTAGACATTAATTTTTATCATAAACTATTTTCTGTTATTTTATTTACATTATTAATATTATTTCTCAGTAAATATATTTTTTACTTCAATTAGTGCATAATTATACGCAATCATTTTATTGTGGTTAAATTTTACCAAAACGATTAACTTTTTTTCTTTTAAATGCGAGGACATGTTCACTGATGAAATAAAGCCTCTGACTGGTGGAAAGTGATAATGGAAAATAAATTTTTATTATCGAGAGAAAAGCTAAACTGAGTTGCCTCCATTTTGAAGAAATATCGTAAAAAGCATTTAAAATTAAAAATAAAATATAAAAATGGAAATAAATTAAAAAATAGGTAAAATGGGCACAACTACAAATAAATAGCTTTCATTTAAAAAAATAATTATCAAAATCGGTTGAGTAGAAAATTCAGGGCTGATGACTAAAAAAACAGCCAGGTCTTTTAAATATATAGATTGTATAAATGTCTCGTTTTAACGGCCAGATTATGAAAAAGTAGGCCACAATTTTTGACACGACACTTTTTAGCTTGTCTGAAAGAAATAGAATCGGAGGCTAATAAAAATAAAGTCTTAAATAAAAGCTGGATGGTAGAATTACAGTCTGCGAGCCAGCAACAGATTTTCGTGACCAAGTTCCTCTTGGCCGATAATTTGTAAAATCCTTTAGAAAGTTGCATCATGAAGCTCTGTGAACGTCAGCTGAGGTTCCGTCGGTGGTAGCCTCCCAAAGGGGTGTTTCGCTACCAGACCGACAAACTTTGAGGGGTGATAGTACCCATGAAGACAAACATTATTAAATAGGAAACCATGAAGCGCAAACGTCTTCTGTAGGAGCTAGGGGCCATTAAAGTTTAAGGTCCAAAAATTCAAACGATGATAAAAAACGGAAAAAAGGGTCGATTCGTTTGCGATTTTCACTAAAATCATTCTTTATAACACGATTTAAAAAAAAAAAAAAATATATATATATATATATATATATATATATATACAGTGTTCTCGCTGATATTTGACCAACATTAGTAATTCAGCTAATCTCTATAAATAAAAGGAATTCCGAGGATAATTAATTAATTAATTGAGGCACAGGGGAAAGCAAATCTTGGCAATGCGCCAACTCGGTCCAGAGGAAGCAAATCTTGGCAATGCGCCAACTCGTAAATATTAATCTCTATAAATAAAAGGAATTCCGAGGATAATTAATTAATTAATTGAGGCACAGGGGAAAGCAAATCTTGGCAATGCGCCAACTCGGTCCAGAGGAAGCAAATCTTGGCAATGCGCCAACTCGTAAATATTAATCTAAAATATAGATTTCTGACTGCAGACGATTTTAAGATATTAACAAAAGAATGTTATATTTTCAAGCAAAACGTTAAAATAATTTTCTATATTGATATTTAAAACACATATGATAAAATAATTAATATTTTTTACCGGTGAAGCGATAGATTAGTTCTTTTTAAAAAACAACAGTCAGTGGCCACGTATTTCTGACAATGCATTTCTGCAAGTTTCGAGTTAATGATAAAATAATACAAATTTCAAGTTCGTTTAATATTGTTAATACGGACCCGGGCAACGCCGGGCGGGTTAGCTAGTTAAAAATAAAAAACATTCGCCAAATTTAAAAAGTATTAGCAAAATAAATTCTCCGTGTAACACACAATTTTTTTTTTTTAAATCTTTAATCCTTTAATGTATCTCCTTTTTTTTCAATATGTTCTAAAATAACCTAATTTTTTATAACTGCGACAGCGATTGTTATTAATCTAATTTCAACTACTTGCTACAAATATATTAAAAATATGCATATATGCGGTGGACGCTAAATCGCATAACGCTTAAGGATAAACAAACTGAAGCTCCTCCCAGACTAATAAGTGAGCGCCATCTACTGACGAGCCCTTTAAAAATACGTCACGCAGAGCTCTTTAAATTAATTTTAAATTTATTTTTGCTTCAATCAATTAAAAACATTCTTCACTATATTCTTAAAACAATAATAATAATAAAAAAAAAAAAGATTGTTTTCTATCTTGCATGTAGCGTACAAAGTATTATTTTAATCTTTATCTGTAGTTTAAGGCCATCCGGCAGTTTGTTAAATATAAATAGCATTGTGTAGTTAACACGGTTAATTTAAGATGAGCCGTCATTATAACGCACGGGATCTTTATTTTCAACTCTTTCCTGTGGCATACGCCAGTTTCTAAGTGGCTTTGTTTTCATCGCGTAATCTTCATCATTGTTTTTTTATACGCACTCAATCTCTTCAAGCCGTTTTGCAGCTATACGTTGTTGACGTTCTTTCAGAACTTTCCTTTCGGAAATACCGCCTTCGTTGCTCAGGAGGTTTTTTCATCTGCTTTTTTTTTTTTTTTTCCCCTTTTTAAGCTTTGATGCCTTTTTTATCTTAACTCACTAAGAATGTGCAAAAAAAAAAAAAAAAAAAAAAAAAATTGTAATTTAAGAAATTACCCCAACCATTTGAAAAATGTTTCACTCGATACATTCATCTATCATTTTAAGCTAAATACCAGTTGTTTTATTGTGTATTATCCGTGCCACTGCTATAAATGACTTTATACATGCTGCAATTTGAAGGTACGGTTCGTTTAAGTTATATCACTCTATTGTCGCCAAGCATAAAAGTTGGCGACGAAAGAAACATTTCAAACTATTTAACATTGTTGGTGCAAAAGTAATCATTATTAAAATACAGCTTTGGCATATACTGTTATACTTGTAAGACTTTGGCATATATTGTTTGATTTTACAGAGCAGAATTTTGGTGATGGAGGTTTTAAACCAAAATCGATCGCAGCACATGCATCTGTGAATGGGTCCATCAGACATCGAATCAAAAAAGTTTTTTCCCAGTTTTTCCCAAGCCGATTGCTTTTTAGTTTTCTTTTTAGGTGGTGGAAAATCAAGAGTAATAGCTATAACATTTTCCGGCTTGTTAGAATCACTATTGGCACTCAAATTTTCCTGGTTAGAACCGACCGATAGTAAAACGCCATGGCTAGTGGATTGGTCGCCCTGGCGACATGATGTTTTACAATTAATCGGTTCGGCATTAAATTGCTTCCTTTTTCGTGATCGCCTTTCAACACGTAATTGGTTTTCAGCGGCTCAATAATCTTTTGATTTTATCATTTTCTGCATTGAAAGACGTTTTTGCGCCAAACCAAATACAGTATTACTCAGTTATCCCGTCGACCAATTTCGCCAAATGATACGAATCGCCAAACTAATAAGCAACTTATACATGTTGACTGTGTTTAATATCATTGAATGCGATATTCACGTTCATTCATTTCTTTGGCTTCGGCTTTTTCCGTATCTGTTAATTTCCGTCTACCCATTTTTAAATTTGTTAGTTTTCTCCTTTATTACAATGATTTTAACCATTTTAATTTACTATTCAAATAAAAATTCTTCTAAAAGTAAAGAATTTAATTTAAATTAAAAAAAAACTCTTCTAAAAGTAAAGAAATTAATTTAAATTCAAAAGTGACCACATCATTCAAAAGTGGTAACATCATTCAAAAGTGGTAACATCATCGGGTCCATTCTCCCGAAAACAACAACCATTTTTCAAATGGTTAATAATAATATATTCTTTCTGTGCCTACCCATAACATTTTCAATTAATGATATGACACCATAAGCTAATAAATTAAAAAAATATTTTTAAGTAAAATTAATAAACTAGTCGTTGGGGGCCACCGTAATACTTACCCATCATGGATATGTATATGAAAATAAAACATGTGAAAACTATTTATACAATGCATTGCAATTCATAAACAAAATTTAAATATTGTTAATATAGGGTAGATGTGCCAGTAGTGGGCCACCTTCCAGTAATGGGCCACCTCGCACTTTTTGGTTTATAAAAAAATAATAAATAATAGTTAAGCTTTTATTATTTTTTTCTGAACTCTACCTTGCATGCTTTATAAGCTGGATTAATTTTTTACACTTTTCGTCAAAACAATTAGGAAGCAGAAAATAAAGTTTCACAGTTTTTCTGTTTTTCACTGAAAATCTTAATGAACATGCTAAGAGCAGACTTTACTTACTTAGTTTTATATATTTTTTATTTTTCCGTAAAAATTGAATGTTTTTGTTTGGTTAGCAATATAAAACATTGAATTTAATATACCAATGGCCATTTACAAAATTTTATTTATTTTTAAGATTTTAGGAGGGGTGGTCCATTACTGGGTTGCTTATTTCGTGATTTGCCAGTAATGGGCCACCCAAGTGACCAATACTAAAAGTGTAATTTCAGTAGTGATAAAATATTTTGATTTAACTGAAAACTAAATAAACAAATTTAATACTTAAATTTTACTTACTAGAATTTAATAAAGACAATTTCTTTATAAATACAGTCAAGTCTCTCTATAACGAAACTCCATACATCGAATTTCTCTATATAACGAATTTTTAGTAGGAATGTTCCCCTTTTCCCATGATTACATTAAAAACAGTCTCTATATAGCGAAATATCTATCTCCATATAACGAATATTTTCATAAAATGTTCTTTATTCAGTTGTAAAAAAATACTTCGAAATCACATGAAATCAAATTTCCATCTCTTATTCCTAATTTATCGTTCAGTGCTGAGTTTTTTTTATATTACTCTTCTGCTTGAATTTTCTTGTTCCTTAAGTCCAACAAATTCATCAATCCCCTCCTTTCACACACCTTTCAACATCCTTCTCAAAACAGTGTTAATTGAATAGTTATACATAGAACGGGATCAATGGGGGTAATTGAAGAAAAAACAATTTACAATTGCTTCAAAAAGGCCGAATTTTGTATACAAGAGGATAATGTGGATTCTGAGGAAGAAGAAGATGCGACTTACGCAGACATAAAAAGAACAAGTTGGAAATTGCACGTGAACGTAGCAAATGAGGTGCGTTCGTACGATAACGAAGTTTTAAAAATATTCAGATCTTGCTTTTATAGTAAATAGTACTTCGGATACAGTATATTGGTTGAAATTCTGTAAATATACAGGAATAGTAATTCTTATTACACCTCAGCAACGTATATCTTATTCATAAAATGTGAAATAGTTGAATATAATTAAAACACGTACCAAACCATGTTTCCCCGTATAGCATTATATAGTGGAATACTTTTGTGTAGCCCTGTAATTTAATAATAAAAATTCTTTGCGTCACAGATTGTACAGAATGCATATTTTAGTATATATTTCATAGATTCATGCCAATTCTATTATGTTCGAATGAGTGTAACATCATTAAAATGCATTTGAAACTTCTTCCCCATTGACCGTAATGTAACGGAATCCTTTTGATTGTCCCTGTAATTGATCTATGCATCCGATTTTCATAACATTTGAAATGACTCGACAAAATTACGCAATAATTATATGTTTTAAATTTCAAACGATTAAAATGCATTTAAAACTTTTTTCCCTATTGACCGTAATGTAACGGAATCCTTTTGAATGTCCCTGTAATTGATCTATCCATCCGATTTTCATAAAATTTGAAATGACTCGACAAAATTATGTAATAATTATGTATTTTAAATTTCAAACGATTCGGTTGGATAGTTTTCCGTTGTTATATGCGGACAGACAGACGGACAGACAAACGGACAGATAGACAGACTGTCAGACAAACAGACAGATAGATGGACAGACAGACGGACTGAACGACAATTATAGGTGCTACCTATTTACATAATTACGAACGCACCTAAAAATAATTATCTGTTATTTTTTGTAGGGTGGCCCATTACTGGAACATAGGCGGTCCATTACTGGAACATAGGTGGCTCATTACTGGGCATTTGGGTGTTTAGACATATTTCTATTTTTTAAAATGAAATTTTTATTTTTATTGGGAAATGTAACTGTGGGATTAGTTAAATATTGTTGAAAGATTAATCTAATATGAAAAAAATTGGAATACAATAATTATAACTATTAATAAAAAATTATTTTTTAGAGAAATTCCTTAAGGTGGCCCATTACTGGCACATCTACCCTACATAGTAATGCTCTATTAAAGAACTGCTGATTACCGATTTCGACAAATTATATAAAACGCCAAACTACTCAAGTAGTACCGAACTGCGTAAAAGAAACATCCTTATAACTCCAAAAATAATAACTCTATTAACTAACAATTAACTGCATCGGATTAAGCGTCTCATTTCCAATTAAAATATACCTCTGAATTGAAATTTGAATGAAATACAGGGTCATGAAAAATCCGAGAATGTGGAAAACAGGATTACAAATATCTCGCCAACTAGTAATCCGATCGACTTCGTTTTATATGCAAAATGTGTGTTATTTTATTGCCTTTTACGTCCATTCTTTAGAACAAAAAAATTCGAAAATTTTTATGTACCTTTTATCAGAACGAATTTTTCGAGAGTCCGAAAAAAATAGTTCCGGATAATCGAGGTTGCTGATATTAAATAGGGTTCGTCCCATTCTTACATACTAACTACATACAAAATTTCAAGTCTCTATCTCAATTCGTTCGGGAGATAGAGCGTTTACAGACAGACAGACAGACAGACAGACGGACGGCAAATTTTTTTTTCTAAAAATATGTTTTTCGGAATCTCCACTATCTAAAACGTGTAAATCCGTCAAAAAAATTTTTTCGATTTTCAAAACGATTGCAAGACTTACCCTATACTACGTATGATGGGTAAGTAATAATAAAAAGAGAGAGAGAAGGGGGGGGGGGTTATATTTTAATACCAAATATTTAATATATGTGTTTTAACACTGAAGTTATGTTTTGTATCGTGACATAGGATTAGCCTCTAATAATATTAGCATATTTATTTATTTGTTTTTTTTCTCAAAATAAATAATTAAATAAAAATCGAATTGAAAAAAAATAACGGCAATTCGTATATAAAACTATATTTAGTTTTTATTATTATTTAAGAATTCGAAGAAGAGCATTATTTTACTCACCATTTTTGTATCTCATTAAAAAATAAGAAAAGCTTATTTAAAGAAACCGCTATAATTTTATTTTTCATAGTAATATTTTGAATTTATATTTAATAAAAGAGAAATATAAATAAATATGAAATGAAATGTATTAAATAATAATTTCTAATTATTTTAGCTATCAGTTACTTTCCAATATTTTTGCCAAACCTTACTTAAATATGTAAATAATTTAAATATGTAAATGATTATTTTAATGTAAAAATAAAAGTAAGGATGCACAATTGAATTAATTTATTTTTGATAAATAATAATTTAAGAGCATGTAACATAAAAATAGTCTTGCATTTGGACTTTATTATTTGGACTTTGTATTTAAAAGGTTTTTGTTTAAAACATTTTTTTAAAGGTATTTTAAACATATTTTTAAAAATGTATTTTAGTGGTATTTACCTTTAAAATTTAAATCCAAATTAATTTTACATTTTTACTTCTTAGTAATTCATTAAGAACATTTTTCATAATATTCTTAAAATAATAATAATAATTCTTGCAGTGACTGCCCATAAAATTTTCAGTTTACAATAACACCATAAGTTACTGAATTTGTATAAAAACTCTTTAAAGTTAAAAAGAGTGAGGAAATATATTTTAATATCAACTATTTCATTTATATGTTTTAAACTGAAGTTATATTATAGTATATTTGGGTGTGTGTACTGCAATATAATAAATGCATAAATAGTTTTTTTGCTAAAAAATAAAAAAAAATAAAAAAAAATAAAATAAAAAAATTATTTTATATTTTATTTTGATTTAAGTCTAACATCTGCTAATACAGTGGAACTTGGATAATTCGAACTTGTTTAATTCAAAATTCTGGCTAATTCGAATTTTTTGCCTGGTCCCTAGAATTCTGTATTAAAATAATGTAAAAAGAAAAGTGGATGTTTTGAATTTTAGTTTGAATAATTCGAATATTTTGTAGGATTGTCTTTCAAATTTTGCAGAAAATACTATTCCTTTAGACTTTTTTAATCTGAAAACGGACTATCTAAAGATGAACAGAACAAAGAAATATAAGAGAAGCCCATTCCTAGTTCCTTAGAAGCTATGGTCAGGCCCGTAGCCAGGATTTCCTTTCGGGAGGGGCTCAATTTTGGATTTTTTTTTCTTTCATCTGACAACAGTAATGTGTATACAGTCGAACCCCGATATAGCGAATCCGGTTTATAACGAACTCACGGATATAACGAAGGAAAATTTTGGCCTTGCTATTTTCCTATTGTATTTAATGCTACTTTATCCTTTTATAGCGAACCTCTGAAATCTTAAGAATCGATTATAACGAACATTTTTTTCCAGTCGACTCATGATTTTTTGATTTTTTTTTTTTACTTTTTCGCAGTTATGAAAATAGGATTTAGACTCTAAATTTACAAGAAAATTCGAAAATGCATGCCGGCTTCTGAAACATGGTGCAAACTAGATTTTAGTCAATTTAATTCATTAATGATTATATTTAATAGATCTTACGTTTTTCTCTTAATACATCATTATTGAGTATATAAGTAGCAGATAATAATGTGCACATTTTGTGAGCGATAAAATTTTTTTAAACGGAACGGATACAACGAACAAAACTTCGGTCCCTTGAAGCTCGTTATAACGGGGTTCGACTGTAGTTTAAAATATAGATAAAAAATAAACAAGGTTTTACCTATGATATAATCTTGTCTAATATACTTGTTGGCCATTCGAAAAACTGTTATTTTTTTCGATTTCTATTACAATTTATGTTTCTAAGAGCACGTTGAGTACCTGTTCGAAAACCGAAAGTGTATTTAGGGGTAAAAACCGCAAAGAAAATAAAAAAGCACAAACTGACACTTTTTGCGATAAACCTCATGTATCTTTATGAGAATTTAAAAAATATATATTGAAATGCAAGCAAGTAATTTTAATGGATTTAAAACGTAGGATTAATATTAACGTCTTGCATTGCAGGTGCGGGATCGTAAAATGATTAATCTGTAGAGTGATGTCAAAACTAGGATATCACTGCCCAGTCTCTCATGTAGGTTTTGGCATCGAGCCCAATCTCGCCGGTCAGCCTAATCGTTTGGAGTTTGCCATAATTTTCTTCGAATTTTGGATTTAATTTTATAGTTACGGACTAGGTTCTATTTCAACAATTCCTATGGAAGGCACCCGACATCCCTTCGGCCCTATATTCCTCGTGTAGATAACTGGACGTCATAAACAACACTAACAGTAGTCTCTCATCAGCCATAGTGCTTTGAGGCAAAAAATTAATTTTCTCATTGATGCAAAAGACCTTTCAGCGCTGGCTATTTTTACCGGGATAGTAGCCAAGACTGTCAGCAAGTGACCACTAGCACTGAGCGGGGTTAACAATGTTTCCCACAAGCATTGCGGTATTTGATTGGCTTTTGGGGGAACGCTTAGGGCAGAGCCGGATTAAGCACTGCTGGGGCCCGGGGCTACTGGGAATTTCGGGCCCCTGACTGGTTGGGGCCCGGGGCTGCAGCCCCCTTAATCCGGCTATGGCTTGTGGGATAAATCGAGAAGTTGATTAGCTTTAATCCATCGTGACGTTCTTTGACATCAGAAATGCTTGTGGTTCAGTGTTTCATTGTATTGTAATGCATTGCATTACAGTACTCTAAAATTTTTACGACTACAATAATACTTACTACTTACTAAAATTCGTAATATTTCTATCAATATTATGAATTTTTTCGAAACCATACTTCATATTAAACTTTCACTTACGACATTAACACCTTATTTTAGAAATGTTAAGAGAGATTCTCTAAGTTTCTTGCTTATTCCAGAGAAACATATCCTGAAAAAAGTATTTGAAAATCGGGTAAAATTTCTCCATTTGAAATGAATTTGTCATTCAAATTTTGAAAAATACTTTCTACACAGGAAATGTTCTACACCAGGTTTGTATTTGTAGTCTGTCTAAATTTTGGTCTTGAGATTTTTATTTTTATTTGAAAGACTTTTTTTAAGTTTTGATGTAGAATTAAATGTCTCTCAAAAGATTTCCATGCACATTTCATTTTCTCTATGTTTTGTAAAATAATTAGGAGATCTTTAGCATGAGTTACGGCCGAAATTGTAACATGATATTTTTCTTGACGTGAGCTGAAAATGGCTTTGTCAAACTGAAAATCTTGTCACAAACAAATAGGCATGTGAAAAAAGCATTCTTTACAATTCCATGACTGCCAAGAAAGGTCTATAGCTGTTGAAGAAATATTTCATGTATTTTCCAAAATATTTTCTAAGTTAATGCAAATTTATTCGAACAACTTGACAAAATTTACCATATTTTCATGATTTTCTACAAATCTTGCGTTTCAAAGGAAGAGAAGTCATTTTGGGGCATATGAGGGAACTGTTTGTTGTAGGATCAAATTTACCTTATGGTGATTTCTAAAAAAATATATCAATTCTTTAACTGTTCCAAACGAGATTTGGATGGCAGGAATCGGCATGTGTTTTTGGACAATGTATGGTTCAAACAGTGGCTTGCAAATAGGAAGTATCTGATTTTGGGACATTTCTGATGAATTGTAGATTGAATCCCATTATCATGTCCAACCATATTATTCTCTGTCGTATGCTTTGTGACGCATTTAAGGGTGTATTCGAAAAAACTCTCTTCCACCTTCAACAGCTCGAAATTTTCCGATACAGTTTAAGACATATTTTTAAAAGTAGAAACATGAAACTTGCTGAGGGGATTCCTGAAGGGACGTATAAAGTACCGTGTGATTTTTTTTTTTTTTTTTTTTTTTTTTTTTTTTACGCTCAATTTATTAGACTTTGACTTATAAATAATTACCTTATCAGTAGGACCCTTTTTATCGTTCCCAAAACTCCCGCTTGGGAAAAATCAGTTCGAAAGGCCGTTTTTGATTGAATCTTTTGCAATATTTTCTGCATTTATCAAAGAATCGGCAATCACGGCACCTTGTGTACTTTCCAAATAAGATATTTTAAAAGTTTGGTGTATTTGAGAGCAAAAATGAATTCAAAAATAAATCGGAAAATAAGCAGTTTGAATCGAAATACACCCTTAAACATATCATTACGTAGTTCATTACGACGTTGTACTATTTCTTCTGTTATATTTTCGGCGGACAAATCATTTACTTGAATAAATCTAAAGTAATTTCCCAAATTATTAGGGTTTGTACATTTTATAAATACTATTCCACAATCTAACTCAAAGTGCAAACTATTCTGTATTTGAAATGCTCATAGTTTCATCAGTATTCAACCTAAATCAGATCGCGTTACTTATTTTGGTAATCAGCTCTTCAGTAACTATATCCCAGCATGTTTGAATGATTTCATTCTGAATGTCTGGGCCTGGGTTGAAGTAAGAAGTAGTATTTCTAAGGGCGTTTATAACGTTTCAATTCCACATCTTCAGGCTTTTCTATAAAACTTAGAATAGTTCTTAGCCTATCATCTTTTTTTATTTGTTCTCTAACATTAGAGGACCGGTATATGATTAGCTCTTTGTAGCATTTCTTGCTCTGCAGAAAAAGGAAGTTAGATGTTGCTTCCTAGAAAATTCTTTAGGAGGCACTGTGAAAAACCGCCAAAAAATCCCTACTCAGGAGTATCTATCCCCGCACTTGATAACTCTATAAAAGCCGAAGAAACTTTCCCACGAATCTTTAATAGAAAGAGAATGTGCACAGTGTAGTCTGTGCACATTCTTTTTCTATTAAAGATTCATATGCAAACAATTTAACTCAATATTTTTCAGTGACGAGCCGGGAAATGCCGGCATAGTTGTGCCTTTAAAAGTTGTTGATACCCTATCGTCTTTCTTCGCACCATTTCTTCTAGAAATTTGCTACTGCTAATTTTTTTTTTTTTTTAATAAAATTTTATAGTAAAAGCTTTTTAAAAATCAATATTTTTTATGTAATTTTACATTACAAGGTCCATTACTGTTTTGGCTGCTTTTTCTACAAAACATTTTAACATTGATCGATCTAAGTATTTATTATATCGTGATATAATGAGTATTAGGCAATTAAGAAAGGTCATAACACAAAAATAAATGTTTTAAATTTGGCTCCTAAAGTTAAATTATATGTCATACATGTATTAAACTTCTTTTTTCCAAGTCAAATTAATGATATGATGCATGCATTACACATCGAATTTTACTGTGCATAAAGTAAAAATTCCATTTTAAGAAAAACTGATATTTTTAGTGGTAGATACGAATAAAAAACAATATGTTCGAATGAGAGGTATAATGAGGAATTGCTATAATTTTAGCTAAATAAATTAGTATGTTTACAAATAAAAATATACCTAGTTATAATGAAATGGAAGAAAAAAAAAAGGAAATTGTGACAGTTTTTACTATCATATTAGATCAAACTTGCTTTTTTAAACTTTCGGGAGGGGCTTCAGCCCCCTTAGCCCCCTCCCTGGCTACGTGCCTGGCTATGGTGCTATACAAGAACTTCGATGCTTTTTTGAAGATCAGTTCAATGTAAAAGATTCTATTTTTGTGTACATTGATAAATTGAAATCATATGCTATGACTCAAAGATTGTATTTGGGAAAGCAATCAAAAATATCTGATTTTTTTTTTTTTTTTTTTAAATGATGAATAATTAAGCTAGTAAAAAAAAGTTTGATTAAAAGAAAAAAAAAAAAAATAGTGAAGTATCAGATAAAGTTTATGCGTTAAATATTTCATTGTGCTGTTAATCTTTCTTTCTTTATCACTTCTTTTTGAGCAAATATATTTAATTCAAATTTTTGGATATTTCGAACTTTACTTTTGGTCCCTTGAACTTTGAATTATCCAAGTTCCACTGTAGTAGCATGTTTTATTTGCTTGTTATTTCTATCTTTCTTTTTTTTTATTATTTGAAATTTACTAAATTATGATGTTATGCAATAAATAGAAAAATCATATTCGATTATTAATATTATAAAAGAATTCAAGTAAGATTTTATTATTTTTTTTTTTTTAAATCTTGTTAATGAATAATAAAAAAAAAAAAAATCAATTTTAAGAACTCCCAAGGATTTTTTTTTTTTTCATAGTAATAGTTTTGTTTTTAATAAAGGGGAAATGGAGAGAATAAAAATTAATAATTTCTTTCTAATAATTTTAGCTATCAATTACTTTCCAAGACTTTTAGCTAAATCTTATTTAATTTTTGTGATATACTAAATTTAAATTTAAAATATATTTAAAAACAAACCTTTATACTATTTTTAAGTCCAAATATAAGAGTATATTCAGTAGCATAGATAGGTTTCTTGGTGCCTGGAAAAAGAAGAAATTTTTCGCCCACACCGACCCATAATAAAAGAAAAGAAGGAAAATAACTACATTATTTTCCCTCATGAGAAGAAAATGTCTTTTTTGGTTGTTGGTTGCATTTATGATGACCTATTATCTGCATGAGGGATATAGGCCCTAGGGAAGGTGCCCTCCGGGGGGGGGGTCTTTCTAAGGGAAAATAATACGTATTTACGCAAGGAAATCCAAGGTAAATTCCGAATGATTAGGCCGACGGGCGCGATCGGATTCGAACCCAATACCTTTATATTTACCAGCTTCGAGAGCAGAACCTCTCGTCCACTGGTGGGGCAATTCGTAATTTCGATTTAAACCACTCTCAATTTGGCGCCCCTTGACCTCGGCGCCCAGATTGACCGCCCCTCTCCTTGCTATGCCACTGAGTGTATTGTCTTTTTTAAATATAACATGTTTTTAAGTAGCTATTTGTCCGAAATAAGTTAAATAAACTGTACATTTTTGTTGCTGTTTTTTACTTGAAAAATAATTTATTTTCCTTACTATTTTTTAAAAATTACTAAGATAATTTTTTATAAATACTTTTGTACAAATTTGTCTATTTAATTTATACAAATCATTTGTATATTTAAGGTATTGGAAAGTTATTGACAGCTAAAATTATCAGAAATTATTTGTTAATATTTCATTTTATATTTACATCGATTTCTCTTTTATTAAACATAAATTCAAAATATTACAATGGAAAATGAAATTATGGGGGATTCTTTAAGTAAACTTTACTTATTTTTTAACTAGGTGCAAAAATAATGAATAAATTAAGCTCTTCTTTGAATTCTTAAATGAGAATAATAATTAAATATGGATTTTTCAATGACCAGCCGTAATTTTTACAATTTATTGTATGACATCATAAACTGGTAAATCTATAATTAATAAATAAATAAAGCATACTACTAATAAAAGAACCTAGTCGTAAGTCAAGGTACAAAATGTAACTTTAATGTTAAATCATTTAAATTAAATGTATGATTTTAAAATGTATCCCCCCTCTCTTTTTTATTAATTTTATTTAAAAAAACCCTTTAATTTACTTGCTTATAATATCATATCATTAAATGAAAAGCCTGTAGATGGCGCTCGTTCATAGTGTAGGAGGAGTCTTCCATTTGTTTATCCCTAAGCGTTGTGCGATTTAGCGTCCACCCATATATGCATATGTGTGAAAAACGAAAAAGAAAAGAAAGAAAAAGCAAAAATTGAACACTAGCAATTTGGCGAATCTAATCGCTTGTTTACTCGCCAAATGAATAATTTAGTCGCAATTTGGCGCAATGGCGAATGACAGCGAGAACACTGTATATATATATATATAAAGGTTACATTCAAAATTGTCAATAGAGGGCGCTTTAGACTTTAGAGTAACGAACGACTACTTTTTACCTTTATTTTGTGCATGGGATTGAAATTATTTTAAAGTTTAGACTTTAACTTAAATTTTAATCCCAAAATCGGAAACATTGGAATCGGGTAACTGGCGAAAATTTAACTGTGAACAGACGGGCGAATTTTAAACATTCATAAACATTATACAAACTGATCGATTTTGTTGCGGTTTGCGTGTAGTTCATTCTCTTGGTAATTATTTTATTCCAAATGACTTACAGCTCTTGTGTATCCATTTTTTGATAGAGGGCGCTTCCGACACATCTCCAATATTTCAATAGCATTACTCCTGTGTGATTTACTACCAGACCAACATACTTCCAGGAAGTGTTAGGGATGCAAAGAGACTCTGAATCACATAGGAATGTAACATTGAAAATGTCTTTTTAGCGAGCTGTGGTTAAAAGAAGCAGAGAAAAAAAGCAACAGAAACAGGTAGTTAAACAGCAACACGTTAATGTGGCAGAAAGCAATTTAGTTAAAGTTTTTACTACAAAAGGTATCCGAAATTACGACCAGAAATAGTCGGGCATGCTTGACAGCAGCGTCGCGTGCAATTCCTTACGCTTTGAAAGATTCCTGGCATCTCGGATAGCTTTCTGGCAGCTACAGAAATAAGAGCTGACAGGTCTTCCACTGACGGTACAGGAGTCTCATGCATTCAACTTTTCATTTGATCCCAGCAGAAGAAGTCCATACAGATTCAGATTCAGATTGAGCCAGGTGGTGGTGGGGGGGGGCTACTAATTGGTTTGAGCTCAACTAGCCCCACCCAGCAATGTATATTTAAAAAAATACAGAAGAATTATACAGTAATGAAATAAAGGTAGGTAACAAAAAGTAATTGATATAATGAAGTAGGTGCGACGATCTGGCAGGCCAACGAATCGGGCCACCACTACCTATCCACCGCTGTCCACATGTTCCGTTGAGGTGTCTGCGAACATCATTGGTAAAAATTGGAGGAGCCCCATTGTGCTATAGAGTGGCGCAACGAAAGGGGAACATGTGCTTTTAACAGATGTTCCACCAGAACGTGTTGTTGAAATATCAAGTGGCTTTTTTCTCTGCTTCTTTTAACCCTAACTCGTAAAAAAGATATTTTTGACATTACCTTATGTTACGATTCCGAGTCGTCTTTGCATCCCTAACACTTCCTGGGTATGTTGGTCTGGTAGTAAAACACCCAGGAGTAATGCCATTGAAATTTCGGAGATGTGTCGGAAGCGCCCTCTAACAAAAAATGGGAACACCAATGCTGTATGTCATTTTGAATAAAATAATTACCATGGGAATGACCTACACGCAAACCGCAATAAAATCGTTTAGTTTGTCAAATGTTTATGAGCATTCAAAATCCCCTCCTCTGTTCACAGTTCAATTTTCGCTAGTTACCCGATAACAATGTTTCCGATTTTGGGCTTAAAATTTAAGTCAAAGTCTAAACTTTAGAATAAATTCAACCCCGTGCATAAAATAAGGGTAAAAAGTAGTTGTTTGTTACTCTAAAGTCTAAAGCGCCCTCTATCGACAATTTTTGAACGTAAACTTTAAAAAATTTTTTACAAACAAAACGTGATATAAAGAATAATTTTAGCGAAAATCGCAAACGAATCCACCCTTTTTTCCGTTTTTTATAATCGTTTGAAGTTTTGGACCTTAAACTTTAATGGCTCCTGGCTCCTACGGAAGACGTTTGCTTTCCATGGTTTCCTATTTATTAATGTTTGTCTTCGTGTTTACTATCACCTCTCAAAGTTTGTCGGTCTGGTAGCGAAACACCCTGTATATATATAATTTTAGTCATTTCCTCCCGATCGAAAATTTGTCAGATTATAGCTAACCCACTATCTTGAAGAAAAAACAGTCAGCTGATTATAAAGTGATGGTTAATACTTCAACTGACCATTATATTGGCTGGCCTGGTATTTCAGCCATATGTATATATTCAACGATTTCCTCTCGCTTGAAAATTTGTCAGATGACAGTATAAATGCTATTTTAAATAAATAAACATGTCAGCTGGTTATATCTCGGTGGAAAAATTGTCAACTGACGCCCTGAAAAGTGTAACGCGGAAGACAGACAGGGGCCGTATCACTTATTTAAATGCATCAGCTGATTTTTTTTATTGCACACAGGATCATATTAACTATCAGCTGACGTATATTCAACAGGGAAGAAATAACCTATCTTAAGTTACTCAACATTACGCTCCATGCTTTAAAGCTATGAAATTAAACTCCCACTTTAATTTCATTTAAATTTGTATTCCTTGTATTTTAATTTTGCGTGCAACCTTTCTGATTTAATTTCGTTTTATAGAGTAGGTGTGCCAGTAATGGACCCCCTTAAGGAATTTCTCTAAAAAATAATTTTTTATTAATAATAATTACTGTATACAAATTTTTTTCATATTATATTAATCTTTCAACAATATTTAACTAATCCCACAGTTACATTTCCCAATAGAAATAAAAATTTAATTTTAAATAATAGAAATATGTCTAAACACCCAAAAACCCAGTAATGGACCACCTATGTTCCAGTAATGGACCGCCTATGTTCCAGTAATGGGCCACCCTACAAAAAATAACAGATAATTGATTTTAGGTGCGTTCGTAATTATGTAAATACGTAGCACCTATAGTTGTCATTCAGTCCGTCCGTCCGTCTGTCTGTCCGTTTGTCTGTCCGTCTGTCTGTCCGTTTGTCTGTCCGTCTATCTGTCCGTTTGTCTATCCGTCTATCTGTCTGTCCGCATATAACAACGCAAAAACTATCCAACCGAATCGGTTGAAATTTAAAATGCATAATTATTACATAATTTTGTCAAGTCATTTCAAATTTCATGAAAATCGGATGAATAGATCAATTACAGGGAAAATCAAAAGTATTCCGTTACATTACGGTCAATGGGGAAAAAAGTTTGAAATGCATTTTAATCGTTTGAAATTTAAAACATATAAATATTACATAATTTTGTCAAGTCATTTCAGATCTTATGATAATCAGATGCATAGATCAATTACAGGGACTATCAAAAATATTCCGTTACATTACAATCAAAGGGGAAAAAAATTGCAAATGCATTTTAATGATGTTACACTCATTCAAACATTATAAAATTGACATGAACCTATGACGTATATATATACTAAAATATAAATTTTGTACAATCTGAGATGCAAAGAATATTTATTATTAAATTACAGGGCCACACAAAAGTATTCCACTACATAATGCTATACGGGAAAACATTGTTTGGGACATGTTTTAATTATATTAAACTGTGCCACATATTATGAATATGATATACGTTGCTGAGGTGTAATGAAAATTACTTCCTGTGTGCTTATAGGAACACAAAGAGTTCAACCACTATACTGTATCCGAATCCCTACTGTATACTGTATCCTGTCTACTATATCAGGAAGATCTGTATATTTTTAAAATTTCGTTATCGTACGAACGCACCTTATTTGCTACGCTTCAAGTGCAATTTCCAACTTGTTTCAATTATATTTTCCTCCAGAACTTAATGAAAGCATACTAATGAAACAAAATATTAAAACTTAAGTAAGAAATTCATTACATTAAAGGATTTATAATTTAAAAAAATTAAAACAAAATATTTAAGTTATGAATTTATTATAATCAAGGATTTATAATGTGGATATAAAACAAAATATTAATGATATTATTAACTGTTTATTATTAACTAACATTAAAGGATTTATATTGTAAAGATATACAACAAAATATTTAAATTTAAAGGATTTACAAGATAAAGACAATGTTTTACTGAAATCAAGTTTAGATAAAATAAGGCATTAAAAGAAAAGTCTCCAATGTTCATTCATATCATTAAGTGATGTGCTTTGCAACTGTGAAATATAAATAATAGATCTTCAATTTTATCTTCCCTTTCCGATAGTCCAAACTGCTCAGTAAGGAATTTTAGAATGCATTTAAAATGATAAATGTTCTTGCACTATCCAACCATTTTCAGATAATCATATAGCCCATCAATTTGGTACAGATTGATTCCACAATTTCCCTTCAGAGATGCTTATATGGATATATTATCACCAATGGAACAATCTCATTATTTGCTGAAAAACATCCCATAACAGTGATTTGTTCTTTTTCGTTATTTGGTACTAGATAATACACATCTTTAACTGATTTTGGTCCCAAAATTTTCCTTGTTTTAAGAGCACAAAAGAAACCTTGTTTTAACCTTATTGAAAATTCTCTCTGTATGCTTTAGAATTCGGAAGAAAATAATAATAATATCTTCTTCCAAATATGATTTTACATTTCTGAACCAACTTCTTTTGTAACGGCACATCTAGATTTTGTCAAATGTTCTGCTTGTGTTTTATACCAATTTTGGATGACTTTTTAAAAACAACTATTTATAAAGAAATTGCCTTTATTAAATTCTAATAGGTAAAATTTAAATATTAAATTTGATTATTTAGCTTTTCAGTTAAATCAAAATATTTTATCTCTACTGAAATAACACTTTTTGTACTGGTCACTTGGGTGGTCCATTACTGGAAAATCGCGAAATAAGCAATCCAGTAATGGACCACCCCTCCTAAAATCTTAAAAATAAATAAAATTTTGCTAATGGCCATTGATACATTAAATTCAATGTTTTATATTGCTAACCAAACAAAAACATTCAATTTTTACGGAAAAATAAAAAATTTATAAACTAAGTAATTAAAGTCTGCTCTTAGCATGTTCATTAAGATTTTCAGTGAAAAACAGAAAAACTGTGAAACTTTATTTTCTGCTTCCTAATTGTTTTGACGAAAAGTGCAAAACATTAATCCAGCTTATAAAGCATGCAAGGTGGAGTTCAGAAAAAAATAATAAAAGCTAAACTATTATTTATTATTTTTTTATAAACAAAAAAGTGCGAGGTGGCCCATTACTGGAAGGTGGTCCATTACTGGCACATCGACCCTATATAGAGTAAATTTCAAAGGCAATTCCAAATTTTCCTTTGTTGGTTCCGTTCGATTATATTTATGCGTTGCGTTTTGGCAATACGTTTCATCGTCTGCATTCTATTTATGAGTTGTGAGATGAATTTGATTTTTAGCAATTAACACAGAGATGCGGTTTTTGCTATGTTGTGTTGCCAACTAGATATAACAGCCTGCGCATTTCGCTAAAAACCGCCGAAAAAGTGAAGCTGGATTCAGCTTCAAATCCTGAACCATTTCATTGAACCACATGCACAAACTCTGCCCAAATCAGCACTGTATGAGATGATTTCTGTTCTGAGCACATGGTCATTGTTTTGGTTCAGGGTTTGCACGATTGGTCAGAATAACTTGGGCAAGGTATCATAGTCCTCTGGCGGGAGACTTCATTCATTAATCTCAAATAAATGGGCCTTATAGATATAGTTGACCATGGTATAACTATGACATGACATTTGATAGTTAGTGTATTGAATTATGTTTATTTATTAAGAGTATGTTTTAAATTGAGTAATTATAGTCTAAGAGCCGACCGCACAAAACCCTATGACATCGAGCACAAGAAAAAATCCTTTTTTTTTATAGAAGTGTAGTAATGGAGGAATCTAATGATCTATGTCTACCGGAAATGAAGTGGTGCATAAGCCAGAAATTGATACCACTAGTAGTTGACTTGTAAGTTTAGCATTTTGTTTATCCAACAATCAAAAGTATGAAAAAAAGGAAAATCGAAGAATGTGGAAAACAGGATTACACATATCTCTGCTACTCCGCACATATCCAATTGACTTTATTCTTTATGGAAAATTTATGTTATTTTATTGCCTTTTACGTCAACTTCTTAAAATAAAAAGTTTCGAAAATTTTTATATACCTTTCATCAGAACGAATTTTTTGAGTCCGAAAAAATAGTTCCGGATAATCGAGGTTACTGATATCAAATAGGTTTCGTCCCATTCTTAAGTACTAAGTACATACAAAATTTCAAGTTTCTATCTCAATTTGTTCGGGAGATAGAGCGTTTACAGACAGACAGACGGACGGACGGACGGCAAATTTTTTTTCTAAAAATATGTTTTTTGGAATCTCCAATGTCTGAAACGTGTAAATCCGTCAAAAAATTTTTTTCGATTTTCAAAACGATTGCAAGACTTGCCCTATACTACGTATGATGGGTAAGTAAAAATAATCTAGTGGGACAAGACATCATAGTCCCTACACTGAAAATCAATTTTCAGCTGTACCATAGCGAATGTTACCAATGTTTTACGGCTTTGCCACCAAAATATAGACAATCAACTTCAGCGTCAATAGAAAACAAGACTTTTCAACTGAGTTAAAAAATACTAATTTCAAAAAAGTACTTCTACAATTTTTCATTGAAATTGGGAGGGAGATTATATGGCACCGTATATAAATAATAAAAGTATTTATGTCAAAGCGGGCACTTGATTTAAATACACAGTCACTGATTCCAAAGTGGTAAAGATTTTAGACCAAGAACTTTCGTGAATTGCTCACGAAGAAGCCGATACAAAAATGATTGATTACATTTGCCAAATAAATTTTAAAGCAAACGTTACGATTCGTTGTTCCGACACTGATATATTAATAATTATGTTAGTAAATATGGGTAATATTTCAGAAAATATTCAAATTTGTATGGTGTCGGAAATAAATCAGATTCATCAATGTTACAAAGTTGTATAAAACTCTAGGAACCAATATGAGTGTTCCACATTCTTCCAAAATTCCACGGATTCACCGAGTGCGATTTCAACCCAGCTTCTTTTAGAAAAGGAAAAAATGCCCTCTTTCAATAATGAGTAATTCTGAAAACTTTACCGAGTGTTTCATACAACTGTCAAACCCATCGGAGAAGGCAGAAGATTTTTTGGCAAAAAATAAGGATTTGTTTGTCATATGTATAACTTAAAATGATTAAAAAACATTAATGAGGCATATGTAGCGTTGTTTTATAAAATGTACAAATTCCTTGACAATGATAAATCATTCCAGTTACCCTAAAAAGGAATTTATGATTCATCTCTACCTCCATGCAAATCGGAATTATATCAGCATTTTTTGCTAGCATGCTACATAGTGCAAATTTGGTCACATGCACCTTTAAAAATTCCAACTACAGATGAATCGTCGGTCTATGGCTTGGTAGAAATAGGCAACGAATATGGATTCAGTTGGTTTTCTGAACCTCAGTTACCATCATTGATTGTTCAAATTACTGTTCAGACCGAAAAATGTAACAATTTTTTATTTAACTTTAATCATATCAGTTATGTTACATTAAACATACATTTTTTTTTTTTTTTTTTTTTTTTTTTTTTGTACAGATTGTGATAATGAAGAGATGTAAGGTAGATAATTCTGACAGCTATTTTGACAGTGAATAAGGAGATAAGAGACACACGAGCCAAAGCGAACATGAATATGATTAAATTGCAAAATTAAACTGAATAACTGTTTAAAATAAATATTTTGTACTATATATTAATGTTTCAATAAATTATTAATTACTTTGTTTATCACAGTATTTCATCGTTTATTTATTTCTGTTTATCAATGTTAAAGTATTTATAAAAAATATTGATGTAAAAAAAAAAACAATAAAATTACATCTTACAATTAGAGCATGGAGCATAATGTCGAGTAACTTAAGGTAGGTTATTTCCTCCCGATTGAATATCCATCAGCTGATAGTTAATATGATCTGTGTGTAATAAAAAAGCAGCTAGCATTACACGGAGAGAAAACTCATCAGCTGATGCATTTAAATAAGTGATATGCCCCTGTCTGTCTCCTGCATTACTATTTTCAGGGCATCAGCTAATTTTTCCACAGAGATATAACCAGCTGACAAGTTTATTTAAAATAGCATATATACTGTCATCTGATAAATTTTCAAGCGAGAGAAAGTCACTGAATATATGTATGTCTTTTCTATGTTCATATGGCTGAAATACTAGGCCAGCCAATATAATGGCCAGCTGACGTATTAACCACCACTTTATAATCAACTGACTTTGTTTTTTCTTCAAGATATTGGGTTAGCTATAATCTGACAAATTAACAACCGGGAGGAATGAATAATTTTTTTTTTCTTTTAGGTGTTTGGGAGGCTACAACTGCTCAACCCACCGACGGAACCGCAGTGACGTTCACAGAGCTTCATGATGCAACTTTCTAAAGCATTTTACAAAATATCGGCCGAGAGGAAATAAGTGACGAAATTTGCATCTGGCTCGCAGACTATTATCCCCTCCTGGGCTTAGGGGTTTATCCTAGCCACAAGTCACAGCTGGTCCCGGGAGTGGGCTGCCTACCATCTACTACTGCAGCTGCCTCCCGGTGACAAACATTTTAGAATTACTTAAAATTTAAAATCAGAATTTTTGGTATGAATTTGGAATTTTTGAATAAAAAAGGATGCCAAACTGGCAACTTTGCCACATAGTGAGATATTGTTCTGTATTTACAAATATGAGAATAATGGCACCCATTACTTTTTGTCACTAGATGAAGTGCGCTCCCAATTACTGAAAGGTTGGACAGCCCTGCTATACATTATCATATGAAAAACTGGTGGAAGCAGAGAGAAAAATAGAGCTTGATCTAAAAAAGCATAACAGAAAAAATTGGCAAATATTTTTAATCTAAAAAGTGCATAAAAAAGAAACGGAATCTGATTTATTTGTAAAGCTCATGAAATTATCCAAATTTTTGTTGATAGCTGAAAATGTGGACTGTGGTGCCTTAAAATCTATTGCGGAGAAAGAGGTGTTTTTAACACATTCCATATTCCAATCATGTATAACCAGTTTAAAAAATTATGTTCATAACTACAGATTTATAGAGTGATGTGATAAAAGCACAAGAACCTGAGTGGTCCATTCAATAGAAAGTGTGGACCAAATTTCATTCCAGGAGTTTTTGATAAATGGAAGATCAAAGCTCCAAAATAAGTCCAAAACCTTATACCTATACGATTCAACCATATCCTAAGTATTTGTATTCAGAAATATTTATGCACATCAGTTCCTCAACAACCAGAATAAATTAATGTTATACTTTAATTATTACTTCACCATTTATATTCATTCAGCATTGTGGAGCTTAGCTTGATTTCAGACAACATAACTATACATTTTATTAACTACTTTGCTCAGTATTCATTTTGAGTGGATAATACTATGATTCTGAATATAAGACACCAGTAAAGCTCAGTCCACATATTGAGCTATCAACAAAAATTTGGGTAATTTCATGAGCTTTACAGACAATCTTCCATTATTTTGACACACTTTTTTAAAAATTATTTTTAAGATTTAAATGCTTGTTAAGAATGATTTCCAAGAAAGAATTTAAAATTTAAAAAAGATGAAATGTACTAGAAAAGTTCTAAAACTTTCCTAAACTGTGAGTTACCTGAAGTTATTAGGGATAGAATCTCTAAATTTGATATGTAAATGCAATCACAAAACAGTTTTTCAAAAATTTAGAAATGTATATGTACAGGAACAAAAGAATTCTAAAATTGTGATTTCTGCGATACAATTGTTATAGAAGTTTGGAATTTAGCATAGTGGTTACTTTTAAGATGGTAATGTTTACTAACAGACTTGGAGGCGGCATCACTGACAATCATTTCATAGAGTTCACGGGTAAAAACCTAGGATCAGTTCAATCTCGATCATTTGCATATTAAAATGCAATTTGTCTGCCAAATTATATCTTTGTGGAAAACACCTAAAAATTGGGTTTTAGCGGTTGATTCATAGGTTTACCATTGTGCTTTCTTACACCCAAAAATATAAAAACATGGAAAATTGCGAGCAGGAAAACATAATGGTAAACCTATGAGTGAACTGCTAAAATCAGGATTTTAGGTGTTTTCCCACAAAGATATGACTTAGCAGACAAATTGCATTTTAATATGCAAATTGAGTTTTAACTAATCCAAGATTTTCATCTGTGAACTTTATGAGGTGATTGTCTGCACTGCCGCCTCCCAGTCTATAAGAAAAGTATCCAAAAAATTTGAAATTTCAAATGAAAAATGAAATGAGTAGAAAATCTTCAAAATACATTTTAAATTATCAATTGTTGAAAATAATTTTAGTTTTTCTCATTAATTTTGTCTCATATTAGCCTAAAGCAGTACAGCAATTAAGTTTACTCAAAATGTGGCTTAATTAGCAATTTTTTAATCTTCCATAACAGTATAATTTCCTATAATAAAATACATACACAAATACCACTTGACATATTTCAACAATTATGCGAGTAAAGCCATCTGTTTTTCTAATATTTATAGAATTATGAAAGGTAGATAGATAACTTTGAATCGATGAATGGATGAAGCTCAATCTATAAACATCGCAAAAGCATCACAGAATTTAAATGTCTATAAATGGCATCCATCTTGGAAGGATATTGTAAATAAATATCATAATTTATAAAGAAGTTAAATACTTATTACAAATGTTAAAATCTATTGCTGTTGCTTTATATGAAAGTAAAAACATGACTGTTGTATTGCAGCTGCTCATAAAATTTGCTTAACTTTATGATGGAAATATCATTGAAACTCATAAATGTACGATTCAAATCTTGTTTAATGCAATGCTAATTTTTATGCTAGCCTGTTTACTTCATCTTAAATATAAGAGGTCAAAATTGACATTTGAGTAAAAAGAAAGGGCAAGAAAATTGCTTTTCGATATTAATCTAATTTTCATGTTGTATATAATACTGCTTGTAGCAAAATCGACTCCTTTCCCAGAAACATATTTCCCCAATGAAGTTCTAGTTACCTTCTGTGAGTGGTAGCCTTTATAAACAAATACTGGTGAAAATGAGAATTTTTCAAATTTTACATCCCCAGTTAGAGGTCTGCACGGGCCGGGCTTGGGGCGATTTCCAATAATGGCATTCGGGCCGGGCTCGGGCCTTAATTTTTTTGCTGGAGTATCGGGTCAGGCCTAACTTTTTTTTCCCGTACAAAGCCGAGACTGATTCCATTCTTCCTAGTTTTCATGGACCAAAATAATCAGTTCCTATTGAATCTTCCTATATGAAAATCCTTTTCTCGACTTTTTATAAATCAGTAATATTTGGCTTTGTCCAAAAATTTCTGCAAAAAAAGCATATACTTTTAAGCCGTCATTATTTTACAATTAAACATTAGAATTTATTCCTTTTAAAGAATCGTAGATTACTAGGCGTTTTAAAATAGAATTAAACACACACACACACACACAAAAAAAAAAAAACATGATTATGAAGGAATTTTTTTTAAACTGAAAACTGAAAGTTTCTTTTAAAATGTTCATCCATGCAAAATGAATACAATACGGGAGAAAAAAACATATTAAACATTTACATCTGTAAGGGAATGCATTTTTTTTTCGTTCCAAAGCGATTTCGTCTTAGGAAATTTTACCATATACCGCTTTTTCGATTTTTTGTCTCCATTACAGGGAATATGGATTAATAATACTAGTGATAACTGAAACATTTACATACAACAAACAAAGATTCATTTAAAAGCATAAATATCGCAGCCTACGGCACTTCTGCATAAATGGAGATTATAAACATTTAAAAAAAAAAAAGACTAATATAATTTTTTTTGGTCAGAACTCTTCCATAAGATTAAAGATCAATGTTCTATAGAAATTCACTCGAGCCGGGCCGGTTCGGGCCGAATTTTAAATTTTTTTCCGGATCGGGCCAAGCTTGGGCCGAAATTTTAACTTTCGGGCCGGGCCGGGTCGGGCCATTATTTTTTCCGTTCGGGCCGGGTCGGGCCGAAATTTTAACTTTCGGGATGGGCCAATATTTCTTTCGTTCAGGCTGGGCCCAAGCTGAAATTTTAACTTTCGGCCCATGCAGACCTCTATCCCCAGTAATGACATTACCTGCAAGTAATGCTGATCTTGAAAGAATATTTTCGAGCTTTTCTTTCATTCAGAATAACTTAAAAAACAGTCTAAGTTAAAAAAGATTAGCAAAATTAATCCTATATTATGGAATGTTCTTAGCCTATTATTACGTTTTCTACAAAAATAAATTTATTCTTTATTCATTGTAAAATAATTGTACAAGATATTTCATTATTTTCTTTTCAGTTATTTTTATACTACAATTATTAACTTATATATTTTCACAAGAACCATTTCTCTATGTGTGTAATAGTAGGTAATTTTTAAGTTATTGCAGTGTATTATTTATTTAAAAATACTCTGAAAAGTAATGTTAAAATATCATATAACTTTTTTTATAAATTTCTTTTTTTTTTTTCTTTTTTTAATTTAAATAGAAATTCAACCATAAACAATTATATTACTTGTACAGCATCAGATTACCGTTATGAAAATTTCTGTTTTTCAAGTGACAGAAAATTATTATATAAACAAAGTATATTTACATGATCATTTTGGAACTTTTGCTACTTTGAATAACATTTATAATCTTTAATTTTTTAACTAAATTCTTTGTGTGATAAATAACGCATGCATGAATTATGGATCATCGCAGGTTAAAGTTCTTATTAATGTTATTTCTCAGTTTCTACCATGCCGGTTTTAACCCATTATAACTGCTGGCTTTAACCATCCTGACAGAAACTTGCCAGCTCTGCCACCCACCCTCCTCTCCTTCTTAGTGCCCGTGCACAGAAAGCATAATTTTCTATCAGAGTTTCATGGAATTTAAATTTCATGTTGAATGTCTCCAGATTTTATCACAAGACACTGTCAGTATACAAAAAATATTTAAAAATGTTTGAGCATTTCATTGAGTAATATTTTTTATTATAAAACATGTTTTATAAGAAAAAAATTCAGCTGAAATAAATTTCTTAAATGCAACAATGAATTGCAGACAAAACAATATATATAATCAATTTCATTTTACTTCTTCTTGTAAAACAGACTAAGAGAATGATGACTTACAAACTGCTTTTTAAACTATTTGTTTTAAATTATTTCAGTTATAACAAAACAAGCATTATGCAAATAACAGTTGCCTTAGTCAAGTAAAAGCATATATTTTACAGAAATACTAGTCATTCCATTTTACAGTTTATTCAAAAGCTGTATCAATAAAGAAAACACTAATCAAGCAAAGAATTTTATACATTAAGTAAAAATTATACAGTGGAATGTTCGATAAGCCATTTTTTGTTAAGTTTCAGAAAAAATTTCACAATTTACTTTCTTTTTTTAGTATTTTTTTCTTTCTACTTAGTACGTCAATTTAATTAGATGGAAAATAATTTTGATATTGATCTGATTTCTGATTTCAACAGATTAAAATGATGTAAACAATCAAATTTTAACTTATATGAAACTTTTTTTTTTTTTTTTTTTTTTTAAGTAATTAAAACATTTGGCAGAAAATTTAAGCCTACATCATAAAATAACTTGAAAAAAAAATAATGTGAAAACTGTGCGCTCATTATTCCACATTTACTAGGGTGGGAAACAAAAAAAAAATAGCTTAACTGCAACTTTTGGATGAAAGTATCAAAATTAAGGGTATTCTTCAATCATCTACTGTTAAGTTGTTATAGCTACGAGCGCTATCCTATTATACTGTCATAGGTATCTAATCCTCCACATACATATATTTGCACTTAATAAAACTGTCTTTTTTATGTGCTTTTAATATAAACTAGTTTTAATTATAGTAATTTTTTTAACATGCAGCAATTCTTTTTAAAATCTTTTCAAACAAAATTTAACTTTCGAATAATAATAAATGTGTTAAAACTTTTTAACTATCCAAGTATCAAAACTTTAAATTTGAGCTTAAAACTGTGCATTAATTAACAAGTCCCCATTTATGAAAAACAATATTTAAGCTCTATATTTACAGTGTATTGTTTAATTTTAATTGTTTTGTACATTTGTACATATCAAGTTAGCTTACTGACAGCATTTCGAAATATGAGGAACAATATAATATATACAACAACCATTCAAAAATACCAATTATACAATGACAGCTATCAAAAGGAAAATTTATTTTTTCATATATCCACACAACCAAGATCAAAATGAATACACTTTAACTTTCATAAGTAGAATCATCTAATATATATATATATGTTGAAATAAGAGAATAAATTCAGCTTATAAATATTATTATGTATCGTATGGATTTTTCATTGTTTTAGAAATTCAAATTGCACTAAATTCTACTTTAGTATTCACATACATAAATTTTCAATCATCCATAAATGTATGTTGCTAATTTTATAAAATAAAAGTTAAAATATAAACCATTATTTTTATTACAATAAACAGATTTACAGATATAGTGTTAAACATTCCTTTGTGTGTGTTGTGTATTAAATAAATTTTTATTTAAAATAAGAACTTATATTTAATTTATATTTAAGCTTGTATATTTAAACTTAAATTTTTCAATCATCTGAAAAATTGAATAAATGATTTCAGATTTGCAGCAACCAACTTAAAAGGAGCACCAATTTTAAACTTTTAACAAACATGTTAACTGTTTTCAATATGATTTTTAAATAGAAATGATTAAAATTGTGCTTCAACAATTAACCTTTTATCAAATTTTCAATGAATTTCTTAATATTTACAGTTCGGTTCATTACAGATTTTTAAATTTGTACATATACCCTAATACATCTGGCTCATCAAAATTCCACTGCACATGTGTAGAAAAATGGTACAGAAACTGAAAGCATAGAAATAAGTTATAAAAAAGGCATATCATTCAACAGAAATTTAGAAATTTTTTTGTACTAAAAAAATTGTGCAGAATGTGCTATTCAACATAACTTGAGACAATTCATGCATGTGGTCTCAGATTTGGTCACAAATCGCAGTTTATGTATTTACTTTTTTCAATTTTCAACACACATTATAATCTTCTGCTAAGTGCTTAGCACCCAGAACAATAGTAAAAAAATTATGGGCAGTAGATTAGCACAGCGTGTAGCACTTGTTCACACATCACAAATGTCAGTGATATGAAATTGAGTACTGGCATGTGCAACTGTAAGTCTTTGGCTCCATGCATTTTCACCACAACACCATTCTTGAGTGGAAACTAACTTCCCACAGAAAAAAAATCACAATTTTTCTTTCAGGATTTTGTTAGATGTCTTTCATTTCATAAAAACAACTAAAAATTGTAAAAGAAGATAAACCCTAAAACCAATCAGCTGCTCATGGACCATTTCATCACTTTTAGCACAGCACGTTGAAGTTTTGAGTAATAGTAACACACTGGACCAAGTAGGAAAAAACAGTTCTGCAAACAGATTTACCACATATACCTACTTTCAGTAATAAAAGAAACTCAAGTGCCAACAGTTATTAGTGCATTTGGAGAAGAGGCTATTATTGAAATAATAACAAGCCCTGAGGAATTGTGAAGCACCTTTAGAAACACACAGAAAAAATCATTAAGTACTGCACAGGCTAAGCAAAATTTTGGAGCAGAAGTTGATAAAAATTATTTTTTATGGCATGAGTTTGATCTTTTTTCTTTCTTCTTTCATAAACATATATTAACACAAAAGTACAAAAAAAAATAATAATAATAATAGTAATAAAGAACAATGAAACAATACAATAAAAATATACAATAGCATATAAACAAAAGTGAGAATAAAACAAATCTATACATATGAACAACAGAATTTCAGAGATGGAGTTTTAGCTATAATTTAAAAAAGGCACTTGTGACTTAATAGAACCCCCTTAATAACATTAGTTGCAAAAGTAATACAACTAACTCCTTTAGCATGTAGAGATTTCAATTTCAATTTGTGAAGTATGTAGAAAAAAGTATTTAGAAAACCAATTGAATCCCACTATTCCATGCAATTGTGTGTTTAAACAGCAAAATAGCACATCTTTAAATGATTATTATGTAAGGATTTTCTATAAATCTTTGATTAAGCAGTACAGCCTTATTAGCTAATATGATAATATATGATAATGTAAAAATCCAAAAAATAAAGTATAAGCATCAGTTATATGAACTTGTTTTGAAATTTCAATCAAATGCAGAAAATTAACTGAAACAGTCTTTTTTTAAATTCCTTTCAGCTGGAATACTGCATACTAGAAAGTTTTAAGCATAATTTGCTTACAATGAAATTTGCATATAATTAAATTGCAAAACATTTTACATAAATTGTTTCTAATTAAAATAGCACACATGCAATTCATTTAATAGTTAAGATAAAATCCCTTAAATGAAAAAATGTTAATTTGTGCATTATAACATCTCAGTATATATAATGATGAAATTTGTTTCCTGATTATATTTGATAACATAACTTATATTTAGGAAAAAAAAAAAAAAAAAAAAAAAAAAAAAAAAAATATGTGCATATATTTTGTGCTTTTTTACTATACATCATAAACATCATATAAAGTAAAACAGAAAGTTATATAAATAAAGTCAACAATACATTAAAATGGTAAAATTTTGTGCAACTTTTGATTTTATAAAATTTTCAGAAACATGAAGACATAACAGAAAATATTCAGTACCAAGGTGGTCAAATTAACACACAAGCGCCATCTTGTTACATGACACGCTGTTCATGATGCGTACAAGAAAAATATATATATATACTTTATTATTTTAATCGATTGGCACAAATAAAAAATAATACCTTCTTAAATCGCAAAAGAAAAACAAGCTCATCAGGCAATACTACATTAGAACATATTTACAAACAGTGACTAGTTAAAAAGTATTGGGCCTGTGACTTGTCAGCAGCTAACATTCATTAATCAATAAAAAGCTCACAAGCAATAATAAGTAAAAAAAAAATGTAAAAATTTCATATTTTCACACAAATATCTATATTCAAAAATCTATCAATCACACTCTTTAGTACCACTCAATTATACATGAAAAAATAAAAGGAGATGATAAATACGTGCCATGCAACGATTCGAAAAAACCCCGATCCCTCACTGCAAAATGGCAAATGCTTAGCAGCACATTACCAAATCTTTGGCAAACAAATTTATATAAATATCAATATACATACATACATACGCACCTATATAAATGTATGTATGTATACAAAGCACTTTTTTTAGTAATAAGATTTCATCACCGAATGCAAATTTGGCACACCATTAATGCCAAATATATATATTTTATCCCCAATGTTTGCATGTAAAGCACATAGATGTGAAAAAATTTACACTCAATGACTGATAAAAAGTCAATGCTAACAATGATGTGATGTAAATGTGTGTGTTTTCATTCAATTATTTTTCCATAACCATGATTTTTTTCCCCATTCACTCGAATATAGAAAATACTGTGCAATGTGAACTGAAGGTATACAAGTGCATGTGCAACTGACTGCACACTGACACAAAGTGTGTTTTAAAAAGATCGCTGAGGAGATTTAAACAAAGCTTTGTTATGCATGGTTGTTTCTAAACACCTCATTCTCTCTCAGTTTCTCTCCTCCTTCAGTTGGAGCACTGAGTCCTCCAGATAAGGACAAGGGAACAGCAAAGACATCTTGTAAGCCACTGAGAACTTGGAATCAAGGTTTTACACAAGATTGTACTCTTTTAAATTAAGCTGTAATATGGTGTCCTTTACAGCAGCAAAAACAAACCTAATGTTTTCAGTATCTGAAAGTGATAACAAATAATTAATAACAGAATAATCACAAAAAAATCTAAGGTAATAAAAATACTTAAAAGGAATTAGTCAAAAAGTCTCTTAGTTTATTGCAATAACAGTATCTAAGCTATGACTCAGTGCGTCTCATAAATGTAAAGCCATTGATATTTTCAAAATAATATTTTAATAATTCAGTATTTAAAAGTATATTTATGCACACAACGAAAAGCATGCACCAAAAAATCATTTCATAGTAAATTAAATTAGAATTAAATAATTTCAACTCGAAAATTGATAAATGTAAACACTTTTGTTGCTTCAAAAATATAAAAAAAATTTATATATTTTTTAAATTGTCATCGAATAACAGATTGACAGACATTGAATGCGTATTATGCCAATCCAAATCTTTCCAACATATACAATCTTTAGCCAAGTGTTAACCTTGTTCTTTGTGTTCTTTTTTTTTTTCAGTAAATGAAATCTGCACAGATACTGACACACAATATTTTGACGATGTACTGTGTTGTTTGAGACCATACCATCAACTTGTTGAGAAAATTGTCGGAGTAACAATTTTTGCAATGAAACAAGTCACATGATCTTGTAATTGAATCATAGTAGTCTCTCGGTCTGCCAGATCGTTTTCTTGAATTTAAATTGTAAGTTTTTGATAAAACTTAAATGACAGCTCTGCTACTCTCAGTTTTTTTTATGTATTTAAGAAACTGTTAAGCCATGACCATGAGCTTAAAATCAGTGTATTTTGCAAATATCATCATTAGAAATTTTAATGTTTTGCGGCATCATTGCAATTGAAACAAGACAATCAAATTAATTTTGCTCGTTTGAATAACTTAAAGTGTATTTCTGTGCTTGTGCACTATTTTAGTGCATGCACATTTAAAAAGAAAATTTTGCATAATGAAGCAGTTTTGAATTTGTCTTTATATTTATAAAACAGAGTAATTTATTATTTTTTTTTTATTATTCAAATGAAAATTATTCAAATTTAAACCCTCTAACAGATTCATTCAACAAGAAGATCCCATTCCAAGGATTATTGCTCTTTTGTTAATATCGGAAGACATTCTCTGCATTTGTCCATTTGTTACTTTTATCATCTGTGTTTGTTTTAATTCTGCCACTGCAACTGGTCTAGATATACTGCAATATTGCACTGATATAGAATGGCAAATAACACAAGTTTAAAATATGAGCTGACTATTGTCTTGGCAAGAGTGTTCTTAAATCAAAAGGGCAACTTTGTGACATAAGTTTTAATTTATTTTTGTTCGGAAATGCATGAAACTAGCAGGGGTTGTTATTCGAAAACTGTCTGATCTCACTAATTTTTATGTTTTGTTGCAAACACAATAGATATTTTAGAACAAACCGTCAAAGTTGATGTTTTGAATGCATTTTCCGACAAAAGCAGAAAAACCATTCAAAGAAAGGGTGAAAAAAGCATCATCATGTGATCAAAATAGCTCATAACTCTGTAGGTAATTTAGTTATCATAAAATGGAAACCAGGGTTTGATTCCAAATTACTTCCATAATCAGGTCTTCCAATTTTACATTTTTTTATTGAAAAATGAATTTGTAAATGTGTCAAAACATTTTGCGCTTGTTGAGCAGAGCAGTTGAGAACACCCTTTAGTTGATAGTGAGCTATTGATATGAGCATAGCTTATGCAATATGAGGATGGTAGTAACTGGGATTTTATTTATTATATATACAGTCGACTCTCGTTAATTCGAAATCGGATAATTCGAATCTTCGCTTAATTCGAACTAAACATGAAGTCCCGAAATTTTCAATGCTAGAATAACATTAAACTTTTTCATTAATTCGAACTCATTTCTTTTTAACATCGTTTAATTCGAACTAACGAGAATTCCGATTTTCCATTCTTCCTTTCTTTCTCACGGATTTCAGATCATTTGAATAACTTTCTTTCTTTGAGTTTTGTGAAAATTGTTCCAAGCGAGTATACATATAATCCCATGCATTTGATATCCATTTTCTAAGTCGTCTGTCCATCAGTGACACTTCAGATTTTTCTTCCATGGTGCTTGTTTAAAATCTTTTAATTAATTTATGTATTTATACATTCTAATTTAATATTAAGTCATATTCTGATGATAACAGACATAATAAATTTAAAAAACACTATAACATTAATTCTTTTGTAATAGTACCATATTAAGTATGTTCTCATTTCATACTTTCCATAATTCGAACATTTCTTGTGGTCCCAACGAGTTCGAATTAACGAGAGCTGACTGTATATTATTTATTTTATATTCTATATTTTATTTATTTAATTAATCATGATTATATCTATAATTACAAACTCCATGATTTATTTTTTTCAAAATATATGTATTTCATTTTTTGTTTGTAATAAGTCTGTAATGAAAAAACATAAAATAAATTAATTAAAGTGTCGATTCTTACGTGATGCACAGGACATTTACAGGTGTTTAAACCATTAAATTTTACCAAAATTAAAGTTATGAGTATAATTATGAGTATAAGACTAACTTATACTTCAGAAAGACATGCAGGTTTTTTTTTTTTTTTTTTTACATTTAAAAATTAAGTAAACAAAAAATTAAAATGCACGGGATTCACAAAAAATCAAAATGCATACATAATATGATATGATGTTAATTTCTGTGATACTTCATGGATTTATTGATTATACTTTTTTTTTTAATGAAAGAACATTAAATAAATTGTTTTGGTACAATATTGAGTTTATTAAAAAAATTAATTAATTATGAAGATTTTATAAATGTGATGCAAGGGACATGTAAAAGTGATGTACGGAACATGAAAAATGATGCACGGGACAAGTCTGATTTATTTGCATATCACTTAATATTTATGACATTTCTCAACATATCTTGGTTATTAAATTATAAGAATGCATGATAGATAAGATAAAGATACTAATTATGTATTCCACATGATGCAGACATTAATTACTTAAAATAACTTGCAGTAGATGGAATCAGTGTACTAGCAAGTTTTTTTTTTTTTTTTAACCATTTGAAAAATGGTTGTTGTTTTCGGGAGAATGGACCCGATGATGTTACCACTTTTGAATGATGTTACCACTTTTGAATGATGTGGTCACTTTTGAATTTAAATTAATTTCTTTACTTTTAGAAGAGTTTTTATTTGAATTTAAATTAAATTCTTTACTTTTAGAAGAATTTTTATTTGAATAGTAAATTAAAATGGTTAAAATCATTGTAATAAAGGAGAAAACTAACAAATTTAAAAATGGGTAGACGGAAATTAACAGATACGGAAAAAGCCGAAGCCAAAGAAATGAATGAACGTGAATATCGCATTCAATGATATTAAACACAATACGCGTACTTAAACAATCATAAAGTGATTTTTATTTCTTCTTTTGCTATTTAAAATAAAAATTTAGTCAACATGTATAAGTTGCTTATTAGTTTGGCGATTCGTATCATTTGGCGAAATTGGTCGACGGGATAACTGAGTAATACTGTATTTGGTTTGGCGCAAAAACGTCTTTCAATGCAGAAAATGATAAAATCAAAAGATTATTGAGCCGCTGAAAACCAATTACGTGTTGAAAGGCGATCACGAAAAAGGAAGCAATTTAATGCCGAACCGATTAATTGTAAAACATCATGTCGCCAGGGCGACCAATCCACTAGCCATGGCGTTTTACTATCGGTCGGTTCTAACCAGGAAAATTTGAGTGCCAATAGTGATTCTAACAAGCCGGAAAATGTTATAGCTATTACTCTTGATTTTCCACCACCTAAAAAGAAAACTAAAAAGCAATCGGCTTGGGAAAAACTGGGAAAAAACTTTTTTGATTCGATGTCTGATGGACCCATTCACAGATGCATGTGCTGCGATCGATTTTGGTTTAAAACCTCCATCACCAAAATTCTGCTCTGTAAAATCAAACAATATATGCCAAAGTCTTACAAGTATAACAGTATATGCCAAAGCTGTATTTTAATAATGATTACTTTTGCACCAACAATGTTAAATAGTTTGAAATGTTTCTTTCGTCGCCAACTTTTATGCTTGGCGACAATAGAGTGATATAACTTAAACGAACCGTACCTTCAAATTGCAGCATGTATAAAGTCATTTATAGCAGTGGCACGGATAATACACAATAAAACAACTGGTATTTAGCTTAAAATGATAGATGAATGTATCGAGTGAAACATTTTTCAAATGGTTGGGGTAATTTCTTAAATTACAATTATTTTTTTTTTTTTTTTACATCTATTAGTTAATACAAATGTATGATTTGTGAGAGTTTGGAAAAAAAATTTAAATGTCTTAAGATGTTGCATGATTTTAAAATGTTTTGGGATGAAGCATTACGTAATACTACTAGGAATTTTCACTGTTGGCAAAGTGTTCATAGTGATTGTTCTTATGGACAAAATTCTGAAACTAATGAAACTGTTTTGGATGAAAATATAATCATATGGAAACAATAGGGAAAAGACTGAGGTAAGTTACAATGCAAGAAGTGTAAAAAAGTTGCAGTGACAAAGTTTTATAAATCTTAAAAGAAACCTTTTCTTTAGTCACTTACCAATACATTAAATGAATTAAAAATGATTTTCAGATTGATAAAAAAGACCCCAATGTAAAAGTTCTTTGATAGAATTTGTTATGAATTACAACTATGAAAATCAAAAAGCTCTTTGGTCTAAAACATAAGTTCCCAACCTTTTCTGGACCACCGCCTCCTTTTATAAGAACAAAAAATTACAAAGCCCTACTTCCATAATAGTTAATTATACAAAATTTTAAAAAATTGTTCCATATAATCTATATTTTATCTGTCTATCAAGAATCACTAAGAGAAATTGATTAAAAAGATCATCAAATATAGTAAAAAACTGAAAAATAGACACAAAACCATAAGAATTTAAAAATAATAATACAGTAGAACCCCGCCAATCCGCACCCCGTAAATCCGGATAATCCGGATCAGTTTGGTCAAGCGATTGAGAAACAATTTGGTTAATTTCCCTTGCATAAACATGTTTCATCGTTGTATTCTGAATAAAAAAAAAACTTTTTCTGAAATATTTTCGAAAGAATACCTTAAGCTTTCTTATTTAAACTCTTATTTAAACTACACCCAACGAACTACTTATGCTCAAGCGGATGCGTGACCGCACGACTCACAAAAGGTATAGAAAACTGGAACAGCAAAAAATTACAAACTTTTTTATTACAAAGTAAACATTTTTACTGTCTGTAAATAATCAATAAGTTAAACATAAAGGTGATTTTCTGTACGTATGTTTTATTTTATTTAATTTTTTCTTATTCTCTGGATAATCCAGATTTTTGATAATCCGGATTAGGTCTGGTCCCAATTAATCCGAATTATCAGGGTTTTACTGTAATAAAATGGTTGAGGCTGGTGGATTTTTAACAATTTGCTCATGTCGGATTTCAATCTCTTTAGCATTAGTCACAAATTGTCAGGTTCAAAGATGTCTGTTTCTTTTCTTAAACAATAGATTAGCTACTTCATGGAGCCCGCTCTCAGCCAAATTTGATAAAGAAAATAAATTAAAATTTTATGTACTCTCGCTCACAATCCAGATTACAGAGCTGTATTGGTTTTTGAAGTTAGAGCTTTTGAAATCTGTTTTGGATTTTCACTTTTATTTCTTGTTTGCTGCGAGTTTCGCGATTTCCTTTTCCAAATATGATGATATTGCTTGTATCTGCATTACGATCTAAAAACATACTCGGAATATTTATAAATATACATTCCATGATATTTATATATATATATAAATATCATGGAATCAATCTGAGAAAACTTCAGAAAGATTGTTCAAATGTTGACAATAAGTAAATAAATATTCCTGTTTTCGCACACTGTGAATAATGTGGCAAAGTGGTTGTACTTTCCCCTTCTTAGATTTTGTTTGAACAAAAGAAGTTTACCTACAGAAGCAACTATGAGGCTTTTTGTTTTAATTAATTTCAAATCATCTTCTTGCGATAATCTTATCCCTTATTATTAATACTTAGAATATTTCAATTGATTTAATTAAAGATTCTAAATAGGTCTGTCAAATAATCAATGTCATTTTTTAATGTAATCAGGTTTTAGCATATTTTTACGCCTCTGTTTTCCATTAAGTGTAATACTGGATCAAATACATCTAAAAATGATTCAGACAAATATCTTTTCAGAAACAACAAACTTCTGTGCGCAGTAGCAAGCGATTGTAATCATTTGTAAGTCTGACCCAAGTAATAGTGACAACAGCACTATAAAGCGAAAAAAATGTTTCACTTTGTTGTGAAAAGATTTTCTCTTTAAAGTTGGCTAAATATCCTGTCATTCAATGAATTGTTTCTATTCTTATTGAGTGCTCACAATCTCCAGATTTAGAAGACACATTGTTGGAGGTATTCCATTTAATCACAGTGAAGTTCTTGTCCCATAATACTATGTCACTCATCTAAATCATAGACAAGAATTCCATTTCAAGTTTCAAGAATTTGTACACAAAAATGTTTCAAATATGTTTTGGAACATCATGGGACATATGTTATGGGTTAGACTTTAGATACACAAATGTCCTTAAAAGATGTTTTGGGACATCATGGGACATATGTTATGGGTTTGACATCAAATACACAAATGTCCTTAAAATATATATATATTTTTTTTTAATTTAACACTTTTAGCTGAATTGTCTTCACAGATAAGGCTTTGCAGGATGGACATTAAACTATGCTTGGGAGAAATTATGGCCAGAATATGAGCATGAGAGGGATTTTGAAGGTTTTGAGCCTTCCATTGATGACCCCACACATGTGGTGCAATCTATTGTTGATTTCAAGAAGTAAATTGTTTTGAAGGTGACTGGTGAGGATATGAAAGTGTTGGTGGATGATCAAAGTGAAGAACTTAGTGAGCTGCAAGACCTTCACCAAAAAGTGAAATAGACGGAAGACTAAGAAGTTGCTTCAAATGAAGAGTAAGAGACAGCAGACAATGTATCTACTTCAGAGATTAAGGACACATTCTCTATGTGGAATAAGGTACAGGGTGTTTGTGGCAAAAAACACCCAGACAAAGCTGTTGCAAGTTGTGCCGGCAACTTGTTTAATGATAATGTCTTTCCCTGATTCAGTCAAATCTGAAAAAGGTGGCAGAAAAACAGCCACTTTAGATAGCTTTTTTGGTAACATAGGTCTTCTGACTTTGAAGATTGTCCTACTGTGAAAAGATCGAAACAGAAAGAGACAGCAGATACAGTTCCTTCACACCATATGCCAAAAACACTAGATTAATTTCTTATTATTTTTAATATTCAGGGCTTGAATTTCAGGGTGGGATTTGCGCCCGAAATTTTGAAATCCCGCCCAAAAAAATATCAAAGGCGGGAGGCTCCCGCCCAAAACAAATCACGAATTTTCCGAAAATTTTTGAATTTTGAAACTAAGAATAACTTTCACGATCTTTTTGTGAATTTTGTGATATTTTCGTGCGAGTTTTTTACTGCGAAAAATCGTTGGAATTCACGATATTTTTATGCAACCGATCGTCAAATTTCACATTTTTTTCCGCGATCGATTGACAAGTTTTGTGCGATTTTTCGTCGCGAGAACGGAGTAATTCCGTTTCGAATTTTCCAAAAAAATTAACGCACTCGATTCCAAAAGTTATGAAACATTGTTTATCAGCCCGGAAATTTGGATAGTTATGTCCGAATTTCCAGACTAATAACCTATTTTTCATAGCTTTGAGCCGAGCTGAATTGTATATTTTCACAATCAATTTCATCGACATCGTTCATAGAAAATGGAAACGCAGAAAATTTCGTTAGATTATCGTAATAGAAATGCCAATTTTTTCAAAGAATTGCAAGAAAAAAAAATTAAAAAAAACGCGACTTTTTGCTTTTTTGTCATTTTCTGCGTTTTCTATTTTTTATACCTTCAAGGATTGCGAAAAAAAGGCGATTTTAATCAAAATATTGCGGAATAAAAACGTGATTTTCATCGGAAGGTCGCAAAAAAATGCTATTTTCATTTGGAAAAAAAAAAAAAAGCGAGACAATTGCGGTTTTTGACCAAAATCGCGAGAAAAACGCGGATTCAGTAAAAATATCGCCAAAAAAACGCGGATTCCGCAAAAATATCGCAAGAATAACGTGGATAGCATCAAAAGATTGCGAAAAAATGCGATTTTCGGCAAAATATCATGGAATAAAAATGCGATTTTCGTCAAAAAATCATGTGAAAAAAAAGACATTTTCGTCGAAAGATCGCGAAAAAATGCTACTTTCGTCAAAATATCACAAGAAAAACGCAGTTTCTGTCAAAATGTCGCAAGAAAAACGCAGTTTTTGTTAAAACATCGCAAGAGAAACGCAGATTCTGTCAAATCATCACGAGAAATACGCAGATTCCGTCAAAATACACAAGAAAAACACAGAATTCGTCATAAGATTGCGAGAAAACCGTGATTTTCACCAAAAGATCGCAATAAACCGTGATTTTTGTCAAAAAGATTGCAAGAAAACACGACTTTCGGCAACAACTCGCAGAAAAAATACAAATTTCGTGATAGAAGCGCAGAAAATTTGCTGTAATATTGCTTTCAACAACTTTTTTGCAAATTAAACACAACTTTTGTGTCAAATTAAACATTAGCTTGCCATGTTTGTTAATTGATGTTTTAAGTGAAAACATGTTAAAATTTAAACTGAACAACTAGCTAAGATTGCTGTGTAAAACATTGCGTCAGAAGTATGAACTTAAAATAGAAACTTTAATTTCAGAACTACTTATAATATTTGCATAAATGGATTCACTCTGACCTCTTCTCCCTCTCCCCCCCAAAAATAAAATAAAACAGGATTTAAACAAAAGTATTGACAGTTTTTTGGGGAATAAAATAAGCTTCTTAATTGTCTTACACATATGCTATTTAAAATAGTTTCTCATTTTCTGGTTACGCATTTTTCCTCTTTTTTTTTTTACTTTTTGAAATCTCATGCCTGTTACTCTGAGATAGTGATAAAAATTGCTTCAGTTGTATTTTGTCATGCCTGTATTCGTGTAACTCTTTAAATAGCACATAAAATAACAGTAGGCTTCAAAGATTTTTTTTCTCCCTTCCAAACAGCTCATTTCCCCTCCATTTATAAATGTCGGGAGGGAGACTCCCCTCCTCTGGAAAATTGAATTTCAAGCCCTGATATTAAACATCATACTTATTCTCCATAAAGTGCGTTTTTGGAGCATACTTTGCAATTTTTAGAATGAATAATTGCATTTACATAGATTCATATGAAAAAAATTGCCTCTATTTTTGTCAGTTTCTGATTTTGTTGATCATTTTTTAATGCATTACTGACAAAAACCAGGGTACCACTGTATATTTATTTGTAGTAACAGGCAACCTGAAGATGGAGATAGAATTGAGAAGCTTTAAAATCTATTTTGATTTTATTATTAGACAATTTTAAAAAGTTTTAAAAAATAAAACATAAAATAGCATACCTGTAGCACAAGTAAAATGTGAATATATGATTTTCTCACTATCTGGATTTAAATCCACAAACATCTTTAGGATAAACTCTCGTGCATGTATAGCATCTTTCTTTGGTCCTGCAAACAAAACATTTTATAATAAAATATAAATTATAAGGCCATTTTCCAAGAATCCAGAAAAGATATCTACAAACAGGTTATTTATTACCAATATACACACATCACATATACAAAAAGGCACATTAAAAGAATGGGCTCATAATGCTCTCATTAAAAATTGAGGTTATAATGAAGTGCTTATGCACTTGCTATTTAATATTTTGAATGTTTGACCATTTATCTTTGAGAGAAAAAAAAATCTTACATCAACTACAACATATAACCCAAAACAATAGCTTAAAAAAAAAAAAAAAAAAAAAGAGTACCCTATAAAAATACAAAAACAATAAACACCCCACTTTCTCAATATAGAATTTAATTATCTAACAAATGAAAATTTTGGGGGCTAAATTACAATTCTAATAAGCACATTACATTCCTTTAAGCCACAATGAGACAAAAAAAAAAGCAAAGCTTTATTATTATTATTATTATTTTATTAAAGCCTATGTTACAAAAGCATATCAGATTTAATATTTCATTAAATACTTGTATGTTTCACCATTTTTAGGGTTCCTTACTTATAAAGAGTAAACAGAACCATTATAAGATCACTCCCGTGTCTGTCTGTCACAGCCATTTAACTCAAACTATGAACTATGGAAATCTCAAATTGAGGGAAGTAATAAAGTCTATTGACCCACATATTTACAGATTATAAAACATTTACAAATATATTTAGGAGTGGAGTAGGAAGCTAATTAAGTTACTTGAAGAAAAAAAAATTCTTTGCTTATTGTGTGGGTATCTTAAAAAAGCTTTGGTTATGTTGAACTCAAAAATATGTTTCTTTTAATGTTAAGTATTATATTTTCAGAGATATTGTCAAAAACATGTTCATAAAAATCTAAGTAAAATGGAATTTTTCAAGAACATGTGACATGATAGAACTTTTTCATTATTATTTTTTTAAATAGCACCAAAGAATGCATGAAGTACAGCTATCAGTTCCCTTGTATATTTTTCATCACAGGCCTGTGTTATTATTTGCATATTTTATATATTATTTCATTATTCATACATATAATTATAGTATGGATCTGTAATTTAAAGTATGTTGACAGGTTCTTTTTTAAAAATGCATTCGCTAGTTATAGGCTATGATCGCTTAAGACAATAAATGCTCTTTAAGAAAAATTATTTATTTGCAGTAAACTTCAAAATTTAAGGTTTTCATACAGAAAAGTTAGGGATGGTGCCTGAACGCATTTTTTAAGAAAACAGTCTTCACATGACTGCCTCGTGAAGCGAGAGAGAGGCAATTAATTCCTCACTGAAAAATTCACACATTGGCATCACACAATTGGTGACATTAAGCATATGAAAAATGACTGATATCATCTCCGCAAAATTGTCTGTTACGCTTAAACAATAAAAGGATTTTGAATTTAATAGCAGGGCAACCAGAAAACAGCAGTCCTAAAAAATACGCCAAAAAGGAATCCGACTGCCAATTCGTACGTTAGGAGCATATTTTGAGAAAATGTTCTCATAAGACAAAACAACCATAATGTACATAAAAAGACTCATATGCAACGAATAAGTTAGACTTAAAATTACACAGAGAGGAAAATGAAATTTCACTGACCGCAAACACATTCAAACTTTATTCTTTTTTTATTTGTTTCCAGCAAGGGTGAAATACGCATCTTAATGAATTCTCTTTATCTGACAGCCGTTTTTCAGTAATAATGCAGATGCTAGATGTTTTTCTTTCTTTTCTTTTGAACGGAAAGTTATTGTGGGATCAAAAATAAGCGTTAAGATAAAATAGCTATATAATTAAAGATTAGTTTTAACTGTAATTTAGAAAAATGTAAAATTTAAGAATACTATATGTGATTCTACATCACAATAATAAGCCAAAATTTTACAGATTTTTTTTCTTGTTTGTTTGTTTGTTTGTTTTTTGTTTTCCAATTGATTGATGTATAAGTTAATGACCCCAATTTGCTTGCCAAAAATTGTCAGAAATTCCTTGATTTATATGCGAGTATGCATGCAATATGAAGGGCATAGTAGTAGTGAAGTGTGAAGGGTATAGTAGAACCATAGTAGACCAAGCCCATTTTGAAAGAAAATGAGGTAGTTAATTTAGAAGTTGCAATAAATCTGTTTTATCTATTCCAACAGGGAACTAAGTTGATTTTTACATATTTGCTCACATATGTCATCTGTTTTCAGATTTTGTTTACTGTGGAACGGATAAAACAGGTTTTATGCACCTTGAAAACAGACTATCCTTTTTCTTTTTTCCAAAATGGACTTTGTCTATTATGATTGTGAGCCCATCATATTTTTTGATAAGAGGGGGAAAAAAATTCCCTTTTACTGAAAAACTCTTTCTGTGTTTAACAATTTTATACCAATTAGTTCCCTTTTTTTTTTCTTATACAGTGAAGCAAAGATTATATGTTTATCAAGGGACCATTCTAAAACACATATAATAGAAATTCACATAATTAAAACTGTAGCCGCCTAAGGTGTAAAATCTTAGACAGTAGAAATATGATGCTGCAATCATACAAATTTAATTTTACTAATCTTTTTTTATTGTTCAAGTTGCACAACATATTGAAAACAAGTTAAAACATTGAAAAAATTTATTAATTTCTAAAATTTAAAAATTAAACTGAGAATTTTCAAACCTCATATCGATTTCTCAACTTGAATTACTGTATATCTCGGCGTATAACACCCACCACTAATTTAAGAGTGCATAATTTTATTTCAAGCATATACTGGCGTATAACACGCACCAATTTTTTGCCACGAAAGGAAACTAAAAATAAAAACATTTCCTCGCACTTCAGATAAATGCGTCTTTTCTTTGCGACATGTAAAACCAGTCATCTGTTATCTGCTCAATTCGTACCTTTTTGGAATCTAAATAACCCGCTCTCCCCCCCCCCCCCAAATCTCGTTTGAAACAAACCTATCACTACCCCCTCCCCCTCCCATCTCCACTGATCCTACCAATAGAAATTTCCTGTTTCATGTAATATTCGTCATTTGTCCGAAACCATAACTTTTAGATGTGTTGATCTTGAAGTTTATGAAAACCGTTCTTCATCATAAACTATGCCTTCAGTAAAGCGAAATAAATACAATTCAGGATTTAAATGTAAAGTAATAGTGTTTTCAAAAGAAAAAGGCAATCGTACTGCAGCTAGAATGTTCGGAGTTAATGAATGTTCTGTTCGTGAATGAAAGAAGAATGAAGCTACAATTCTAAATATGTTAAAAGAAAATTCTGCACTGCGTACAGGCATTACGAAGTGTCCTGTTTTAGAGGACAATGTTGCCCAATGGACAATACAAAATTGCCAAAATGGGCTAATAATAAAGAGGAGTAGTGTTCGTTTATTTGCCGTACAATGGTCAAAAATGAATCCCAAAGAAAGTGAAAACATTAAGGCGACAACAAGTTGGTGCGATAGATTTATGAATCGAAGAAATTTTGTTCTTCACCAAAAGATGAAGTTGCCCCAAACTTTCCAAAAGATTTGGGTGAACAGAAGTGTAGAAACAAAAGGAGTAAAAACTATTCCATTTAAAACTATGGGACACGAAAAGTCCCACTTCACAGTGGATCTTATTTGCTTAGCAGACGGTATGAAATTAAAATCAATGGTAATTTTCAAAAACAAATCCAAATGGAGTTTTTCTGCATGTCCATGAGAAAGGTTGGATGGACAAAAATGGGTTAAAGTTATGGATACGTAATTTTTGGGAAAAGCATCCAATAGCTTTTAAAAAAAAAGCAAGCCTTTAAGATTGGGATATGTTTAGACCCCATAAAGCACCCGGAATTAAAAAAAAAAAAGAATCAAATACAGATTTGGCAGTGATTCCAAGTGGATTGACTTTGCTAGTTCAACCACTAGATGTTTGCCCTTTTAAAGAAAGTTTAAGGCGTCAACGGAACACATGGATGCTAAAAGGAGAAAAATCTTTTACAAAAAGAGGAAATATGCGGTACGAGACTTTATCGCAAATATGTGAATGGATTATAACATCATGGGATAAAATCAAACTGGAAATAGTTGTCAAATCATTTAAAAAATGAGGAATTTTCAATGCACTTGTCAGTACCGAGGATGACTATTTATGGCTAGCTGAAAACGACACTGGTGATAAAATACATGAAAGAGAGTGGGGAAGAAAATGACATTCCCGAAAGTATAAAAGAGGATGAGTACAAAGAACGTTTCATGTGATCTGATAAGTAAGATTAAGTTTTTTAGAAAATATATACTGTAAGTTTCTTTGTTTATGTAAATATATAAATGCATTTATATAATTCTAAGAATTTGGAATGTTTTATTCTTATGATTTTATTTGAACCATTTTGAATTCAGCTTATAACACACACAGGGAAAAATGAAGTGATTTTTGAGAGTTAAAAGTGCGTGTTATACGCCCGGATATACGGTAAATCTTTTTTTTATTCTACTACTAGCTGTTACCCATGACGTCGTTCATGTAACATTAAAAAAATGTGAGTATTAACTAAACAAAATGTTCATTAGCGATAATTTAAAACATATATAATTAATACACATTTTATAGGCAGCAATTCAAAAGTTATTTATAGGCGACCTGAAAAAACTCAGACAAATGAAAAGGAAATGTTGTATCACATAATATGAACAATCGCAAAAATGAAGCTGCAACCAACTATACTGTACAACAACAGTAACACACCCCATGTTCTTCAGAAATCATGTTGCACTGCATTTCAAAATTTCATATCAAAGAAAGAAAAATTGTGCTTTAAACCTAGATTTTAAAAAAAATATCCAACACTTCCAAAATACGTAACTTCGCCGGTCCATTCTTTTGTGCAGCTATGTATATGATTTATATGTTTGTAAATATTCTAAATACAATGCTAAAATTTAGTTTAGTTAGAATAACAAAGGGTAAAATTCACCTTTAGTAATTTCTAACAATAGACAAAAATGTGCTCTAATTCTTTTGTACAACCCTGTATATTATGTGCAGATTTTTATATGTGCTGCATATTTAGCTTATTCAAGCAAAAACCAGATTAAAATTATTAAATTCACAATTTTGGGAATAATTTTCACACAGGTGACCATGTATAAAGTTTGTTGTATATGATTTTATTTAAATTCTACATGCAACTCTTATTATAATAAATGTAGTTGAATTTGAAAATGCATAACTCAAATTAAAAAACCTTTTGATCATTTCACTCATTCTCAATACTGCTTACGAATTCTTTTGTGTAATCCTGCATTTAGTCTATATAATTTAAGCACTCGACATATTAAAAAAAAAAATAGTTAACCTTAAATTGCATACTATAATTCAAAATGCTCTTCAGCGATTATTTCTATTAGAACATACTTCGGATTCAGTATTGTATCAGAAATCTTTTATGGGTCCCTGTAAATGAACAATACAAGTGAAACAAATTGTACTCAACTGCAGGCATATTGTAGTAAATCTTAATAATGTATATCAATTTTATCATGTTTGAAATAGTGCAATACAGTTAAAATACGCTGGGAATGGGGGGCTTTTTCTCCGTAGACTATTATATTACCGATCTCTTTTCTGTGACTCTCTAATTGAATATTAAATGCTTTCTACATTATTTTCTACAGAAATGTCATTTTAGTGTATCTCAGAAATTGATATCAATTTCATTATTTTTGTAACAGGGTAAAATCACTAAAATGTGTTGCAAAGGATTTTTCTTCATAGACCATAACATAATGAAATACTTTTGAGTTCCCTGTACGCATACTATAAGTACTACACTTAACAAATTCGATAGTAACCATGTTTTTATGTACCTTGACAATATATTTAAATTTTATTACATTTCAAATTATGCAACACTTATAACACACCGCAAATGTTTTTTTTTTTTTTCTTTTCTTTTAGACCACAATGTAAAGTCTCATCTTGAGTGCTCTTGTGATTGAGCTACAGTTGCTACATGCTTCATTTTCAATGACGAACATGCTACGACAAATTTCAAAAACATCTATCCATTTCAAGGGAATCCAACAATATTGATTCGAGTTAAAGAATGGACAGACAGACGGCAGACTGCATGCACTTGGCATCCGACTACAGACAGGGCAAAGTCTTAAACATTTTTCAATCATGTAACAAAGTGTCAAAAAGGAGGGTCTAGTAAAATCATGAAAATCAACGAATTTATCTTCGTAAAATAAATAAACAATGTTAAGTAAATACAACAAAACTGTGTTTTAGGTGGTAATTTTGTAAAATTTGTATATGTCTGCTTTGCATACTACAAAAGTTTATAGAAATTTATTATTAAAAGTATTTTTAAAAGTGACAACATATTTATACTTTTTGACAGCTAAAAGAAATGTGGAATTAAAATGTGGTTGCAAATCACCTTTTACAAATTTGTTTACAATAAACTTCGAGCAGACGATGCTTAATTGCAATATTGACTGATGGAAATTATATTATTTTCACTCAATAATATTAAATCTTAAAGTTTTAAGTCCAAAAGTGCATTTTTTAAAGTAATTTTTATTCATATTTTCTGAACTGAGCAGCTTTAAGAATTAAAACTTGTTAATTTTTTTTTGATTAGTTCAGGTATTTTTTTTAAATTTTAAGAGTGATAAAAACTATTTTTCATTAATTATTACATCATTTACGACATGAATAAAATGCAGTGTAAATTATTGACATTTTTTTTTTTTTTTAACTTTTTTCATTTTAAAATCAAAAATTATATATTTATAATAACCGTGTGCAGACGATAAACATAATTTTCTTTAAACAATAACATTTGATATCATAAAGCAATCTCATTTTATTTTAATATTCAATCATATTCATTTTATTTTCCATATATGATGTCACAGCCTTTTAGCACTTATTCAAAATTCATATACCTTACTTATGTTTTGTTTTCCAATATGACATCACAATACTATTTTCTAAAATTATTAATTTATTTATTTCATTTTTTTATCATGTGAAGATCTTTTAATTTAAAATTAATTACTGAAGAGAAATATTCAGTTTTTTAATTTTTTACAATGAAAAAAAGAAGATTATTAAATCTGATTAAATATTATGGGAAAATTGTCAATACATTTCTGTATGAAAAATAAAGAAATTTTGAATTAGTAAGAAAAATATTTGAATAAAATGAATAAAAATTAGCCTATGTTCATTTCAGGCTGATAGTCTATCTGTGTGCAAAAATAGAAATACATTAATTCATTCGTTTTGATGTCAACTTAATACCAACTTTCGGACACACATTCACATTTATAATATTATAAGGATTGAAAGTACAAAGAGATTTTATTTAAACTAATCTTTAATTATTGACTGACATGCTGATTTACTTTTAGACTAAAACAAAACATAATACATGGAGTGAAGTTCCTGGAAAGTTTTCTTGCTAGTATATTCTGAAAAACAAAAATGTTCTAAGTGTGTCAATGTCAAGGCAATTCTCCTTTTCCTTAGCCAAATCCACAAATTTGAAATAACCCCTGTAACAATCACAAATGTTCTTTGTCTTTCATCCTGCTAGGCCAGATGCGATCATTTTGCAAAAGTCCTTTTCTGTATAAAAAGATTTTAGTATTTTTGGGAGGATCACTATAAGCATCAGTCTTGCATTTTTTTCTCCTATTGCACTTTTTGTATGATTAGCCTAATATATAATTTCAAAGAATTTTGCAAACATGCCAAACAAATTACAGCACGGAACCATTTATCCGGCAACCAGTTAACCGGAAAACCATCCAAATATCCAGAATGATATTTCTAATAAACTGATTTCAGAAATTTGTAGAAAAAAAGTGTCATGCACTATCAGTTTGACATATGCATTGCTTGAAACATTTGTATAATTTGATGACATTTAGTATTTGAAATAGAAACATATTTAGTTGTATTTTGGATGTTTTAATTTTTATGAAAAGAAAACAGAAGAATTTTTGTTGCCAAAAGATTCCCATACATTACCTTCTTTCAAACTCTAATGTTTGATCTTTCTTGCATCCGATTTTTAATTTAATTAGTCTAATAATTTAAAATCAGAAATGATGCCAAAACCACATATATTCCACAAAACTTATCAAACGGATGCTGTATTAATGCCCAACGAGTTAACCGGTCAAACCAGTTATCCAGAATACATCTGACCTCAACCATTCCAGCTAAATGGTTCTGTACTGTATAATCTTTTAATATTCTTTATTATGCAACTATAAGTATAGTTTTAATTTAACCATTGAATTAAGAACCTTGAATAATAAATTTTCATTTGATGTCAATTCAAACCCTACTAGAAAAAATTCAGTGATGCGGTAATTGACATGAATCCGCAAAAAGAATTTGTCAACCTGCAACTTATTATGTTTTTACTGATTCAACTGAACTCAACTCAAAATGACAGTAAATTAAGTACCCAAAAATTTATGAAAACAAGAAAACATAGAAACAGAAAATTAAACAAAGTTGTCAACACACACACACACCCATACGCACTGGGTTGAGACAGAAGGAATCTGGAAATTTCAGCCCGCACAACATAAGAAGAATGAAACCAGTCCCAGCTTGGTATGTAAAAAAATAGATTAACCCCAGCTTAATTTTTCAGGAAAAAGTAAGGCTCAAGCCCAGCTCTGCCCAAAAAGAATAGTGACTAGGTATAGGTATGGCCCGAAAACAGTGAATACCAGGCCTGACGGTCATGAATTAAATTAGGTCTGAACCAGAGTTAGAAATTGGGAATTTTAAGAAAGACATCAAATGATATCTATAATTTTTTTTCCAAGTGCCAAACAGCATTTCATGATTGCAATTTTATGTTGCATCATATTCTCTCATTTCTTTTTGCAACCATGTTAACAATAATATTGTTTCTATTTTTATTTGTTAAGGCATGGGAGAGCGTATATATTAAACACTATATTTCTGCATTAATTACTAAATCAAAATGGCTTTCTATAAAACTGTAAAACCAACATGTATGGATTCTAGAAAATTATTTAATTCTTTTTATGAAGCTAATATGAATACAAAAATTAACAATGCAAAATATGAAAATGCAAACAAACAATACAAAAATTAAAATCATAATATTTAGTTTTTAAAATCAGGTATCTTAACTTGACCGTGCATTACATTGGAGTGCCATAAATTAAAGGCCTTTTCAGCATTAAAATCTTTCAATTGGGGTCAATATAATTTTAGAAATATGGCTTTAAGGTCAGTTTTATCTATTATTGGTTAAAGTGAAATCAGCTTAGATTTGCTTGACAGGTGCATGGGAATTTTAAACCATGCTTTCCAAGAACATGTGCAAAAGTTTTAGAGACTCATGGCTCTCCGTGACCCTAAGTCAATTTTATCACTCAAAGTACAGTCAGCTTAAGCCCCTGTCCTTGCTCGAGGAAACGCTCGCGAGCTAATGCTATTCCTATGGGGAAGCATTTTTCTAATAACTCTTTCGCATTTTGACATTTTTGGATAATTTTTTTTGCATTGGATAACTGAGGTGAATGCCGACAGCGCACCTTTTTTACTTTTTCGATTTTGGTTACAGATATTTTTTACAAAGTTAGTTTCACTTTCAAAACCGGTTTCAAAACTGAAAGTGCTTTTTAAAAAATATATCTGCAACCAAAATCGAAAAAGTAAAAAAGGTGTGCTGTCAACATGCACCTCAGCTATCCAATGCAAAAAAAATTATTCAAAAATGTCAAAATGCGAAAGAGTTATTAGAAAAATGCTTCCCCAAAGGAATAGCATTAGCTCTCTAGCGTTTCCTTGAGCGAAGACAGGGGCCTTAAAGGTAATTGTCAAATGAAAGGATTGTCTTAAAAAATTCTACTGTCCAATATTTTATGGAAAACAGGATTCTTCAAGCATGTATGGCAGGAGGAGGGGGGACTTACACTAAAACTGGAATAAAAGCGTTTGTTAAAAAAAAAAAAAAAGTGAAAAAAGCTAGGTGTCAAATTTGACGACTAGGTATAATTTTGTGGTCACCAAATGCAATAATTTAGATGACTTTTAGATGACTAATTTCTAACTTTGATCTGAACCCAGCCTTTGCAGACCTGTAATGTCAGTTTCCTCTGTAAAAAATGATGTACAAGGAAAACAAAATTACAGATAGATAAAAAAATTTCATGTGGACTTATTGGGGGCCCCTGTATACACAATTCACAAGGGTGGGATAAAATACAGATTAAAATTGAAGAAAAAAATCAATTTTAAACATTACAGAAAAGTTTATTTCATCTGTGAATCCCCAAATGCATCCAGCTGAACGCTTATAGAATTCTACAAGTATAGTTAAAATTAGAAATTGACTGGAATTTTGGAGTCAATTTCATTTTTGGTCAAACATATGAGTTTAGACAAAAATTCGCTTTTGACAAAAATGCTGCTGAAACTTCTGTCAGACCAAAAATATCTGTATTCAAATCTTTCTGCCTTCTGAAATTTTGAACATTACTCATCAATTTAAGCTGCATTGACTCAAATGAACTTTGTTGATTATAATTATCAGTCATAACTGATTCAAGACATAAGTGCAAACTATATAGCAGGCATACATATATGTGATTAAACTTTTTCAAGTACTGATTAAAAGCTGCAAACTTAACAGTAATAGAAAATTTTTAGTTTGAAACCACAGAAATATTTCAAGTACTCTTTGTGAAAGTTCTAGTATGATAGATGATAATTTATAAAAATCATTGTAAAAGATAAATCAAGGTGTGTATACCTAGAAATAAATGGTATTCATATAATTAGGTAATCTTTCAGTGTCGTTAATGAATTAATTAGGTTTTATTTTATATAAAAATAAAAAGTTTTGGGGTCTAAGACACAGACAGCCAACTTGGGCCACAGGAATAATTAATTAATAATTATGTATAATAAATACAGATAAATTAATAATTAAATATAATTAATAAATACATAATTGATAATTATAGCTTATACAGGCTAAAGCTAAAAACAAAGTTGACAACTATGACACATAAAATCAAGGGGGTTTCTGAGTAGAAATTTTTCTTCTGAAATTCACAGCAAATTTTCTGAAAGGTTACAACTGCAGGAAGTGGGGTGGATACATACTTGATACTAACTATGTGTTTTTTTCCGATAACTTTTTAAGTAAATTCGTGATCTTTTGACGAAATGTGTGTCTTTTTTGCGAATTGTCGAAATTTGCATCCTTTTTGGAATCTTTTGACTAAATTTGCCTCCTTTTTTAAGCTATTGCATAGCTTTTATCGTGGTCTTTGAGCGCGGCGACCAAATCTAGAAATTCCGTAACGAGAAAAAAACCCAACACTCTGGCTAACGTTGTTTCAGTTCGGTAGACTTCAGCAGACATTGACACTTTTTTTTTTTTTTTTTTTTTTTTTTTTTTTTTTTACACGGAACTAAGATAAATACTATTTGTAAAATTTGAAACGTGTTCGGTGTATATTTTGGGGAAGGTTAACACCTTCCCCTCTTTGTGGAGGGAAGGGGGGGGGGACTCGTGTGATACATCGTTCTAAAGCCCTGTGACTATTCATGTGAATGCGCCCCCTCCCCCCGCCAGCAAATCTTTCAAAATTTTGCCTGATGTGAATTTTTTTAAATGTTGATGACACCCATCGTGTGCTATATTGTTAGAAAAAATTGACCATTTATAATTATTTATGCATTTGATGCGCCCTCCACCCCCCAGGGGGTACTTTTCTAAATTTCGTAAATACCTGTCATGTGACATATCTTTGGAAAGGCCTTAAACTGCTTATTCATATTTTGCATGTCCGGTGCACCATCCCCCTCTCTGCCCCCCAGGGGGCATTTTCTAAATTTGTATATACACCCATCGTGTGGCATATCGTTTAAAAGAACTGTAACTGCTCATTCCAATTATGCATGTTTGGGGCACCGCATCCCACTTTGCCCCCCCCCCCCCCCCCCAAAGGGAAACTTTTTAAATTTTTATCCACACTACTGATGTTGCATATCTTTAGAAAGGTCCGAAACTGCCTTTTTCAATTATGCATGTCTTGTAAGTCCCCCTCTGCTCTGCCCCCCCAGGGGGGGACACATTTTCAATTTCTTTACAACACCAATCGTGTGACACATCAATTGAGAGGTCTGCAACTGCTTATTCATATTATGCATGTCTTGTGTGTCACCCCTCCTCCCACTGTGCCCCCAGGAGGGGAGCATATTTTCAATTTCTTTACAACACCAATCGTGTGACACATCAATTGAGAGGTCTGCAACTGCTTATTCATATTATGCATGTCTTGTGTGTCACCCCTCCTCCCACTGTGCCCCCAGGAGGGGAGCATATTTTTAATTTCTTTACAACACCAGTCGTGTGACACATCATTTGAAAGGTCTGCAACTCCTTATTCATATTATTGATGTCATCTGTGTCGCCCCCCCCCCACTGTGCCCCCCAGGGGGGGCACATTTTTAATTTCTTTACAACACCAGTCATGTGACATACCATTTGAAAGGTCTGCAATTGTTTATTCATATTTTGCATGTCTTCTGTGTCTTCCCCCCCAGGGGGGATACATTTAAGCTATTGCATAGCTTTTCTTGCAGGCTCCGAGCACGGCGACAGAATCTAGAAATTCTGTAAGGAGAAAAAAACCTAACACTCTGTCTAAAGTCATTTCAGTTCGGCAGACTTCGGCAGATTTCTCATTTATTCAATAAAAGAAAAAAATTTGTTTTCTTATCGGTCATCACGCTCAAAAAGTGTAACTTGAATTAATATCAAAGAAAAAGAAAAAACTTGAATTAATAACAAAGACAAAAAAAATTGCATAAATAAAAAATAAATAAATAATTATAATTGCATAAGTTGATAAAAAATGCTATGCAATAGCTTTACCGCAGCAGTCCCCAAATGCCACATTTTTTTTTTTTTTTTTTAATTTTTTGCTGAAATTTGAGTTTTTTTTTCCAACGATTTTTCTATGAAATTTGCATATTTTTCATGAAATCTGCCTATTTTAAAAGATTTTTTTACGAGAATCACATTTTTTCTGCTATTTTTTGACAAAATTTATATTTTTTCTTTGAATTATTCAACGAAAATCACGTTTTTCCTGCAATCCTTTGATGAAAATCGTGGAGTTTTTTGCGATATTTTCATGAAAATTGTGTCTACTTTGCGATACATTGACGGAGACTGCATCGTTTTGGTAATCTTTTGATAGAAATAATGTCTTTTTCACGATCCTTTCACAGAAGTAGCATCTTCTTGATCCTTCAACAGAAATCATGTATTTTCCGTAACAGGGTTCATACAGAGTTGGGAAGAAAAAATCTAAGGAGTACATAAAAAATCCAAGGAGTCCAAAAAAATTTAAAGACTTCCCACTTTTGTTGTTATTTATGTGGCATGCACTTGCACAGCCCCAAATCCTCAGGGATTCTGCGCCCTGCAAGAAGGGGGGCGGGGTATTCGCGATCTTCAGACGAAATCGGTGCTTTCCCGCAATCTTCAAATAAAATCAGCGATTTATCTGCGATATTTTAGCAAAATTGGCGATTGTTTGCGATCTTTTGTCGAAATCGGTGGTTTTTCTGCGATCTTTTGATAAAATCGGTGTTTTCCTGTTTTTCTTATTTATTTTCTTCTTATTTTTAGTCAAAATTTGCATTTTTATACGATCTTTTCTCGAAAAGGCCGTTTTATTTCCGCAGTCTTTTGACGAAATCGTCATTTTTTTCCGCGATTTTTTTAACGAAATCGGCATTATATCCGCAATTTTTAGACGAAATCGACGTTTTCCCGTGGTCTTCAGACGAAATTGGCATTTTATCTGCCATATTTCGTGACACTTTGGTGGCTATTAGTATGATCCCAACCAATCCAGGGATGCCGTTGGACTTGAAAAATCCTGGGTCCCTTTTTAACAAAAGCGGGTCCCCACTAATGAGTCATATTTTTAGATGCAAAAATTGAACTTGTTTATTTGCATTAGAAAAATGAAATTCAATAATTATTGTTTTAATAACAAATAAAAATATAAAACCAATATTAATTGTTTTTAAAATTAAGAGAAATTTTCTTTACTTCTTTAAAAATAAATTTGCAAGATACAAATTTAACTATAAAATATTGAACATTTGAAAGTAGAAGGTAACAAGTATCACTATTGTTTGCATTTCTTTTAAAAAAAGGGGCAAGACTGATTTATAGAAAAAGACATTTTTGCTGAAAAAAAAGAATACTTTTGTTGAGTAAAGTGATGAGACTTTTTGTTTAATGAATGGGTGTTTTCCTGAGTCACATTTACTCAGAAAGACTTGGAGCAGTCAAAAATGGATAGTGAATCACAAAAATCTGTTTTTAGAGCAGCAAAAAAAAAAAAAAAAAAAAAAAAAAAATAATAATAATTTTAAAGCAAGAAAATTAGCTTTTGGAACAGGAAAGTTCACTTCAGGCATTAACGGTTTTTTTGTTTGTTTGTTTGTTTGTTTTTTTTCCCCGTGCCCTTTTGGCAAAATTTGTCTTTTCACGATCTTTTGACGAAATCTGCCGTTTATTCGGGAATTTTTTCACGAAATTTACGTTTTTCGAGAATTGTTTAACGAAATTTGCCGATTTTTCACATATATTTTGACGAAATTTGCTGTTTTTTCGCGATTTTTTGAGGAAATTAGCCATTTTTCGAGATTTTGTGACGAAATTAGCCATTTTTTGCGAATCTTTTGAATAAATCTGTCGTGTTTTCGCGATTTTTTGACGAAATCTGTCGTTTTATCGCGAATTTTTGACAAAATTTGTTGTTTTTTCGCACTTTTTTGAGGAAATTTGCCGTTTTTTTCGAGATTTGTGACAAATTTAGCCATTTTTTTCGCGAATCTTTTGAAGAAATTTGCCTTTTTTCGCAATTTGTGACAAAATTTGCCATTTTTCTCGTATCTTGACGAAATCTGTTGTTTTATCGAAAATTTTTGACAAAATTTGCTGCTTTTCCCAATTTTTTTGACAAAATTTGCCGGTTTATCACGATTTTTTGACGAAAACCGTCGGTTTTCGCATATTCTTTGACAAAATTTGCCATTTTATCGCGATTTTTAGATGAAATTTGTCGTTTTTTGCGATTTTTTGAGGAAATCTCTGCATTTTTTCGAAATTTCTTGAGAAAATTAGCCACTTTTTCGTGAATCTGACGAAATTTGCCGAAAAATAGTCCTTATTTCGCAATTTTTTAACAAAAGTCGCCATTTTTATGCGTTTTTTTACCGAAATTACTCGTCCCGTGGGACGCGTAAGAGCTATTTTACTGCATCCCATCGCCGATTTTTTGCGTATTTTACGTGCTATAGCGCGTCCGCAGCATTCCTGCAATCTCTGCTGTGTTTCATGATGAATGATGTGCATAAAGGGTTTACCGTGCATTTTACAATCGAGATTTTTTTTTTCTTTTTCGAGAGCAATATCGCTTGCGTGCAAAACCGCAATACAATTTAAGGAGTTTCTAAGGAGTATTTTGTTTATCTAAGTAGTTCTAAGTACTACTTGGGAACGTTTTCATTTCTAAGTAGTTTCTAAGGAGTCCAAGGAGTCTGTGCGAACCCTGCGTAATAAAAAATGCTAAGCTATAATTTGGTAAAAAGTAAAAGAAAATGCATTTAAAACTATCATAAATAGAACAAAACACATACCATCATATTCAGGGAAATAATCAACTAAATGCGAGTACATTATTTTTTCTTCCAAAAGATCTTTCTTGTTCAAAAACAGGATGACTGAAGAATTTTGGAACCATGGATACATAATAATAGTTTTGAATAATGCTTTACTCTCTTCCATTCGATTCTGTGAAGGTAAAAAGAATGGCATCATTACAAAAACACTTCTTATCTTGTACATTTACAATAATGAATCAGACAGTTAAATATTTAAAATTACATTAACAGCAAAAGTCTCATCGTTAAACACTATCATTTAATCATAAATTAACACAGAAAAAATAACATACAACATAATAGTAAAATTTGCTATAAAGAAGAAAGGATTAAATGAAAATAAATATTTTCAACTTGTTTCTTTTAGATTTAAACTAGGGATGCGACGGATATCCTGCAAATACCCCTCTCTGCCAGATATCCGGCAGAGAACAGCAAAGTAAATATATATGGATAACAGACATCATTTTACCTCAAACAAAGCTGAAAAACTTTTGTTTGTAATGCAAAAAATAAAACATAAGTTCCCTATCCATGAATAAAAGATAATTCTTAAAAGTTTAAATTGCCAATTTTCCTAATATACGTAGGTTGATCCAAAAAAAATTTACAAGCAGAAACATTTGAAATGTAATAATTGTGGAGTGAATATTTCCAATCAGGGTGGTTGACAGATGTCACTAGTTGTCCTACAGCAGTTCTACGAGTAAGTAGTGTCAGTACGCAGACACTTAAGAGCGACAGTAATGGCACAACGTCTAGAAAAGTGGTCTCGCATAGAGGTGCGAGCTGTAATTCGATTCTTATGGGCCAAGAATGTGGCCGCATCCGAAATTCACAGACAAATCCACAGTAATTCTTCTGCATGACAATGCCAGGCCCCATACAGCTGGCCAGACTCGGGAATTGCTGCACAGGTTCAAGTGGGAGGTCTAAAATCACCCCCCATACAGCCCCGATTTGGCTCCAAGTGACTATTTCCTTTTTCCGACATTGAAGCAAAACTTATCCGGAACACGGTTCACTGCAGACAATGCAGTGAAAACAGCTGCCGAGAAATGGCTCAATGAGCAAGGCTCTGATTACTACCAAGACGGGATAAAAAAGTTGGTTGAACGTTTTAACAAATACCTAAACAGGTTTGGCGACTATGTGGAAAAGTAAAGGCCAGATGTGTCTCTTGATTGCCATTTGTAACTTGTTTCTATTGTTAATAATTACTCTTTCCTTTGCCTTGTAAACTTTTTTTTGGATCACACCTTATATATATTCTAAATCTTTGTAATAAGTTTAAGAATTTGTTTACATCCTTTAAAAAAAATTGTACCATTATTTTCAGATTAATAAACTATTTAGTTATTTATTTTTACCAAGTATGATTTTATTTTCTTTCATTCTTTTAAGTTAAACAAGTAAACAGACATATTTTTACTTTCTTCTATCTGTAATAGAAGAATGTATTAATAATCGAAATCTTTTTTGACTTCTGGTTTTTGATCTATTTATCCGTTAGAAAAAAATACTTTGCCTTAAAATAATCTGATATTATTATTATTATATGATATATATGTGGGAGCGATTCTTTCTCCCACAGCCAAATAGCAGTGCCTTGTAGGTTCTTCATATCACCACTCTGAAACGGAGGCTCTCAGTAAGGCAGACGATTCAAGAAGCAGCTATTAATTTTTACGCAGCCAGACAAAATGCTGCAGAAAAGAACTGAACTGAAGATAACGTTTGATGGAATGTTTTTGTTTGTTGTTGAAAGAAGAATGCAAGATTAAGACGACTTCCTGCATAAGATGTAATTAATTATTAAGGCCCCTGTCCTCGCTTGAGGAAACGCTCGCGAGCTAATGCTATTCCTATGGGGAAGCATTTTTCTAATAACTCTTTCGCATTTTGACATTTTTGAATAATTTTTTTTGCATTGGATAGCTGAGGTGCATGCCGAATGCGCACCTTTTTTACTTTTTCGATTTTGGTTGCAGATATGTTTTTTAAAAAGCACTTTCAGTTTTGAAACCGGTTTTGAAAGTGAAACTAACTTTGTAAAAAATATCTGCAACCAAAATCGAAAAAGTAAAAAAGGTGCGCATTCGGTATGCACGTCAGCTATCTAATGCAAAAAAAATTATTCAAAAATGTTAAAATGCGAAAGAGTTATTAGAAAAATGCTTCCCCATAGGAATAGCATTAGCTCGCGAGCTTTTCTTCGAGCGAGGACAGGGGCCTTAACTAGAGTTTATGATTGTTTAAATTGTAAATAGATTAAAAACCAAAATAAAATACTCCGATTAATTAAAGGTGTTTTTTATTAACAAAACCTAGTACTTTCGAACATGTCATGCTCATCATCAGGGTTAAAACAACACAAGAGTAGAAGTCGAAGGCTGAGTTCTTTTATACGAAGTGGACTGATCCAAAGACAATGTAAAAAAGGGGAGGAGAAGTCAGAATGTTCCAAATTCGATAGAAAGGGGGGTTCAAGTGATTTTGAGCAGATTGCACCATATTCTTGGAACATCGTACGACAAAGTATCGTTACAAGTATTGTTAGCTCGACATAAAATTTCAATTGATTCCATGATTTTAATCTTTTGATAATTTGATATTTTCTTTAGTAATTTAGCTTTTTTGAAATCCATTATAACTTCTTGTTCCTGGTCCAGTTTAGAGAGAGCAATATTGCATCGATTAAGTCTGATATCTGCAATGTGTTCTGACAAACGCTTTTTAAATTTCCCGGTTGTCATTCCAATGTAATCTGTTCTCTTTTTGTTCTCCATTATTGTGGCTGGGATTAAATATACACCTGCTGAATCTTCCATAGGAATAGGATCGATGCTATTGTGAAGTCTTGTGCTTAATTTATTAGGGGGGGGAAGCAAGGTGAATAATATAAGGTGAAATAAAGGATTCGACATATGTGATATGTTATATCATTTTAATCTTGTAAATAGATTTTTGTAAATATTTCCTTTGTAAATAATTTAATATTTGAATATAAGTTTTTTAAAAGTTTAAACGGTGTCAGACTCCATTATATGTCTTTGAGTTAATGATGATTTTGAAAGAACTTTAAGAAGAAAGAACTTTAATATAAAATTGCTAAATTTAGCAACTGATGTTATATATTAAAAATATATATATATGATACACTAATAGGAAAAAATTCATAATGAATATTCAAAATGAAAATATATCAATTACAAATATCAAATTTTATACATTCATAATTACTTTGTGCTAATGCTGCATAATAATTTGAATGCTAATATAAGACCATTAGTAGTAAACAATATTAACCATTCGAAATTAACCATTGAATTTAAAAACTTATAGCACATTGAATATGGAAGGAAAAAAAATATGAATCAATACAAATGGAAATTGTAGAACCAGAGCAGAATCTTCAGGTCCCAAATACTTTGGAACTACAAATGGAGTGTGTGATTTCTAGGGATGCACCGAATAGTGATTTTGGCCGAATGCCGAATACCGAATATTCGGCCTACAGGCAACCGAATATTTGGCCTACAGGCAACCGAATACCGAATAATAACTGCTAGGCCGAATATTGAATATTCGGCCAGCCAAATAGTAACTATTCGGCCGAATACCGAATATTCGGCTTGTCGAATAATTTTACATTTCAAAGTTTAAAGGCAATTTTAAAACAGTTTTACATGATATTTAAAACAGAAATTTTCATTTTAATAATTAAGAGCTTTTTTCAAGTAAACTTTATACTGAAGAAAATCTGCTTTGAGTTATTTAAGAAGAGGATAGTTATAAAACATTTTTAATTAATAAAATTTTAAATTTCATGGATTCTTCTGTGAATTAAAACAAATGAATAAAATTTTCTTAAATTCTAAAACAAACATTTTAAAAGCAAAGAGGAATTGTGAAAACATTGTAAGAAAAATTTTACAGGATCATATATTATTTGTGTGTCAGGAAGAGACTAAATTAAAAGTAAATAAATAATACAATCTATTCAAATTTTATATGGTGCCAACTCAGCAAGAATAACTGTTCTACTCCCTTTTATTAAGCAAGGAAGTTTTTAAATACATCCAAGATCGGTGTCTGGAGTGGGTGATCCTTTTCAGCGATTGTAAATGTTGTTCTTAAAATCTTAGAGAGAAACAGATTATTTACTGGACAATGTTCAGGAACTTGCATTTGTACATAATTCCTGTGAAAATCCTCGTGATTGGTTAATTTTCTTAAATAATACTTAAGAAACAACAAATAATGTAAAAACATTCTCTTTTATTTAAATATATGATTCTGTTTCTAAATATTCTGAACATCTTTATAAGTTGACAGTTAAATATATAAGTGTTAAGAGATTTTAAAAAATATATCTTAAAAGTTTTTTTAAGTATTCGGTTGGCCGAATATTTCGATATTCGGCCAAACCGAATATTCAGCGGACCGAATAGTTTGCTATTCGGCCAAGCCGAATATTCGGTATACCGAATAGTTTGATATTCGGCCAAACCGAATATTCGGCAACATGGCCGAATACCGAATAGATACCGAATATTCGGTGCATCCCTAGTGATTTCATCTTCATATTTGCCATGAAAAAGCAAAACAATATGAATTTGGGACTACCAACACACATAAAACCAAAATAATTAAAGAAAAACCAAGTAATCTATAGTGGATATGGAGAAAATAAAACAGTTATGAGCTATAAAGTAGAATGAATCCCAAATGCACTACCTTAACCATGATATCACAAGTGGTAAATTAAAACATGAAGTATTCATATATCATATGACAGAAAAATGGAAATAATAAAATAATAAAAACAAAAACGACTTATTGTACACATCATAATATTAAATTAATAAATTAATTAAAAGCAGAATAATGTAATAACAGAAAAACTAAACCATACACCATAGTTTACCCTATTACTATTTAAATCAATAACATTTATTTTGACTATGCTAGGTTGAACTCAATATCTTAAGGAAGATTAAAGATTAAAAAATAGCTTATTAAGAAATGTACCCTATACATTTAGTAATGATATAGTACACTCATTTATTAAAAGTGTAGTACACTTTAATAATGTAAATGATTAAAATTATTAATATAATAGATATGACTAAACAATAATCTGTACATTGGTGCTATTAAAACTCCATAGAAATTTTGTACCAAATAACAAATAAATTTCCCACTCTCAATTTTTTTTCTTTTTTTTAAATATATTAAATTAACCTTTGTGTGTTATCCAGACAACACAGCCCTCCTCCATATTCTAACATCTATCAACCCAACCAACCTATTATATACATTTTTTTGATATATTTTTTACATTTTTAATTTTTTATTATTTTTTTTATGTTTTAATAATTTTTTTTGTACTTTTTTTATGCAAAATGTTAATTAATTATTAGATCATGTACTTACTGATTGTATATTAAAGAATATATGAATTTTTTAGGAAAACCATTAATTACAGCATCATAAACAAGCTTTTTAATATTAGTATTAATAAATAGGAAGAACATAAACATTTTATTCTATATAAATGATTAAGAATTATAATACGAGATACAGAATTACGAAGACAGAATTTAAAATTAGTAAACGTATTAACTTTAAAATTAAAATCTTTCCATTTGTCATATATATCAGTTATTAATTTGTTTTCTTTTAATACAATTTTAAGATCTAAAAAGCGAATGGTATTATTAAAAAGCAGGTTTTTTGTAATTTCTAGATTGGATGGATAATCAACGAGTAATTGAAATATACTGGTATTATCAGTATCAATTAAAATTATATCATCTATATATCGATATAAATGTGTTTTATTATTAAAATATTTACGTTCATAATGATACAAATATAAGTCTGATAATATACCAGATGTACTACCACCTTGTGGTATACCAACTTTTTGAATATATATAATGTTATCTTCCATGATAAAATTATTATAGATAATGAAATTAGTTAAAGTAAGAAAATAATCAGTATCAATGTTTGTTGATAGATCCAAATCATGTTGGGTTATACAATTTCCATTTGTATTCATATTATTTTTTCCTTCCATATTCAATGTGCTATAAAATATTAAATTTAATGGTTCATTTCGAATGGTTAATATTGTTTATTATATACTACTACTTACTGTTTACTACTTATTGTTCAAATGGTCTTATTATTATATATATATATATACAGGGTGTCCGAAAAGTCTGGAAATGGCCGAATAACTCGAGAAATACATGTGAGATTGAAAAACGTAAATATATGTATTAAATATTTTTAAATAAGCTACTCTGTGATACCAAATTTGACCTTTGAAACCGACCCCCTGGGGGTCAGAGGGAGTCCAATTTTGAAATCTTAAATTATAACCCTCATTTTTTATTGCAGATTCGGATTCTATGGACAAAAATACGTAACTTTTGTATTTGATGTTTATTTCAAATCTTCGTTTATCACGGTGTAATCGAGCATATTAAATCAATACATATTCCCGCTTTTCCAACGGGATTTTCCCTAATCGAAACTGATTGGGTGGAATTTTTGACGTCAAATTCCTCGTCTTTTGTAGGAATAGCGTTTCCTGAAAATTACCCGTGGCGATTATTTCAATAGTGCTACACTGTTAAAAATTTGACCCATTTGCTGCAGCATCACTCCACAGCTATTATAGAATATCTCTTTTGTGACCAATGAGAATGCTCCATAACACAGTAAAGTAATCGTTTTCTATAAAAGCGGTGGAGTGACGATGCAGCAAAAGGGTCAATTTTTTTACAGTGTACTTTACTGTGTTATGGAACATTCTCATTGGTCATGAAAGAGATATTCTATAAAAGCTGTGGAGTGACGCTACAGCAAATGGATCAAATTTTTAACTGTGTAGCACTATCGAAATAATCGGAATGGGTGATTTTCAGGAAAAGCTATTATTGCAAAAGACGAGGAATTTGATGTCATAAATTCTCCCTAATTAGTTTCGATTAGGGAAAATCCCATTGGAAAAGCCAAGATATGTATCGATTTAATATGCTTAATTACACCGTGATAAACGAGGATTCGAAATAAACATCAAATACAAAAGTTACGTATTTTTTACCGTAGAATCCGAATCTGCAATAAAAAATGGGGATTATAATTTAAGATTTCAAAGTTGGACCCCCTCTGACCCCCAGGGGGTCGGTTACGAAGGTAAAATTTGGTATCACTGAGTAGCTTATTTAAAAATATTTAACATGTATATTTACGTTTTTCAATCTCATGTGTATTTTTCGAGTTATTCGACCGTTTTCAGACTTTTCGGACACCCTGTATATATATATATATATATATATATATATATATATATATTAAAGATTAAAATTCATGGTCACCACCGGCCACAGGGCGACTAAATGTAAAAATTTGGCGACTATATGCTATGAATCTGATCGCCAAAATGCCAAAAAAGAAAAAAATAGGTCATAAACCCGAAAATTAGGGCTTAAAATTTATCGGGAATTTTGATATAGTCGGCAAAAATAACCAGTTTTGCAAATTGTTTAAAGAACAATCGCTAATTTCGTCAAAGGATCGCGGAAAAACGCGAATTTAATTAAAGGATTTAGAAAAATTTCGGTGAAAAATCGCGGAAAAAAAAGTTAATTTCATCAAGAAATGTTGAAAATACTGCAAATTTCATTAAAATATTGCGAGAAAACGGCATATTTCGTCAAAAGATTGCAAAAAAAGGGCATATTTTGTCAAAAGATCGCGTAAAATGGCATATTTTGTCAAAAAATCACGTAAAACAGCATATTTTGTCAAAAAATCTCGAAAAAACGATAATCTTAGTCAATAATTACAAAAGAGAAAAAAAAGCGAATTTCATCAAAAGATCGCAAAAAAAAAAAACCCCGACAGATTTCGCATAAAGGTCACGAAAAATGGCAGATTTCGCCAAAAAATTGTGAAAAACAGCAAAATTTGTCAAAAAATCTCGAAAAATCGGTAATCTTTGTCAATGACTGCTGCTTAAAAAAAAAAAAAAAAAAAAAAAAAAAAAAAAATCAAAAGATTGAGAAAAAAAATGGCAGGTTTCGTCAAAAGTCACAAAAAATGGCAGATTTCGCTTAAAAATCGCGAAAAAAACAGAAATCCCCTCAAAAAATTGCCAAAAAAACCTGCAAATTTCATCAAAAAAGCGAAAAATGGTAAATTTCGTTAAAAAATCACGAATAAACGGCAAATTTCGTCCAAAAATTGTGAATAAACAGCAAATTTTATCTAAAAAATGCAAAAAAAAAAATAAATTTTGTCCAAAAATCATGAAGATACAATAAATTTCGTCAAAAAATTGTGAAAAAACAGCAAATTTCATTGACTGACCAATAACGGAAAATATTACTAAATTCATCAAGTGGTCAGAAAAAAAAAAAAATCCCCATTTTCAGAATCTGTAATGGGGGGAAAATCATAAGTTTGAATAAAGTTATGGTTTTCTGTACGGTACATATAAAATAATTATTAACTGTTTAATATTCTGATTAGAATTTACATGATATTTTCTTCTCAGTGGCATCTCTGATAGTAATTAGTGGCCACTAACTTGACAATAGTGGCTACTAAACATTCAGCCTCTACTGGCCACTATCTACTAATACAAATATTGAATTTTAACCTTTAATATATATATATATATCTTTATATATAAAAATCTTCTGTGCGTGTGTATGTAATTGAACTCCTGCTAAACGACTGGATCGATTTTGATGAAATTTTGTGTGTGCGTTCCAGAGGATTCGAGAATGGTTTAGATTCACATTTCGTCGAAATTGATTCAGTACTTTTTTAGTAATTAGGCAAAAACGAATAGTTAGTGATTTTTTGCTAATTAAAAGTGCTATATATATTAAAGAAAGTTGGGATTTCGTATTAATCATAGCACAAAGAAATCTACCATACCAAAAATCTTGAAAATTGGAGTAAAAATACCTCTTATAACATCGAGTGCCGCTAAAAATGGATTTTCGAAAATTCCACCCCTACGATGAGTAGAAAAAAGAACGAACTTTTAAAAAATTCCTTAAAAATCGGCTTTTGTAGTTATTTTTCATATTATAACATATTTTAGTGCATTTTTTCATGCTGAATCGAACGGTACTAAGCAAATTTGTTTAAGTCCAGTAGTTCGTGAGATAATTCACATTTTCCTAATTTGGCGATGTCTTCGGCGCAAAAACCTGAAATTTTCAATGCTCATCTTTATATATAAATATCTTCTGTGCGTGTGTATGTAATTGAACTCCTCCTAAACGACTGGACCGATTTTAGTAAAATTTTTTGTGTGTATTTCAGTGGATTCGAGAATGGTTTAGATTTACATTTCGTAGAAATTGATTCAGTACTTTTTTAGTAATTAGGCAAAAACTAATAGTTAGTGATTTTTCGCTAATTAAAAGTGCTGAATAAGTTCGATGAATAGAGTGCGGACGGAATGTCCGAGCGGTCTAAGGCGCCAGATTTAAGCTCAGCTTCTTGAAGAAAGAGATCGCGTCTTCGAAGCCCACTTCTGACAAACGTGTAAGCTTTACTATTTCCTGTATTATAAATTTGATTAACCGACATGAGAAAATCGTTAACTTTTAACTAAAAAGAGAAAAATAAACTTTTCTATCAAAAATTGAACCGACTTCAAAAAAAAATACTGAAGAGTGAAAAATAATTTCCTTGCATAATTGTAATAAGAAATTAAATTAAGAGCGTAGTGTTTATCTTGCGTATTACCATATTTACCTACATTTATTTGATTTTCTGGAGTCGGTGCCAAGAAGGACAACGTCTGTCGGTGACAGGACAACGTCTGTCGGGTCCGCTAGTATATATATAAAAATCTTCTGTGCGTGTGTATGTAACTGAACTCCTCCTAAACGACTGGACCGATTTTTATGAAATTTTATGTGTGTGTTCCAGTGGATTCGAGAATGGTTTAGATTCACATTTCATCGAAACTGATTCAGTACTTTTTTAGTAATTAGGCAAAAACTAATAGTTAGTGATTTTTCGCTAATCAAAAGTGCTATATTTATAAAAGAAAGTCTGGATTTCGTATTAATCACAGCACAAAAAAATCTACCGAACCAAAAATCTTGAAAATTAGGGTAAAAATACTTCTTATAAACATCGAGTGCTGCTAAGAAGGGATTTTCGAAAATCCCCCCCCCCCCCCCCCTAAGGAGGGTAAAGAAAAGAACGAACTTTAAAAAAAATTCCTTTAAAATCGGCTTTTGTAGATATTTTTCAACTGATAACAAATTTTAGTGTATTTTTCCATGCTGAATTATGTTACGCCCAGTATGTTATATCTTGAGTGTTATGTGAAAAGAGCCTGTAGATGGCGCCTGTAGTGAATCTGTTTTAATTCTGTAAGTACCTGTACATATGCGCTCTGGACAGCGATGATGAAACATGTAAATAAATGCGCTAGCGAAATAATTAGAGTTTGTGTCATTATGGTGTTAATGTGTGGAATTATTTAAATTATCTCCCCCTTTCTTAAGATGTGTAGTGCGAGTAGTAACATGGTGTCGTGAGTGGTGGTAAGAGTCGCACGTTTTGATTTGTTGTGTATAATGTTTGTGCAAAATATTTGCGCGCTTTCTTTGTTGGAATGCGAAGTAAAGGGGTGAGTAATATGTAGTTTGGTTTTTCGGAGTTTTAGTTTAGTTGTATAAATTGTGGTTTTGTGGTTTTCTTATGTTAATTAATTAGTGTTATGTATTGAGTTGTATATTTTATTCGTAACTAGTGATTTTGTATTTTATTCGTAACTAGTGATTTTGTGTCAGTTGTAGGAACTATTTTAAGAAAATTATTTTAGTTATTTCTGGTAGATTTGCAGTGTTGTTTCAATAATTTTGTGATTTCTTGTGTTATTAGTGTAAATTTATTCATATATTTAATCATGTCAGTGATAGATAAGTTGAAAAAAGACGAGTTAAAACTCGTCGCTGAAGAGTTAGGGTTAATAATTCCTGAAGGAGCTAAAGTTATTGAATTAAAAGAGTTAATTGAAAAAAGTGACTCTTTTTTAAATAACTTGGATTTAGTTAAAAGTGTTGTTGAATATGTGGTTGAAGAAATTAAAATTAAAAAAGAATCGGAAAAATCAAAATTAGAATTAGAAAAAATAAAGCTTGCTCAGTTAGAAAAAGAAATAGAGCTAGCTAATGTTCGTAAAGAATCTTCACAATACTCTGAGTTTGAAAAAATAAAATTAGCACAGCTAGAAAAGGAGTTAGAAATCGCTAATATTCGGAAGGAATCGCTTCAAAATAATTCATTTTCATCGGTAAAAAGTGAAATGGAGTCAATAAATAATGTAGAAAGTTTTATTAAGAGCATTAAAACTTTAACGATACCCGTGCCATCTAGGGTAGAGTCATTTAGCCTTTTCTTTCAGTCCTTAGAAAAAGCATTCAGAACAAAAAATGTACCTGAGGAATTTAAAGCTGAAATACTTTTGAATATGTTAGGTGAAAAAGCAAATAATATAATGATTTATTTGTCAGAGGAAGATTTGTGTAATTATGATAAATTAAAAAATGTAGTGTTAAAGGAGTTTCAACCAACTCCGCAGGAGTGTTTGAATAATTTCCGTAAGGCGCAAAAATTACCTTCAGAAAGTTATGTCCAATATGCGTCAAGATTAAGTGCAGCATTCGAATATTACTGTCAGCTACGTGAAGTGAATGATTTTAAATCTTTGTGTGAGCTAATTGTTTCGGATAAGATTTTTGGTTCATTAGATAGTGATTTAATGTCTCACATTGGAGCAAAACAGGGAGAATCATATTTTAAACCGCAACAATTAGGTCGTGAATGTGATATTTTTCTTTCTACGAAAAATAAAATAAAAACTGACAATAATGTGTTTAGGAAACAAAACGGAAATGAAAATAAAAGATTTTTTGGAAATAAATCGCCAAATCCAACGTTTCAAAAGAAAGTTTCGAATGTGTTCTTTTCTGAAATAAAAACTTGCGTTTTATGCAAAAATGAAAATCATGAACTGTATTTTTGTCCGAAATTTAAAAGTCTTACAATTCCGGAAAGAGTAGATGTTGTTAAAATAAATAGACTATGCTTTAAATGTTTGCATCCCAATTGTAGTGTAAAAGTTTGTAAGAGCAAAAATTGTTTTTGTAAAAAACCGCATAATAAGTTAATCCACTATCCAAAAGGAAATATAAATATTCAGTCGAGTAAAGAAAAATCGCCCAGCTTCACATCTGTTTCCAATAATGTAGATCAGAGAGGGGAAAGTAACGATGCGCTTTCTCCTTCCATCCCTCCTAGTCAGTCAGATAGGTCTGTGGTCGCTAGTAGTTTGGCAAAAAATAAAACAAAAAATGTTTTATTGAGTACAGCTTTAATTTTGATTAAAGATAAAAATTCTCAGTGGTATGAAGCGAGATGCCTGTTAGATGTCGGGAGTCAAACTTGTTTAATAAGCAGAGACTGTGTGAATCGTTTGCAATTGAAACCAGATAAAACGAATACGGTAATATCGTGTTTAAATGATTCATCTTTAAGTGTTAATGGGTGTGTAAATACTACGATTTCTAACCGAGATAAGAGTTTTCAAAGAGATATAAATATGCTGGTAGTGAACAAAATAACAGATCTTATTCCACATAAAGTATTTCAAGTACAGGTGGATGTTTCTGAGTCAGTCGCTTTAGCTGATCATACATTTAATATCCCTGGAAAAGTGGACGTATTATTAGGGGCGGAAATTTTTTATGAGTTGTTGAGACCAGGGCAAATATATTTAAAAAATCCACGACTTCTATTACAGAATACTTGTTTTGGCTACGTGGCTAGTGGAAGTATCGAACAGATAAATGATGGTAATATACATTGTGGGTTAATACGGGATTCAGATTTAAATGAAACAATGAAAAATTTATGGGAACTCGAGACTTTAGGTATTAAAGAAAATGAAGAATTAAATTCAGCGGATAAAGAATTGATAGATCAATTTGAAAGAAATCTAAAATTTGTGAATGGGAGGTACGAAACTGATTTATTATGGAAAATTAGTTGTGATGAATTAGAAAGTAATTATTTTTTGGCAAAAAAAAGATTTGATGAGTTAAATAAGGGTTTTTCTAAAAACAATTGGATTGTTAATGAATATCGAGAAATAATAAACGATCAATTGAAAAACGGGATTATTGAGAAATGTCAGAGGGATCAGCTAGAATATTTTATGCCTCATAGAGCAGTTGTTAGAGAGGATAAAGAAACAACTAAGGTTCGGATAGTATTTAACTGTAGTCCAAAATCTAAAAATAATTTGTCTTTGAATGATTGTCTAGAAACTGGTCCTAATTTAAATCCTAATATCCTTGATGTTATTCTAAATTTTCGGAAACATAAAATAGCGTTTAATGCTGACATAGAGAAAGCTTTTTTAATGATAGGAATTTCAGAGAGAGATAGGAAATTTTTAAAATTTCTTTGGTATTCGGATGATCCTAATAAAGATTACGAAATCATGAGAATGAAAAGATTACCATTTGGCTGTAAAGTGTCTCCTTTTATTTTGAGTGCTACTATAAAACATCACATTAAAAATTTTGAAAATAGCAATCCTAAGTCATTTGAAATGTTAAATTCAGCTCTATATGTAGATGATTTATTTTTTGGAGGAAGTACTGTGAGTGAGTCGTTCGAATTATCTTCGGACGCTGTAAATATTTTAAAGAGTGGAGGATTTAATTTGAGAAAACTGAGGTCTAATAGTAGAGAGTTGGAAAAACTCTGGATAGAAAATGGCTTTAAGGATATAGAGAAAGAAAGTGTTCAGCAGTTGAAGATTTTAGGTTTAAATTGGTGTCCAGAGAAAGATGAATTATCATTGGAAGTTAAGGGTTTAATAGAATCTAGGGAAACGTTGCAAAACAGTAAAAGGTGTGTTTTGAAAACAGCAGCACGTATTTTCGATCCCATAGGCCTGATTTCGCCATTTGTTGTTCGTATTAAGTTATTGTTACAGGAAATTTGGGAAACAGGTTGTGATTGGGATGAAGAGTTGCCCGATGATTTGCGGGAAAAATGGTTTAGGTGGTGCAACGAAATTGAGAAAATATATTATATAACTATTCCCAGATTTTGTTTAGTTGATTGTAAAGATGAACAAGTGGAGGCACATGTTTTTTGTGATGCTTCATTAAGTGCGTATGGAGCAGTTCTTTATTTTAGATATTGTGATAATAGTGGAAATTATAAAGTGTCATTTATTTTGTCAAAAAATAGAGTAGCACCGTTAAAGAAATTAACTTTGCCGCGTTTAGAGTTGATGGGTCTTGTAATAGGTGCTAGAGTTGGAAATTATGTGAAGAATATTTTTAAGGATAGAATTCAAAGAATAGTATATTGGAGTGACTCCACCATTGCATTATATTGGGTTAAAGGATGTGCGAAAAGGTGGAAACAGTTTGTAGGTAATAGGGTTCTAGAAATCCAACAGAAAACCAACCCTAGTGATTGGTACTACTGTCCTACGGAAGACAACCCGGCCGATATACTAACAAGAGGAATTGCTGCTGAAAGTTTAGTTAATAACGAGAAATGGTGGCAAGGTCCAGCTTGGCTTCGAAGTAATAATGAGAGCTGGCCCAACCAGATATTGAGATCGTCTACGGAAATCAATAGTGTAGATGTATTGAAAGAACAGAAGGTCAAGCTTGCTGAAAATTTGGTCGGTAAATTAGAGTTAGTTGAACAATTGTGGAGTAAATTTTCATCGTGGACTAAATTGCAAAGAGTGCTTGCGTGGTGCTTGCGATTCATCGATAATGCAAAGAGAAATAAAATTGCAGCTCCGTTTTTGCAAACAGAGGAATTGAAAAGGTCGCATGATATTATAATTAAGTTAGTCCAGAGAGCGAATTTTGCAAACGAAATAGCCAACTTGGAGAAGGGAAAAATTCTAAAAACCAGCAATTTAAACTCCTTAAATCCTTTTTTGGACAATCGTGGGTTTTTAAGAGTTGGTGGACGGCTAAGAAATGCCAACATACCAGAGACTGCAAAATATCCTTTAGTTTTGCCTAAAAATCACCCAGTTACGACCTTGTTAATTAAATTTTATCATTTAAAATACTTACATGGAGGAGTACAGCTAATAAATTCTGCCGTGAAGCAAACCTATTGGATTGTGGGTGCGAAGTCTCTTATCCGTAAAGCAATAAAAAATTGTGTTATCTGTGCACGATTTCGCAGCGAATTCTCGAAACAAATCATGGCTGATTTACCAAAATCAAGAGTGAGCCAAGGAAGAGCGTTCATTTGTTGTGGCACCGACTTTTGTGGACCTTTTTTAATAAGTCTTCGACGTGGTAGGGGAGTAAAGCCAGTCAAAATGTACGTCTGTATCTTCGTATGTTTCTCTACCAAAGCAGTTCATTTGGAACTTGTTAGTGATCTGAGTGCCAGCGCCTGTATAGCTGCGTTGAAAAGATTCATTGCACGTCGAGGTAAGCCAATAGAGATCTTCAGTGACTGTGGTGCTAATTATATAGGAGCAAAGAATTATTTGAAAGTCGCTGCATCAGAAGCAATCGGCAACTACTTGCACAATGAGAGTATAAAATGGACTACGAATGTTCCATCTGCTCCCCATTTTGGAGGTCTTTGGGAGGCAGCGGTAAAATCAATGAAGTACCATATGAGACGAATTATTGGGTCGCAGATCTTGTCTCAAGAGGAATTTGCAACAGTTTTGGCGGAAATTGAAGCAGTTCTGAATTCTCGCCCATTAGTCGCTATTTCGGAGGACCCAAATGATCTTTCAGTCCTCACTCCAGGTCACTTTCTCATTGGGTCAGATTTAAAGAGTGTTCCCGAACCAGACATTACAAATATGAAAATTTCAATTCGAGATCGATGGAAATTGATTACGAATATTTCCCAGTCATTCTGGAAAGCATGGTCTAAGGACTATCTTACACAGTTGCAAGTGCGCAACAAGTGGAAATTTCCAACAGAAGATTTATGTGTAAACGACTTAGTGCTCATCAAAGATGATAATTTGCCACCATTGAAATGGAAAATGGCAAGAATAATTGACATTTTCAAAAGTACTGACGGCAGAGTAAGATCAGTGAATTTAAAAACTGCCATAGGTGAACTTAAAAGACCAATCCACAAATTAGTCAAACTGCCAATCAATGAAAATTAACTTTTCTTTGTGAAATTATTTAAATTTCTAGATATAAATGTGAATTTATTGTGTAATATTATTGTTATATATTTTTATGTTTACATTGTGTATTGTATTAATGTGTCAATTTGTTATATATTTTATTAATGATGATGACGTGGTCATGGGGCCCCAGTATGTTACGCCCAGTATGTTATATCTTGAGTGTTATGTGAAAAGAGCCTGTAGATGGCGCCTGTAGTGAATCTGTTTTAATTCTGTAAGTACCTGTACATATGCGCTCTGGACAGCGATGATGAAACATGTAAATAAATGCGCTAGCGAAATAATTAGAGTTTGTGTCATTATGGTGTTAATGTGTGGAATTATTTAAATTATCTCCCCCTTTCTTAAGATGTGTAGTGCGAGTAGTAACAGAATCGAATGGTACTAAGCAAATTCATTTAAATCCAGTAGTTCGTGTGATAATTCACATTTTCCTAATTTGGCAATGTCTTCGGTGCAAAAACCTGAAATTTTCAATGCTTATCTTTATATATAAAAATCTTTTGTGTGTGTATGTAATTGAACTCCTCCTAAACGACTGGACCCATTTTAATGAAATTTTGTGTGTGTGTTCCAATGGATTCGAGAATGGTTTAGATTCACATTTCATTGAAATTGATTCAGTACTTTTTTAGTAATTAGGCAAAAACTAGTAGTTAGTGATTTTTCGCTAATTAAAAGTGTTGGATAAGTTTGACGAATAGAGTGCGGATGGAATGTCCGAGCGGTCTAAGGCGGCAGATTTAAGCTATGCTTCTTGAAGAAAGAGGTTGCGTGTTCGAATCCTGCTCCTGACAAACGTGTATTCTTTACAATAATATTTCCTGTATTATAATATTTCTTAACAGACTTCAGAAAATCGTTAACTTTTAACTAAAATGAGAAAAATAAAATTTTCTGCCAAAAATTGAACCGAATTCAAAAAATACTGATGAGTGAAAAATAATTTCCTTACATAACTCTGATAAGAAATTAAATCAAGAGCATAGTGTTTATCCCGCGTTTTATTATATTTACGTACATTTATTTGATTTTCTGGAGTCGGTGCCAGGAGGACAACGTCTGTCGGGTCCGCTAGTGTATATATATATACAGAGCTCGAAAATTGGAAAAATTTTAAGGTTCCCAGCTGGGAACCCACATGAAAAGTATAGGTTCCCAGATGAAAAATGTAGGCTCCCAGAAAAATTCATGTGAGTATTTTGACGAAATTTACCAATCATGATTTTTTTGACAAAATCTGCCATTTTGTCACTATCTTTTGACAAAATCTGCCATTTTATCACGATGTTTAAACGAAACCTGCCAACTTATCGCGATGTTTTAACAAAACATCGTTTTTGAATATTTTTTAACGATACTTGCCGTTTTTTCACTATTTTTTGACGAAATTTGCCTTTTTTTACAATTTTTTAATGAAATTTGTGTTGTTTCCCACAACTTTTTCACGATCTTTTGACGAAATCTGTTATTTTTCGATATTTTTTGATGAAATTTGCCCTTTTTTTGCAATTTTTTTGACAAAATTAGTCCTCTTTTCGCGATTTTTTAATGAAATTTGCCTTTTTTGTGATTGTTGAAATTCGGACTTTTCCATAATTTTTTGACAAAGTTACACATTTGACGTTGTAAGAGCTATTTTTTCACACACATGCTCCGATTTTTTGCATAATTTATGTGTTATAACGCGTCCGCGCCATCGCTGTCAGTCACGGCGATTTGTTAGGTTCCCAGCCGAGAACCTAAGTGAAAAAATAAACATTCCCAGAAATGATTTCTGGGTTCCCCAGGATCCCGAGGATGCTATTTTTCTAGCCCTGATATATATTACTCTCTATTGATGGATGTTTACACAAATGTGAAAAGGTAAGCTAGAGATAAAAGAGTTAAACACACAGATTTTAGCTAGTGAAAATATCTTTGATGAATAATTTCTTCTCTATTTTAATCTTCTTTTGAAATGACTCATGGCATACAAGATGATTATAGATCTTAGCAGACACTTGCATGTGACACACTGGTAAAAATAATTTCAAAATTTATTATGAAGAATATTTTTTAACTAGGCCAGTTGTCTACTAACAAAAAATAAAACTATACACTTACCTCATTATCAGATTCGAAGAGTATCTGGTCATATTCAGACAGAGCAACTAAAAATATAATTGATGTGACATTTTCAAAACAATGGATCCATTTTCTTCTTTCGGATCTTTGACCACCAACATCAACCATTCTGTCAAGAAAATTTTATATAAACAATTTATTAATTGCATTAATTTATGTACATAATATATATTTATACACTATCTACCAAAAAGTATTTGTACACTTTCAGTTTTTGACATTTTGTCAAATATTTAAAAATATACTGGTCGGATTCTTCTGGAACTTCAGAAATATAAAGATTATGTTTCACTTTATATTTATTTACATTCATTTGTTAAGCGGGTAATTAGGGGGCCGGCAAAAAAACAAAGAATAATAGAAATATTTGGGATAGCCCTGTACATGAAAATGCACGAAACGACTTATCGCTTTAGAATACAAATATATGAATACAGTAGAATATGCACACTAATTTTTGTGAGAATAGCATGTATATTTATGGCGATAGAGCGATTTTTTTGAAAAATTCAAAAAATTCTGGTATGTTTTTGTTTATATCATGCTGGGTTTTTGACCAAATTTAACGCAAATTTCAGAAAAATTGGCAAAATGCAGTAGAAAAAATGTAGCGCAATTGGAATATAAATATGTTAAATATTTTATGAAATATGAGTAGTTGTATAAAATAATTTTTATCTGCACATGCGCGAACTAGAAAAACATTTTTTTTACATCATTTAATAGTCAATTCTATGGAGTGACTTATAAAAAAAATCCAATCAAATATCGTGAAAATTCAAAAAGATATCATTATTTTAATGAGATGTTTTTACTCTGCTCTCTAAAAACGGCTGAATCTTAAGGGATTCTCCACAAATTGACATTTTTTAATAACTGACTTTAAAAAAAAACTAGTATTGAATTAATACAATATCTAATACAATATTGCTGCTAATAAGTACTTGACAATTGTGATAGAAAAGAAAAAGAGCTTTATTCACATTCAGGGCCAAAACTAAGAGAGGGTTGGGGGAAAAGGGCATGTGCCCCGGGCGCTAGGATGAAAGTGTCCCAAATGTACATTTTGTTTGGCGATTTTTTCCATGTCTATGTTTAGCATGATATTGTCAAAATCGTCCCATTCAAAGCATTTCTCCTATACCAAAGCATAGAAGAATCTAATGATGATGGCATAAAGATCCCGCATAAAGCAGATTTTTTTTTTCGTTTTGATTCGGTTTCACTATTTTAAGGTATCATATTTTTTAAACAAAATAGACTACTTTAATCAATATTACATATTTTAAGTTTTAAAATAAGTCGGCTATTAATAAATTAGAAAATTTTTCTTTGCAAATACTTTTGCAGATGCTTTGCAAAGAAGAAAAGGGAGGGGGGGGGGGGGGGGGGGGGGGGGGAGTTCACCAAAATTCATTGAAATATAAATATATTAAATATTTTCTAAAATGTTCTATGTCATGCAATATTTTCAACCAAATAAAAAGCCACATTCAGAAAAATTCGCAAAATGTAGTAGAAAGAATAAGGTGCTATTGAAATATAAATATATTAAAAGTTTTCTAAAATATGAGTATTTGTATGAAATATTTTTTAATCAGCGTATGCGTGAACGATAAAATTTATCATTTTACATAATTTAATATTCAACTCTATGGAGCTACCCATAAAAAAATCCGATCGAATTTCGTGGAAATTCAGAAAGTTATTGTGGATAGGAGTGAACTGATTTTCAATTGGTCTCTGGAAGCAGTTGAATGACGTCAGATTTTACGCAAATTGCCAAATCTCCATTTACGTTTTTTAGTGGTGATTTACTTCTTTTCTTAGATAATTACCAGAACGAACCTATTTCAGAATAAAAATAATTATAAAAAATCGAAGCATTTGTGTCAAATCTACCCACTGATACATAATTGATAATGGCTCTTATGCAAATGCCGATATCTGCGATCCTGAAATACGTCAAGTTCTCCACTGTTAAATGTGGTGTCGAAAACAACACTGACATCAATCGCATGCATGATGCCAAGAAGAACAGAGCTGTCTGATTTTGAGAAAGGTGTGATCATCAGGTACCACCGAAATGGTCGATCTTTAATCGACATATCTAGCGAGCTTAATTACCCCAAAACGACTGTGGCTTATGTGATTAGAAAATGGAAGCTGAATGGTGATTGTCAGAATGTGGCCAGAGTAGGCAGACTGACGAAACTGGGAGATAGAGACCGACGGGTTCTGTCTAGAGAAATTCGGAAAAACCGCAACCAACCAATGTTACACATACGCCAAGAATTTCAACAAGCTTCAGGATGCATTGTTTCCATGAATACCATCTGTAAGGAAGCTCATCTGCTTAATTTTTATGGCCGTGCTGCCGCCCATAAGCCTTTAATCACAAAGTCCAACAGCGCAGCTCGGTTAAGTTGGTGCAAAACACGCCAGCAATGGACTGTACAGCAATAGAAACAGGTTCTCTGGAGTGATGAATCAAGGTTCACCCTCTACCGTTCTGATGGTAGGGTCTGGGTCTGGCGTCTGCCTGGAGAACGCTTCCTACCAGAATGTATTGTGCCCACAGTTAAATTTGGCGGAGGGGGAATTATGTTCTGGGGTTGTTTTTCCTGGTTCGGACTAGGACCCTTGGTCCCAATTCATGGTAAGCTCAATGCCGATGCCTACTGTAATATACTGGACAACAGTGTACTTCCTACGTTGTGGCAATACTATGGATTGGACCCATGTTATTTCCAGGATGACAATGCAAGCTGCCATGTAGCGAGGTCCAGCATGGATTGGTATGCTGATAATGGAGTGCATCAACTCGAGTGGCCTGCCCAGAGCCCAGACCTGAACCCAATAGAGAACCTCTGGGACGAGTTGGATCGTCGAATTAAGGCGGGTGACACACGCCCAAAATCAGTAAAAGAGCTTACCTGCTTTGTGCAAACAGAGTGTGTTATGTCGTAATAACACAAATAAACTAATTAATCTTACTTAAATTATTTCTAAATCATAATTTTAACAGTTCTTACTTTTGGGGTTTAAAATTTTATTGTAGCTTTGTTTCATGCCGGTTTGTTTACAAATCGCGACTTCGGTCCGGTTTGTTTACCTTTTCTCGCGTCTTGTTTGTTTACTTTTCGCCACGGCATTTTAGGGTTAGCGGTCATTTATATTTTGTAATTAAAAGTTAATTATATTTTCAATATTTTGATTAATTTTTGGCACAGAATTTTTAAAGGTTCTCCTACTGTCCACTGGGTTAAAATCAATATAAAAAAATGCTGTGTGTGCGATGTTTGCATTGCTTGGGTTGGTTGGTTGCATAATTGGTGCTTTGCAGGTTGAATTTGCGCGCCTTCAGTCTGTAAACCGTCACATTGTTCATAAAAACTTAATCTATAGTGAAATTGATATTGTAAACATAGTCATTTTTGTAATAAGAAAAATATACAATAATGAAAAAAAATAAAATTAATTTTGAGCCACTGAATATTAAAATTTTGAGTTGAGTGACTGGATGCATATTTTTTTTTAGTTTTAAATGTTTATTAGTTATTTTGTTTTTTTTTTTTTAGTTTTAAATGTTTTATTAGTTATTTTTGCTTTAACTAACATAATTAACTCTTTTATACTTTGCCTTGCTTTTTCTGGTATTTTCTTTTTTAAAATACTTCGAATCTGGCAACATCGATATCATCAGAAGGTTCCCGCCTAAAGATTGTGAATCACGTGATGACGCTACGGTGACGTGCGTCATATCCCGCGGAGGAATACAAGATATGTAACGAATTTCATTCAAAATAAAAAGATAATTACTTCCATTTTTTACAAAGCAGCTTTAACAACAAACAAAATATTAATGATGCTTTACACCTAATCAGTTTTACGTAATATATTGGAGCAAAGTTTTCTTATAAAGTCATTTTTATTCCGCACTAATTTAATGATGCGGAGGCAGCAGTGGAGGATGGTGAAAAGTGAGACTCCGCGGGATTTTTGGAAGAGGAGACACATTCTGGTTCCTGACGTGGAGAAGAGAGGTTGCTCTGATCTGAGACTACAGCTACATTGTGTCCTTTGTTGGAAAGATGATTGTTTCTGAGGATGGGCCCATCATAATGATGTTCTCTCGTTAAGTTTTTTTTTATTTTCCACTAACCTTTTCGTTAGTTGCACAGCATGCAGCAACTAACGTTTTATTTTTATTTTTACTAACATAATATTTTTTTTTCTTTTTTGAGGGGGTTAAGTTAGAAGATGGCCATTTTTTTTTTCTTTTTAAATTTAATTGTTAGGCATCCAGTGGCTCTATTATATTTTTAATTATTTATTTTTATTGAATTTTGTATTCGATTGTCAAAATTATTCGGCTGTAATAATGGTTGGAAATATCAATATTTATCAACATCCTTTCAATAGATATATTGGATAAATATTATGCTTGTGTGAATTCATCAAATAATAAATATTTGGATGCCTATTTAGCCTTGTCATGCTTTCCTGCAGATCTTGATGAGTCAATTTATTTTACATAGATTACGATGCATCATCTTCAATTATTCAATGGAGTTAAATTTTCTTTTTCATATTCCTTTAAAATTTTTCAGCTATTGTCAATTTAAGTATTTGTAATTGGTAATGATTAATTATAATTGCATTTATTTCATCTTGTAATTGAAGTTGATGTTTCGTTTCTTTTGCTTTATTGTTTGGTCAGATACGATCAATGTGATTTGATGTTAATCATAAGTAAGTTAAATTTATTTTTTTTATATTCTAGTGTTTGAACTATTCCTTTTTACTTAGATGAAAGTAACTCGATTTTATTTGTTCTTGCTGAATATATATTGATCCTGTCTGATTAAACAATGCAAGTATTTTGTTGGTTTTTAGGGTTACCAAGATTGTCTGATCAGAACTGGGGTTATTGCTATTCTATGTTATGACTTTTGTTTTTATGTCTTTTTATTTCTAACACAACGCAATTTTAGTTTTAATTCCTTATTTGATTTATTTGCTTTTCATGTGGGTTATTTTTATTGGGTAATAAGTAATAATTGGGCAATTTTAACTCTTAAGATTTAATGATTTGATCAGTTATGTCAGTTATTAATGGGATTTCTATTTTAATTATCTTTGGTAATTAGTAGTTGTGGTAAGACACAACACATATTTTTATGGTGCCGTGCTGGTCAGACAAACTTATGGTCTTAACCAATTTTTTTACACTGCAGGAAAGTTTAATTGATTTGTTTGTAACCGGTGGATAGTGGAGAACATTTAATATAATTTTTTTTTGTATTTATAATTGTAATTATGTCTAAATCCGAATTTACCATATCCGAAGATGAGTATGCTCTACCTAATGATGTACAGATTCAGTGTAATTTGGAGGGAGATGATATACCAACAGAAAATAATACGCAGAATAACAATAGTTTAGGGGATGAATTGGGAGCAACGGGAGGCAGTGGAATTCCTCAAATTGTTCACACCATTTCTCCACAAATTTTGGAGTGCCGTATTAATGCTTTTCCTGAATATTTAGCTATGATTAGCACATTTTCAGGGAGAGAAGAGGATGGGTCAGTTGAAGACTTTATTAACAACATTGAGGAAATTGGGAGATTGGCATCTTGGGCCGATACTCAATTAATTATTGCAACTAAAATGAAACTTTTAAGTGAGGCTGCAACATTTGCGAAAACCCATCCCATAGTGAAGAAAGCTAAGTCTTGGTCAGAAGTTAAATCAGAATTGATTAAACGTTTTGGTAGAATTGGGGATGGACAAAATAACATCTTAAAATTTACTCAAGCGTCACAAAAACATTCGGAATCCACTAGAGGATTCCTTTCAAGACTATCGGGGTTGGCACATAGCTGTTTCCCAGAGAATGACCAGATTCGGGAGAATCTTCTTTTTAATCAGGCACTTAAAGGCCTGCATGCGACTTCACGTAGATTTATTATGGGTTTAGCCCCCAAAACTTTCTCCGATATTTGGAAAGCAGCGCTGGAAGAGGAAAAATGTCTAACCTTTGATCGAAATAATGCTGAAATAAATGTTGCAGCAGGGTTGTCGGAGATGAAAAATGGGTCGAACTCGGATCTTGCAGAAATTAAGCAGCTATTACACGCGAACATGCTGCAATCAGACAAAAAAATAAATGATTTAGAACAGCAAGTGAAAAATCTCACTATGCTAATTAACAGTCAACCACCACCACAACCGCCACATAATCCACATTTTCAGCAGTATCAATTTCCACAACCTCCAATGAGTCATCAACCTACATTACAATATTCACAACAATATTTCCCCACACAACCACAAAATTCTAATAGGCAGAGAAATAATATTACATGTTTTTCTTGTGGGAAAATTGGACATATAAGCAGATTCTGCAGAAGTAAAATTTCAGAAACACAAGCAAACAATTTAAACGGATAGAGGGGCAAACGGAATTAGCACAATCCGATTTGACTACAAACCCCAAGTGCGTGAGAGCAGACTCTGCTGCTAACACAAGATTCTCTTTACCGTTAATTGATTTCAAGGTGGGTGAAAGAGATTTTATTGGATTAATAGATTCCGGGGCATCTGTAAATTTAATTGCTTTTCAAACGTTGAAAATTTTATTGGGGGATGGATTGGTTGAAGACATACAGGATTGTTTTATGAAAATTACAGGGGTAACCGGAGATGATACAATAATTACAAACTTTGTTATTATTAAATTAAATATGGCAGGTAAAATTGTCAAAACAAGATTTTATGTAATAAATAAATTGGATTCTACACATTATAATGTCATTTTTGGGAATAATTTCTTAGCAGAGAATAAAGTTAAAATTAATTTTGAAAAGAATGCAATAGAAATGGATGAAATTAACATTAGATTTTCTAACTATCAGAGTGAAAATTTTTGTAACTTAGTTGAAATAGATTATATAAATACTGGGAAAAGTAAATGTAAACATAAATTACCTCCAAAATCTGAATTAATAGTAGAGGTCACTGTAAAAGGTAAACAAAAACAATCTGAATTTGTACTAATATCCCCTAATAAATATTCATTAAGCAGTAAATGGGCAGTTAGTAGTTCTATACATGAATTTAATGAAAAGGGTAATTATTGGGTCAAACTAGCTAATTTTTCTGATGATGTTATTTATATAAATAAAGGAACCAAATTAGTAAGTATAGAAGAAGTGGAAGGGATAACTTTACAGAATGAACAAATAAATTCAACTGAAATAGATAAAGATTTTGATCTAGTGGGTGGGCAATTTAATTTAACGCATTTAAGTGAGCAACAGAAGGAAGATATGTTAAAATTAATAAATAAACATAAAAATATTTTCGCGAATTCAGTCAAAGATTTAACCGGTTGTAGTACTATAAAACATAGAGTTTACCTTTCTGATGATATTCCCATTCGCTGCAGACCATATAGAACTCCTTATGCTCTTAAAGAAGAATTGAAAAAACAGGTTGATGATCTTTTAGATGCAGGTATAATTTCTATGAGTGACTCCCCATACGCTTCTCCTGTACTTTTAGTTAAAAAGAAAAACAATACCTATAGGCTTGTATGTGATTACCGTAAATTAAATATTAAAACTCAACCTCTACCTTATCCATTACCTTTAATTTCTGATTTAATAGATACCTTGGAAGGGGCAAAATTTTATTCTTGTTTGGATTTATGCTCGGGATATTGGCAAATGCACTTAGATCCCAATGATAGACACAAAACAGCTTTTTGTACTGAATTTGGACACTTTGAGTGGAATAGGCTGCCACAAGGACTCCGCAATGCTGCTTCGTCATTTCAAAGATTATTAGAAATAATTTTAGCAGGATTAAAACAATTTAACATAAATACTTACATTGATGACTTAATTATTGCCTCCAAAACTTTTGAAGATCATTTACTTAAATTGGACTTAGTTTTTAACAGGCTTAATCAACATAATTTAAAAATTAACCCTGCAAAGTGTCAATTAGCTCAACAACAAATTAATTATTTAGGTTTTCATATCAAAGATGGCAAAATATTTCCAGAAGACAAAAATTTAAAAGCAATAAAACAATTCCCTATTCCTAAAAATAAAAAGCATGTGCGTCAGTTTCTTGGCCTTTGTAATTACTATCGTAAATTTTTAGATAAATTTGCCGAAACTGCTCTACCTTTAACTAAATTAACTAAGGATAAAACTAATTTTGTTTGGAATGAGGACTGTAACAAAGCTTTTGAAACTTTAAAGGCAGGTTTGATCAATTCACCTTGTTTAACTATACCTAATGTAAATAAAGACTTCATATTACATACAGACGCATCTGGTTTTGCTTTGGGTGCTGTTCTAAGTCAATATGATGATAAAGGAGATTTACATCCGGTAGGTTTTGCTAGTAGAACATTGAAGGATGCTGAAACTAGATATTCTGTTTTTGAGAGGGAACTTTTAGCTATAGTGTGGGGTGTGGGACATTTTAGGCAATATTTATATGGAAGAAAATTTATTTTATACTGTGACCAACAGAGTCTGTCCCGCGCACTTGAGTTAAAAGATTGTGGTAGAGTTACAAGGTGGGCTTTGGCTTTACAGAACTTTGATTATGAGATAAAACATACTCCCGGCAAAGACAACATCCCAGCTGATGTGCTTTCGCGGACAATTAATGTTGCTAAGGTCGAAAATATAATTTCTCTAAATAACATTACTGATGACACACTAACTGAATTACAACAACAGGATGCTAAATGTAAAGAAATCATAGACTTACTAGGAACACAGGATAACATAACCATAGGAAAAAACACATATTTTTACAAAAATAAAGTTCTTTATTGTCACCAGAATTTCAAATCTAAATTTAATGTAAAAGATAAACTAGTAGTACCTAAGTCCTTAGTTCCTGAAATATTAAACCTTGCACATGATTCTCCTGCTTCGGCACATCCAGGATTTATGAAAACCACAAATAAAATTCGCAAATGGTATTTCTGGCATAACATGAGACGTCACATTTTAAATCATATAAAATCTTGTATTTCTTGTGTACAGCGTCGTGGATATAAGAAAGGTGACAAAGCTCAATTGCAACGAATGCCAATTCCAACACGTCCTTTTGAAATGGTAGCAATTGATGCTGTTGGACCCTTGACGTTGACTTCTGAAGGTAATAGACACATATTAGTGATGAGTGACTATTTTAGCAGATGGGTGGAAGCTTATCCAGTAAAAGATTTACTTATAAATTCCATAGCAGGGTCGTTAGAAAAGTTTATTGCCACACATGGGGTGCCAGAACATCTGGTGTCAGACAAGGGTAAACCATTTGTTTCAGATGCTATTACAAAGGTGTACAAAAAGTATGGCATTAAGAAGCACACAACTACGAGTTATCATCCTAGTTCAGATGGTGTTGTTGAACGTGCTAATGCTACTATAATTAATGCCCTTAAGCATTTGGCTACTGCGACAGATTATCAGTGGGATGAGTATTTGAGTTCAGCTTTGTTAGCGTATAGAACATCATACCATTCTACAATTCAGGATACTCCTGCTCATATTGTTTATGGTAGGGATTTAGTTGTTCCAGTAGATTTATTGGTTAAAGAAAATAAATTTTCTTATGCTGACACTAGGGAATACAGTGAGGATATTGAGATTAGATTACAACAGTCTTTCAAAATTATAAAAGAAAATTTAGAGAAGGCCGCTGAAAAACAAGAAAACTATAGAAACAGGACTGCTAAAGACAAAAAGATTTTAGTTGGTGACTTGGTACTTTTATATACCCCTGTTTTCAAACAGGGTGTGGCTAGAAAATTTCAACAGGTTAATAAAGGTCCATACAGAGTTAAATATAAAACCAGTCCAGTAAACTTCCAAATAATGCACATAAATAATCCTAAAGACATTCAAACTGTTCATGTTGATCGATTAACACGTATAGAAGAAAGATTTACTTACCCAGCTTTATATGAAAACAATAACGATAAAAATGACAACTTAATTAATGACAATAGTAATGTAAATAATTCTGGCCAGCAAATTACCACTCACAATACTATTCCACATAAATTACCTACAACTAAGTCACAAACCTTAAAAATTCTCTTTAAAGCAAATAATACACCTACCACCACTTGCAATTCTAATCTTGATAATCCACTTACTGCTCCAAATGTTCAAAGAAATGCCATAAGACAGGGTAGCGAATTAGAGACAAATACCGACTGTGACCAAAATGATGTTTCTAGGTCTTCGACCAATATTAGGGCGGATTCTACAAAAACAGAATCTATTGCTCGAAAACATCAGTATAATCTCAGGGATTTACCTAAATGTTCTTATAAATGTTAATTTTATGTTTTGTTGTAAATATTTTTGTTAAGTGTTAATTGTTAATCATTTCATTTTATATTCATTTAATTTGTGAAGCTAGTTATACAAATGTTTGTTATAATGTGAACAAAGTGTTTAATGAACTGAATGTATTGCAAAGTATTTTTTTTTCTCTATTTTTATTTTTTTGGTTGAGGAAAAGTTTGTATTATTTTTAAGTATTATTTACAATTATGGTTAATAGTTACAACATGGGTTGTAATTACACATGTAAGATGTAATGATTCAGTACGAACTTAGTCCTATAATGTTACTTCAAGTAAAGATGTTCCTATATGGTTGGCAGCTACTTCATTGGCAGACTACTCTGTTGGAGAATGAGCAGAAGGATTTGCTTACAAGGTTGCCTGACTCTTCTAACATGTTTTGTCCCGTGATGTCCAGTGATCTGTTCATATTTTTGTTTCATGTTAATTGTTTGGGGTTGTTTTGTATTGTTTTGTTTTTAGGGGAAGGGATTTTTTTGTACAATATTGAAGTGTCATACATGCATGCTGAGCTATGGCATTTTATTATTGTGTGTTGAGGCATTCCCTCAAATTAATTTTTGGTTTTTAGCCAGTCCTAGGCTTTATTTAGGACAAATTTTTGTATTTTGAATTAGTTTTAGTTGCTCGATTGCCAATGTTCTCCCAATTTTTTTAATGTAATTCCTTTGTGACAAAAATTTTTGTGCCAAAAATTTTTTAGGCGGATTCGGGGGTATTGTGTTATGTCGTAATAACACAAATAAACTAATTAATCTTACTTAAATTATTTCTAAATCATAATTTTAACAGTTCTTACTTTTGGGGTTTAAAATTTTATTGTAGCTTTGTTTCATGCCGGTTTGTTTACAAATCGCGACTTCGGTCCGGTTTGTTTACCTTTTCTCGCGTCTTGTTTGTTTACTTTTCGCCACGGCATTTTAGGGTTAGCGGTCATTTATATTTTGTAATTAAAAGTTAATTATATTTTCAATATTTTGATTAATTTTTGGCACAGAATTTTTAAAGGTTCTCCTACTGTCCACTGGGTTAAAATCAATATAAAAAAATGCTGTGTGTGCGATGTTTGCATTGCTTGGGTTGGTTGGTTGCATAATTGGTGCTTTGCAGGTTGAATTTGCGCGCCTTCAGTCTGTAAACCGTCACATTGTTCATAAAAACTTAATCTATAGTGAAATTGATATTGTAAACATAGTCATTTTTGTAATAAGAAAAATATACAATAATGAAAAAAAATAAAATTAATTTTGAGCCACTGAATATTAAAATTTTGAGTTGAGTGACTGGATGCATATTTTTTTTTAGTTTTAAATGTTTATTAGTTATTTTGTTTTTTTTTTTTTAGTTTTAAATGTTTTATTAGTTATTTTTGCTTTAACTAACATAATTAACTCTTTTATACTTTGCCTTGCTTTTTCTGGTATTTTCTTTTTTAAAATACTTCGAATCTGGCAACATCGATATCATCAGAAGGTTCCCGCCTAAAGATTGTGAATCACGTGATGACGCTACGGTGACGTGCGTCATATCCCGCGGAGGAATACAAGATATGTAACGAATTTCATTCAAAATAAAAAGATAATTACTTCCTTTTTTTACAAAGCAGCTTTAACAACAAACAAAATATTAATGATGCTTTACACCTAATCAGTTTTACGTAATATATTGGAGCAAAGTTTTCTTATAAAGTCATTTTTATTCCGCACTAATTTAATGATGCGGAGGCAGCAGTGGAGGATGGTGAAAAGTGAGACTCCGCGGGATTTTTGGAAGAGGAGACACATTCTGGTTCCTGACGTGGAGAAGAGAGGTTGCTCTGATCTGAGACTACAGCTACATTGTGTCCTTTGTTGGAAAGATGATTGTTTCTGAGGATGGGCCCATCATAATGATGTTCTCTCGTTAAGTTTTTTTTTATTTTCCACTAACCTTTTCGTTAGTTGCACAGCATGCAGCAACTAACGTTTTATTTTTATTTTTACTAACATAATATTTTTTTTTCTTTTTTGAGGGGGTTAAGTTAGAAGATGGCCATTTTTTTTTTCTTTTTAAATTTAATTGTTAGGCATCCAGTGGCTCTATTATATTTTTAATTATTTATTTTTATTGAATTTTGTATTCGATTGTCAAAATTATTCGGCTGTAATAATGGTTGGAAATATCAATATTTATCAACATCCTTTCAATAGATATATTGGATAAATATTATGCTTGTGTGAATTCATCAAATAATAAATATTTGGATGCCTATTTAGCCTTGTCATGCTTTCCTGCAGATCTTGATGAGTCAATTTATTTTACATAGATTACGATGCATCATCTTCAATTATTCAATGGAGTTAAATTTTCTTTTTCATATTCCTTTAAAATTTTTCAGCTATTGTCAATTTAAGTATTTGTAATTGGTAATGATTAATTATAATTGCATTTATTTCATCTTGTAATTGAAGTTGATGTTTCGTTTCTTTTGCTTTATTGTTTGGTCAGATACGATCAATGTGATTTGATGTTAATCATAAGTAAGTTAAATTTATTTTTTTTATATTCTAGTGTTTGAACTATTCCTTTTTACTTAGATGAAAGTAACTCGATTTTATTTGTTCTTGCTGAATATATATTGATCCTGTCTGATTAAACAATGCAAGTATTTTGTTGGTTTTTAGGGTTACCAAGATTGTCTGATCAGAACTGGGGTTATTGCTATTCTATGTTATGACTTTTGTTTTTATGTCTTTTTATTTCTAACACAACGCAATTTTAGTTTTAATTCCTTATTTGATTTATTTGCTTTTCATGTGGGTTATTTTTATTGGGTAATAAGTAATAATTGGGCAATTTTAACTCTTAAGATTTAATGATTTGATCAGTTATGTCAGTTATTAATGGGATTTCTATTTTAATTATCTTTGGTAATTAGTAGTTGTGGTAAGACACAACAAGTGGAATAAAATACCATTAAATGTAATACAAGGACTAGTTGAGAACATGCCCAGGAGAGTCGCAGCTGTAATTGCCTCTCGATGAGGATCTACAAATTATTAAATGTGAACAGGGCCAAAACCAGTCTTTTTTTCCCGAGGCAAACGTGGATTTTGAAGGTACCCCTTTCTCCCTCCTTCGCAAAGGATATTTACAAAGAAAAATTCTCCAATTTATTAATAGCCGACTTATTTTAAAACTTAAAATATGTAATATAAAATAACGTATTCTGCTTTATTGAAATACTCCAATTTGATACTTTAAACCGAATCAAAAAAATTCTACTTTCAACAGGATCTTTAAGGCCCTTGTCCCTGCCCGCGAAGACACTGCTGAGCTAATGCTATTCCTGTGGGGAGGCATTTTTCTAATAACTCTTTCTCATTTTGAAATTTTTAATTTTTTTTTTTTTTTTTTTTTTTTTTTTTTGCATTGGATAGCGGAAGTCCCTCTCAAAATCGCTCCTTGACTACTTTTTCGATTTGAGTCATAGATATTTTTTATAAAGTTAGTTTCACTTTCAGAACCGCTTTTGGAAGTGAAAGAAACATTATAAAAATATCTACGCCAAAATTGAAAAAGTAATCACGGAGCGATCTTGAAAAGGACTTCCGCTATCCAATGCAAAACATATTATTTAAAAATGTCCAAATGCAAAAGAGTTAGAAAAATGCATCCCCATAGGAATAGCATTAGCTCGTGAGCATCTTCGCGGGTAGGGGCAGGGACCTTAAGCCATCATCATTAGATTTTTTTATGCTTTAGCATAGCCCAGATATAATAATTTTAACAATATTATGCTAAACATAGCCATGAAAAAAATCGCCAAACGAAAAATACATTTGGAACACTTTCATCCTAGCGCCCGGAGCACATGCCCTTCCCCCCCCCCCCCCTCTTAGTTTTGGCCCTGAATGCGAATAAAGCTCTTTTTCTTTTCTATCACAATTGTCAAGTACTTATTAGCAGCAATATTGTATTAGATATTGTATTAATTCAATACTAGTTTTTTTTTAAAAGTCCATTATTTAAAAATGTCAATTTGTGGAGAATCCCTTAAGATTCAGCCGTTTTTAGAGAGCAGAGTAAAAACATCTCACTAAAATTATGATATCTTTTTGAATTTTCACGATATTTGATTGGATTTTTTTTATAAGTCACTCCATAGAATTGACTATTAAATGATGTAAAAAAAATATTTTTCTAGTTCGCGCATGCGCAGATAAAAATTATTTTATACAACTACTCATATTTCATAAAATATTTAATATATTTATATTCCAATTGCGCTAAATTTTTTCTACTGCATTTTGCCAATTTTTCTGAAATTTGCGTTAAATTTGGTCAAAAACCCAGCATGATATAAACAAAAAACATACCAGAATTTTTTGAATTTTTCAAAAAAATCGCTCTATCTCCATAAATATTCATGCTATTCTCACAAAAATTAGTGTACATATTCTACTGTATTCATATATTTGTATTCTAAAGCGATAAGTCGCTTCGTGCATTTTCATGTACAGGGCGATCCCAAATATTTCTATTATTCTTTGTTTTATTGCCGGCCCCCTAATTACCCGCTTAACAAATGAATGTAAATAAATATAAAGTGAAACATAATCTTTATATTTCTGAAGTTCCAGAAGAATCCGACCAGTATATTTTTAAATATTTGACAAAATGTCAAAAACTGAAAGTGTACAAATACTTTTTGGTAGATAGTGTATATATGTACAGTAAGGTGGAGCAAAAAAAATTATTTTTTAAAAATCAAAAACGGGTAGGTGCCAAAAGTTGCCTTTTTAACTAGTACACCAACTGCATGAAATTTTACCGCTGAAAAAAAATGGCTTGAATCTGCGCTTTTGCTCCAGAAATTTTGGGCAAAATTTGTCCTTTTTTTACCTTTTTTCAAAAAAAAAAAAAAAAAAAATCCTGCAGAGGTGGTTATTATTTAAAAGTGATAATTAAACCTTTATATTTATCTGCTTAACATATTTAAACTATAAAACAATATCTATAGTCTGTATAATTGGAGCAAATCTGACAACTTTTATTAAAAAATCTGTGTTACCTCTCGATTGGAGCATTCAACGAAACGTTTTAAATGCATTTCTTACCTAGCTTCTTTGAAAACTACTCTGTATATAACTCGTAGCATTTCATATCCACCCCGTCTTAAACATCCAACCATCTAGGCCCAGTGTTTTATTTATATATTGAATTGTTATTTTCCCCCAAAGACGGACATAAATTTTCTATGTATCAAAGTAGTTTACCTCTTCTTTGTATTTACTGACTTTGGACACTGCTAGTGTGACTTGATGCACATATATTTTTATACCTTGTATGAGAAGCTGAGTAAAATATTGGGTATGTTGTTAATTGAACCTATTGAGCAGTCTATTATCTTCATTAAAATTTCATGCAATTAATACATTATGATTGGAAGTTCTGTCACCACAGCATTATTTCAATCAATTACATTTTATATATAATGATTTACCAAAAAATTGATTGTAGTGATTCAATTTCTAGTATGTCATCATTTACTGTACCTATTACATTCAATATATTTTGAGAAGCTAACTTAAATATTATGACGATCGTCACAGGGGATTGCAAACAAAATTTGCGTGTAAAGCAACAATATTTCTAAAGAAGTTTTAGTATTTGTTTTATGTCGTTTCCTGGGTTGTTTCGTAGTTCAGAAATTTCTAATAAGTTTTTAGACCTATTCTTTAGGTGCGTATTACATTTGGTATAAAACATCCTGCGGTATAAACTTGGATTACCGTATTTACTCGTGTATAGGGCACACGCGTGTATAAGGCGCACCCCTACTTTACAAATAAAAATGGCGATTTCTTAAAATCTCATATATAACGCACACTATAAATTTGATACGTTAATGAAGAATGACCAAATGAATTTCAGTAAAAAAAAAGTCAAAACAAACATTACACCAGACCAGAAAACAAGATGAAAATGCATTTTTAGACTTCGGGTTGTAAGAGCATGACGGGAAATAGGAATGAGTGATGGTAAAGAGAATTGCTAATTAGTATTTAGATAATGTCATTAGCTCTGTTGTATAAAAAACTGCAAGGAATGAAATAAATATGCAGTAATACTTCAATTAAGGGTGTATTTCGATTAAAAGTGCTTATTTTCTCACTTATTTTTGAATTCATTTTTGCTCTCATATGCATAAAACTGGCAAAGTGTCTTATTTAGAAAGTGCACAAGGTGCCGTGATTATCAATTCTTTGATAAATGCAGAAAATATTACAAAAAAAACAAAAACAGCATTTTGAACCGATTTTTCTGAAGCAGGAGATCTGCGAACGAAAAAAAAGGGTCCTACTGAGAAGATAATTGTTTATAAATCAAATTCTAATGAATGGAGCCAAAAATGACATCACACGGCACCTTGTACGTCTCTTCAAAAATACCCTCAGCAAATTTCATGTTTGTACTTTTAAAAATGTGTCTAAAATTGTATCGGGAAATTTCGAGCTGTTGAAGGTGGAAAAGCATTTTTACGAATACACCCTGAAGTAACATTTTCCGAGTTTTAATATCTTCTTTGAATAATTTCTTGCTTCATATGTATATCGTTCGACTGTATCCACCAGTAAAAAATATTCTGTGTATAAGGTGCACCTAGGAGTTTTGCCCTAATTTTTTGGAAAAAAAGTGCGCCTTATTACACGAGTAAATACGGTATATATTTTGTGAGTGAACATATAGACTCTGATTGCCAGTCTGTGCTTATATAAAGCGGGAAATTTTATTCGCTTTATGAGCTGTCTTTTGTGTAAGACTTTTCTAAATTCCTATTCTCCATTTCTTCTGAGAAATAGATTTCCTTATGAATTAGCTTTGCAATCTCCAGCAGAAATTTCTAGTGTCTTTTACTCAATTTGCAAAGATAATTTTTCAAAATTATTCTCTATTTTATAAAAAATTGCAACAGGAAATGAATAGTACATAGACAAAGATTTTCCTATTGATCCAGTGAATCCATGTAGATTAGAATGTTTTACATCGACTTATCTAATAATTGAGGCAGAGGAAATTCACTGGAGTTGAAGTAGCATATGATCCATTATTATACACAATTCTAAGCATACCCCTTACAAAATGATTCACCACGACAAATAAATTTCTCCTAATTTCAAGTGAGTACTTATAGTCGATTAGAGTCTGTAGATTCCCTCAAAAAGTACTATGCATTATAAGTTTATGCCCAGGACAGTTCACAATCAAATGTTGTCCACTTATAAAAAGGGGATCTAAAAGTTAATGGGAAATTACCTGGCGACGAAAACACTTAGCAAACGACTTAAAACTAAGACAAAAAAAAAGTTATTTACAACAACTGTTGCTCTGCACATGCAGAACAATTTCTCATTGCACCATCACGATCACCATCACATTAAACAGCTTGCTTCAACATATAAAAAATACAAAAGTAGAATAAATGATGGCATACGTATAGTTTAAATACCTGAAATTATCTTTGAAGCAGATCATTACGTAAAAAATATAATTGACTGAAAAAATGTTGTGGTTACAGAACTTCCAATCACTTTCATCAACTGGATGCAAGTTTGATAACGATAATAGATGGCCGAAAAGATCCTTTTAATAATATTACCTTACATTACTATGCTTGTCATTTCTGTTTGTATAAGCTGTAAAAATAAGATAGTCACAGCAGCATGTAGATACAAAGAACAGATAAACTAGGTGGATGGATCAAAAACATGCCAAATTTTGATAAAGAACATCACAAATAAATATATAAATAAAACACTGTACTAAGATGATCGAATAGTTGGGACGAGTGGTATATGAAATATAGCTACCTCCACGACATATGTCCTAGGTAGTTTTTAAAACAAGAGCTGTATTAAAAACATCAATTCATTGTATGTCCCAATAGAGTGGCAATGCCGTTTTCTTACCAAAAGTTGTCTGTTTTGCTCCTGCTATGCGGAATAAAGATCTTGATTTATAGTTTAAATATGTTAAGCATATAAATATAAAGGTTTAAGTAACACTTTTAAATAATAACTAGATCTGTAGGAATTTAATTTTTTTTTTTTTTTTTAATGTCAAAAAATGACAAATTTTACTCAAATCTATCCGTTTTCAAGAGGAAATTTTTCATGCAAGGAAGACTGTCAACCTTACACAATTTTTTCTACAAATGGGTCAAAAGTGCGTGTACTCATACACCAAGTCCCAGATCTGGGAGTTGATTTCCCTTTGCGAAAACAATTCCGAAATTCGTCAAAAATTCCAAACATTGAACTTTTTAGGCTTTGAGTATCTCTGGTGGGGCACAAGATAAAAATCTGAAATTCTGGCCTTTGAAAGTATTGTGTGGTAGTGGTATGTACAAAAAATTTCAAGAAGGAGGTTTGACTACAAGCTGAGATATGACATGGACAATATGTGAAAACAATACTGCCAAACTATTGTAACCTACTATGTAATTGTTCATAGCTCCAAAATTTTAAAATAATGATTTATGGTACAAAGTTAAATGTTAATTACAAATATCTTCTTCAAATGCTTCTGTGTGATTTAAACAATTCAGAATGCATGCTAAGCCAAAACACTATTTGTCCAGATGAACAAACCAACTTGAAATGCTATTGCAACAGTTTTACTCGGAACACATTTCAGGAAAAGTAAATTATAGACAATGGGTTGCAACTGATTGAGTTGACGTGGTTTCAATTATTAAACCTAGAGAATTTCATTCAAATTAACAAGGGATGACAAGACTTGGGTGGCTGCAAATAAAATTTTGAGAAAGAACAGCCTGACAGACTGACAACAGTAACTGGTCGAACTCCTAACATCTCTCGTAAATAGTGTTAAGCTCTTTCTTGAGCATATATAGTATCTTTGTAAATTAAACATTTATTATTAAACAAATGATATTTTCTGTGTTATTATTATGACAATGATTATTAAACAAATGATTTTCAACAAATGATATTTTCTGTGTTATTATTATGCAAATGATTATTAAACAAATGATTTTCAACAAATGATATTTTCTGTGTAAATATTGTAATAAAAGAGACTAATCTCATTTCTCCTAATGTACTCGTAATATCATTTCTTAACATTTTTTAATCACCGTAGCTCAGCTTATAGTCAAATCTCCTTCTTGGAATTTTTTGTGCATAACACTACCTACTACCATCATATACTATCAAAAGCCAGAATTCCAGATTTTTATTTCACACCACACAAGAGGTATCAAACTTCAATGTGAGGAAATAGCTGCGCACTACAAATCAAAGATGGCCACTATGCTCAAACGAAAAATATTAAAATTAAAATAATAGTCATTTTGAACTTCCCTCATATTAGGGTTGTTGTACAAAAATTCAGATTTTTAAGCCAACAGATTTTTAAGCCAAATGGCCCCGAAAATATTTTGGTTGATTGACTGTTTTGTCAATCAACCAAAATATTTTCGGGGCCATTGAAATGTGTCAGCCTTACTCATATCCTTAACACTCATATCCATAAGCACATATACATATTGTAAGGGAATAATATGGCATGACTTACTGGTTTTTATTTTATTTCAATACTATTCGATCTTTGTCTTATCTCCAATTCTTTTATTCTGTTTTCCTGGTTCCATAGCATATTCCACCGTTTAAATTGGTTATTTTTTTTTTTACTTTCGATTTGATCATCTTACGTGTGCGTTCATGGTCGTTTTCTTCCGTTTGATCGCGATTTGCGATCTTCGCAAATCGCAACTTACGAGTAGCCGTATCTCCCTTTCGCAAAGCAGGAACGCTTTCGCTCAACTTCTGCAGACGCAAAGGGGCGTTGTCGTCTGGAGATATCTGGAATTGCGAGGGGTATTTAAATCAGTCAGTTTGTTTTGACGGTGGATGGTCTGACGATGTTTTGGCCTAGTAAAAGGCCGTTTGTTGTCATAAATATTAATTATGGAAGTTCAATTGTAGTTTATCTTAAGTGGTGAAAGATGGTGTAGTTTTATGAAGTAATTTCTATTAGTTAATAACGGAAGTGTGATGATAAATATGTTGCTGTCAGAACTGTGTTTAACATCCAAGGGTCTTTTTACTTTCTTTGAAATATTCCTGGACTTTGCTTGTTCGTCATCGTCCGTTTTGAGAGTTGCTTTTTCCAGTGATGCCATGGTGAGTTGTTTGTTTTTCAAACCTGTACTGGTCTTTTAAACTTTACCTTACGTCATGCCGTTTAAATTAATTAAGTGCTTTTATCATGTTAAAGTATTACTCTAATTCTATGGATAATATAATTTCAGAAATTATTGTTTTTGATTGATTTTACCAGATATAATTTCTCTTTGTTTATTATTTCATATATACATATATTTTTATTTGAATATGTTTTTTTGAAAAATAAACGTTAGCTTAACTTTTAAATAAATGCTTCTTTACTGACTTTATTACACTACCACAGATTGCCAATATTTATTTCAGGTCACCATTTTTTATTTTTTTTTCAACCTCTGCTTAAATTTTATTTAATTTTAGAACGGTTCTGGCCTCAGAACCGATCACGGGTTATGGGCCAAAGCGACTACGCTTTTTAACCTGTTATGGTGGCCATAACCTTCGTTGGCAATATCTTAAATTAGTGGTAGCATGCGGCCATTAGACCTCCAAGCGATTTCTAGTGGGGGGGGCCGCAATAGCATTTGTATTTTAATTTATAATCATAACTAATTATTCTAGTATAAAATAGAAAGGTTTTTTGGTAAAATTTTTTTTTTGTCGTACTATTTGACTGTTTTAGAGTACGTTTTTTTTTTTGAAAAAAAAAAAAAATTTCTTTTCCTTTCTGTTTAAATTTAATTAAGAGCATGGCAATGACCAACGTACAGGTTAGCATAAACAAACTTAACTCTCACAACTATGCAACTTGGGCAGCGGACGTTAAATACCTGCTACTCGACAAAAATGCTTGGGGCATCGTAAATGGTACTGAAGAAGCTCCGAATACCAGTGATGCAGTAGCAACAAAAGACTATCAGGCACGGCTCAGGTCAGCACTATCCATAGTATACCTAAACGTCGAAAATGAGTTCCGGAGGATAATTGAAAACATCGATGACCCTCATGAAGCGTGGACAAAGCTGAAGACCCACTTTCAACCTGACAACCGTGCACGTCACATGCAGTTGTTTGGCGAGATCCTGTCCTGCAGAATACAGCCTGACGAGCCAGTCGATATGTTTGCTGCACGCCTACAGAGACTTGCTGATCAGCTGGCTGCCATGAATGAGCCGATAAAGGAAATTTATCTGACATTCCAGTTGTTGAGATGGCTCCCTAAAAAGTTTGACAATCTCGTCCAGGGAATCTTGCGATGGCCCGAACAGCAGTTCAAATTTAAAGATGTCCTGACCGAGCTGGTGGCCGAGGAATCCCGCATCAAATTACGTGAAGAAGACAGAGGTGACCTGGTCCAATCCCATTTTTCTCGAGCTCGCACACCCAAGAGGTCCGTATATAAGCCTAAGTTCAAGGGAAGGTGCCACAGGTGTGGCCAAGCCGGCCATGTGCTTCGACAGTGTAAATTGCCTCAACAATCTTCCAGTCCCGAATCCTGCCTCCATACCACTTCCAGAGACTCCTCAAACTCCTCGTTCCAGAACTCCTCGGTGTCCAGAGGCTCATCAGTGTCCAGTCCAGTTCGAGTCCAACCCAGTTCGAGTAATTCCAGACCTAGCAGAGATGTGCATCGAAAGAGAACCAGAAACCAACGTCAACGTAAGCCAACAAGCCAGGTAAACTACCTCATTCAATCTAATCTTAGTAATATTAAATGTGGTGGAGACGCCTGGGTCTTTGACACAGGTGCCTCCCACCACTTTTGCAAAGATAAAAACCTGTATGTAAAATTTAAACCTTTGCAAAATGAGGAGTTGGCTGTTGCCGTTGACGGAGCAACTTTTCCTATTGAAGGAACTGGTCTAGTGGACTTAAAAATAAATGGGGAAATGGTTCGCTTCGGCGATGTTATGTATTGCCCAAGTTTAAGGCACAATTTGATATCTGGCCCTAGGCTTGATAAAACTGGTGCCAAGTTCAGAGGAGGTGAGGGCAGGGTTAGAGCATATCGTGACAGTGGTACCCTATTTCGTGCTTTTCTTAAAGATGGCATTTACTGCCTGTACCCAGATCCTAGCCCTAAAAATAAAACTAAAACTCAAAATAGTCAAAGTCCTAAAAAGGTGCGTTTTCAAGCCTCTACTGTCCAGAAGGACGACTTTAAGTTATGGCATAGACGTTTCGGACACATTAGCTCCACTTTAATCGAACATACTGTTAAATGTAATGGTGTAAGGGGCTTACCACCTATTAAAAGTAAAGACTTTGAATGTGAGACATGTAAAATTAACAAACACAGGCGAACTTCCTTCCGTCCCATAAATCAAATAAGATCAAAACGACCCCTTGAATTACTTCATACTGACTTGTGGGGACCGACACAAATAACAGGTAGAAACGGTGAGAAGTACTTTTTAACCATAACTGACGACTTCTCACGTAAAGTATCAGTCTACCCCTTATGTAACAAATCACAAGTATTCAAGGTGTTCACTAATCACGTAAAAAGAGCTGAAAGATTTTTAGGCACTAAGGTAAAAGAGGTCCGTAGTGACAATGGGCGGGAGTTTGACAATGAAGCCTTTACAAGGTATTTTGAGGAAAACGGGATACACCATGAGTTTACCAACGTGTATTCTCCGGAACAAAATGGGGTCTCGGAACGTTTAAATCAAACTATAATGGATGGGGCACGCTCAATTCTTAATGAAAGCAAACTCAGTTTAAAATTCTGGCCGGAAGCAGTTCTATACATCGCGTACACACTAAACAGGGTATGTCACAAAACGCAGAAAAAGACACCCTTTGAGTATTACTGTGGCAACAAACCCTCAATAAGACATTTACGCCCTTTTGGTACCGTGGCATACGTAGGAGTACCTAGGCAGTTAAGAAATTCAAAATTTGATCCTAAGGCCAAAAAGGGGGTTTTAGTGGGTTACGCAATGTCAACTACAGGCTACAGAGTATGGATTCCCGACACAAACAAAATAATAGAAACTATAAATGTTAGATTTGGGGATGAATCCGTACCAAGAAATGTTCACAGGCATAGCGAGCAAGGCCCAAGTTATTCAATAGGCACAAACCCTTTTACAACTTCAGAGCAGCACAACGGAAGCGACCTGGGACCTACATATATTTTAAGTTCAGAACAACCAGAAATTGACCCTTTGACTGACCTTCAACCTGACAGATTTCCTTTAGAAAGATCACCATCTCCAACACCTAAGCCAGGCACCTCAAAAACTGTTGAACCCGCCTCCGTTCACTCATCTGACGATGAAAGTGACGAGGAGGGCGAGGAATTCCAGAGAACATTGAGGGATGCTGTATGGTTCCGAAAGGCCGTAACTAGGCCTGATAAGTCGAGAACCGACATCTATTACTATGAGATGGGTGAAACGCAACGTTTAAGATCACTCAGAGAAGTGCGGGAATACTGTCAGTCTAATGGTATAAAATTTGATCCAACCATGTTCAGTTTCAAAGGGGAAAATAAATACCAGGGTATTGTAAAATCTAATTCCAGTGCTAGTTCAAGTCCTAGTTACACACCTCCACACACATCCTTATCAGAAACACGTAAAAATAACATATGACTAGAAGACTCCATACCAAACACATATAAGCAAGCCTTAAAATCCCCTCAGTGGGAACTCTGGAGACAGGCAATGCAGGAGGAAATAGACATAATAAATAAAAGACATGTATGGGAATTAACATCACTACCACCCAACACTGAACCTCTGGGCTGCAGATGGGTCTTCACCATCAAACGAGACGATAAAGGGCAGGTGGCAAGATACAAAGCAAGACTAGTAGCCCAAGGCTACAAACAGGTCAGGGGTGAAACCTATGACGAGACGTTTTCACCAGTCGTAAATTTTAGTTTAATCTGCTTTTTCTTTGCCGCCCTTGTCTCATGTCTCGGATGGATTCACACGCAATGCGATGTGAAAGGAGCCTATCTGTACGCCCCTCTCTCAGAGAACATCTACATGAAACAGCCTCCAGGTTTCGAAATAAAAGGGAAAGAAAATTTGGTCTGTAAACTCCAGAGGGCACTTTATGGCCTCCATCAGAGTGGCCGGGTGTGGTTTTATGAATTACATAAAGTTTTAATTTCTCTTGGTTTTAACAAACTGGATTGGTGTAATTGCATCTATACATTTTCTAACTACGCTGTTTTATTATTATATGTTGATGACTTTGTTGTTTTAAGTAAGCATCAGAAACACATAAATGAGATTTTAAAATTACTAACTGAACATTTTGACATCAAAATCCTGGGGAAAACACGTAAACTCCTTGGGGTTGAGTTTGAGGAGGATGGGGAAGGTGTAGTGTCAATCCATCAAATGCAATATATTGATGATATCTGCACACGTTTTAAGGAATATAACTTTCCCATCACATCACTTCCCATAAGTAAAGGAGTAGTGTACTCCAAAGCACAGTGCCCTCAAACAGATACTGAAACCCAGGAGATGTCAAAATATCCGTACCGAAGTGTTTTGGGTTGCTTATCTTTTCTTACAAGCAGGACTCGCCCCGACATATCCTATGCAGTAAATATCTTCAGTCAATTCCAGAGTAATCCGGGCATAATCCACTGGAATGGTCTTTTAAAATTACTGGGATATGTACAAAGCACCAAACACTACAAATTGAAGCTACATTGTCATAACATAAATCTAATTACATATACTGATGCCGATTTCGCCGCCAATCGTGATGACAGGACGTCAATGGGGGGACAACTTTTAATGTTAGACAAATCTCCTATCATGTGGAGAGCTTTTAAACAAAAATCTGTCTGCTTGTCTACCATGGAATCAGAGTTTGTGGCTTTAACAGAAGCAACTAAAGAGCTTCTTTGGTTCAGTAGAATCATAACTGAATGTTATGAGAAACACATTTTTACAGGTCCACAAACTAAGCCAACCTTGTTAGTAGACAATATGGCCTCCATTGATTTCCTTAAGTCTCCCATAGAAAACTACAGAACAAAACACATTGACGTTAAATTATTTTTTGTCAGAGACCTTTTAAACCAAGAGATATTTAATGTAAAACACGTAACTAGTAAAGCTAATCTCTCAGACATCTTTACAAAACCCCTAACGAAGTTTGATCTTAAAAGATTCATTGAAGTGATCTTTAGTTATAAGTAATTTATATTGTTTTAAATATGTTTTATTTAAATGTAAAAAAAGTAAAATGTATAAAGATGTTAGAGGTATAAGGTGAAAAAAAAAAACTCCCCCTCCTCTGGGCTTGGGTCAAGCATTAAGATGCTTGTTTAGTTTTTTTTTAAGTTAAACCTTGAAGTTTAACACATTTCATTTTTTTTCAATCTGAAATTTTTGTATATTTCAGTATTTTCTCTTTATAATGTTTGAATATGTGATTATACACTTGTTTTTCTTGTTATCTCATAGTTTTGCCTCATATGCATATGTTCTATTTTTCATACATAAGCTTTTCAATACCCTCATTTCCAACATCGCGGACAATTTAACTCCCGCTGGAATGTGATCAGACCTCAGGATGGTTCATCCTCCGGGACACGAGCAGCCCCAGGAAGCGTCTCGCAGGGGTGCCATTGTAAATAGCCAGAGTGGTCTGCAGGGGGTAGTGGCCTTCTTGAGTGTTCTGATCACAGGAAGGCCTGTCGCGGGCATCGTTTTTTTTTTGATTTGTAAGTCCCTATTTTTGATAAATGGAAATGTCACATAGGTCCCGTTCGTGGTGTTGAAAATTGAGCTGTATTTTTTTTTTTGCATATATAAATATGAAAAGGGTTGTTTTACTTTTAAGAAATTGCATAACAAGTGTCCTTCACATTTTAAATTTTTCTTAAAACATTTGCAAATGTGTATTATTTCAAAAGTTTAAGCATGCATGTTGTTGTTGTTATTTTTGTTTTTATGTGAGCGCTCACCGTCCTTATCATTATCATATTTTCCAGTCATTATCATGATCATGATCATTAGTGTTATTATCATTAAATGTGTCTATTTTGCATATCATGAATTTCCATACATTATCAAAGTGTTTTTGCATAGTAATTCATGTTTTGCTATTCTTTATATTTGTAATGTTTATGAATCTGTTGTATAATAATCATCTACTCTAGTGTCATTATGCAAATGTATGTAAATATTAATCTTGTATTGTCAAGGCAAGGATCAAGAATCGACATACTAAAGAATGTTATAGTATGTAACGGTAATCGTAGTCACTTGTACGTGACGAGGTAAAACGGTAACAAATTTTCATGAACTCTTTTGAAATGTTTGTGTACCTGAAAGACTTTGAAATTTTTAAGTTACTATGGTAACTAAAGACTCTTGTGTTATGAAAGAAAGTTGTTAATCTCATTGTTATATTGTTATTAATTGTTAATGTTGTTGAGTTGTTCATTTTTTTTGGAAATTAACCTTGTTATATGATATTGTGAATTTGTTGCATTTATGCACGTTAATGTTGAGTTGTTTTTCACTAGTAACTGTCAAAGTATGATAGTAGATATACTGATATATTATGTTGTTCAATATGAACTTTGATGTTATTTATATTATTTGATAATACTTGGTAATTACTTAGTTTTTTTAGTATGAGTGTTAAGGGGGGGGGGGGGGCGATTGTCAGCCTTACTCATATCCTTAACACTCATATCCATAAGCACATATACATATTGTAAGGGAATAATATGGCATGACTTACTGGTTTTTATTTTATTTCAATACTATTCGATCTTTGTCTTATCTCCAATTCTTTTATTCTGTTTTCCTGGTTCCATAGCATATTCCACCGTTTAAATTGGTTATTTTTTTGTTTACTTTCGATTTGATCATCTTACGTGTGCGTTCATGGTCGTTTTCTTCCGTTTGATCGCGATTTGCGATCTTCGCAAATCGCAACTTACGAGTAGCCGTATCTCCCTTTCGCAAAGCAGGAACGCTTTCGCTCAACTTCTGCAGACGCAAAGGGGCGTTGTCGTCTGGAGATATCTGGAATTGCGAGGGGTATTTAAATCAGTCAGTTTGTTTTGACGGTGGATGGTCTGACGATGTTTTGGCCTAGTAAAAGGCCGTTTGTTGTCATAAATATTAATTATGGAAGTTCAATTGTAGTTTATCTTAAGTGGTGAAAGATGGTGTAGTTTTATGAAGTAATTTCTATTAGTTAATAACGGAAGTGTGATGATAAATATGTTGCTGTCATGAACTGTGTTTAACATCCAAGGGTCTTTTTACTTTCTTTGAAATATTCCTGGACTTTGCTTGTTCGTCATCGTCCGTTTTGAGAGTTGCTTTTTCCAGTGATGCCATGGTGAGTTGTTTGTTTTTCAAACCTGTACTGGTCTTTTAAACTTTACCTTACGTCATGCCGTTTAAATTAATTAAGTGCTTTTATCATGTTAAAGTATTACTCTAATTCTATGGATAATATAATTTCAGAAATTATTGTTTTTGATTGATTTTACCAGATATAATTTCTCTTTGTTTATTATTTCATATATACATATATTTTTATTTGAATATGTTTTTTTGAAAAATAAACGTTAGCTTAACTTTTAAATAAATGCTTCTTTACTGACTTTATTACACTACCACAGATTGCCAATATTTATTTCAGGTCACCATTTTTTATTTTTTTTTCAACCTCTGCTTAAATTTTATTTAATTTTAGAACGGTTCTGGCCTCAGAACCGATCAAAATGGATAAATAGCATTTCTAGTAGGTTTTGTTCATCTGCACAAATAGTGCAGATGATGGCTTAGCATACAATCTGAATTATTTAAATTACGATTTAAACAGAATTTGAAGATGATCTTTGTAACTTTGCATCATCAACCATTAGTTTAACATTTTGTAGGTATGAACAAACACATAGTAGGTTACAATAATTTAGAAGTATTGTTTTTGCATACTGACCATGCCATATCTCAGCTTGTAGTCAAATCTCCTTCTTGAAATTTTTTGTGCATAATACTAGGGTAACACCCCCAGTAATTGGCATGCACCAGTGATTGGCACATTTTACAAACATGTCCTAAAAAAAAGATTTATATCCAGTCTTTTAAAAATTCAAGACCATATATCAGTTATATGCTCATTTACGTTAAATATTATAACTTTGATTTATTTTACAAGATGACAATAGAGCGTAGGAAAGAGAAACAAGTATGGCTTGTATCAAATTAGCCATTTTGTTGCAGATTCTTCTTCTTTGGCTTAAGAAAGGCATGCTTTTCAATTCATTATTATCTGATTTATAATATATTTTAAATTTTAATTGACAACAATTTTGTTTAGTTAAAAAGGGTTACTTTAATTGTGTAAAAGTATTTTCGACACAAATATTTGGATTTTTGAATTAATGGTAGTTGCCAAGTAATGGTGCTTCGATTTTGCTAGTTCCGAGTAATTGGCACCTATTCCTATTACAAGGAATTCGCAAGGAATTTGAGATTAAACTATTTATTTTGGAAGTACTTTTAAAATCATAGACTAATTTTGTTTATCATTTGTTTTTATTTGAAAATATAAATTTTATCAGTAATTGAAATCCATTAAAGCTTCATATGACAATTACTGGGGACAGCATGACAATTACTGGGTATTAATGTAAGTATATTGTATTGTTTTAAAGTGTTCACATTTCAGACTAATATGCTGATTTCTTACTCTCAAAAACCTGAAATATGGCATCTTCATCTACAGTAAATTAATTTAAAGCGATTAAACCCAATGCAAAATGTAAAGTTTTTTTTTAATATAAACATATGCCAATTACTGGATCACAAGGTGTCATACATTGGTGCTCTAGGTGCCAATTACTGGTGATTTCAGCAACTTTTTATAAATATATTTTTATAAAAATACTTTTTCAATTTTTTTTGCTTTTAGTGGGCAAAATAGATGCATAGATATGCACTCTTTGATTTAAGAATATTTCCAAGTAAATAGCTTATTTCTTTGTAATGAAAATTTAAGTAAGTTTAACGACAAATTCTTAATGTGCCAATTACTGGGGATGTTACCCTACTACACAATACTATCAAAGACCAGAATTTCAGATTTTTATCTTGTGTCCCACCAGAGATATCAAAAGCCTAAAAAGTGAGATTTTTGAATTTTTTGACGAATTCCAGAATTTTTTTCGCAAAGAGAAATCAACTCCCAGATCTGGGACTTGGTGTATAAGTACACGCACTTTTGACCTATTTGTAGAAAAAAATTTGTAAGGTTGACAGTTTTCCTTGCATGAAAAATTTCCTCTTGCAAACAGATAGATTTTGAAAAAAAAATTTAAATTTTGTGCTATAATTTCACCTCTAAAAATTTATTTTTCAAAATTACTCTACCACCGTACATTTAGCCCATTTTATTCTGAACAAAATGCTGCAAACCCCATTTCAATTGGGAAAATAAAAGTCGAGATATTTACAATTTTGTGTATCCTAGTATCTGAGAAAATCGCTGCACATGATGAAACAAAGATGGCCGCCATGCACAAACAAAAAATAGTAAAATTAAAATAACAGTCATTTTGAACTTCCATCATGTTAGGGTTGTTGTACAAAAAATTTCAGATTTTTTTTAAATGGTCGAGCAACCAAAAAAATATTTTCTGGACCACTTGAAATGGATTGACCCAGGGATAATAAATGGAATTTTTTTATGCAATAGAACAAGTTTTAAAAAGGCTATAAATAGAGACAGCAATACTCTCTTAACATAATAATAATATTAAACATTTGTTGTTACACTGTATGCACAATGATTCTTTTTTGTTTGTGCTATATTAAATCATTAGCATTAAGAAAAAATCATTTTTAATCAAATTTTATAAATTTATTTTTTAGAAAAGAATTTTTTTATACATTTTTGTTTACTTCGTTTTGAATTCCAAACCTCATTGATTCCGAACCCCTTTTGATTTTTATTTCAAAGCTGTTATCGACATCATGAGCTATCGAATACTGTTTTAAAATATCCAAACTGCTAACTTCTTTTATTTTGTCTTTTATTCAATACTATTGGAATTCTTAACTTCACTGTAATGTGCATTTTTGCATGTAGATAGTCCTGCATCACAAGATACTTATTCAGAAAATTAAATAACAGAAGGAATTTCCTCTGATTCAATTATTGTTTCATCATTTTTATTGGTATGTCAATTTTAAAACACACTTTCTGGCTGAAAACCTGATTCTGAAAAGCAATTACTGATAGTGTGTTTAGTAACTGTGCTGCTGTAACACAAGACTCATTGCTTCAAGAATATTCAGAAATTTTACAAGTTTTCTTCCATATTATCAAGATATTTTCCATATTAAACTTTAAATGATTGGATAATTCCCATATCCATGGGTTGAGGCTCAGAGGTGTTCAGAGCTCAGCGGGGAGAGGGAGTAAAATTAGAAAAATCATAATCTGTGGGGATGAGGAAGACTCCGGTTGATGAAAAGATTAACTTTTCTTCTTAAAGATCTCATACTCCTATCTAAATCCTGTAGCCAACTGGCAAATAATAGGACAATCATCCAATTTTTTAACATATTTCTTGAATGTTTCACAACAACCACGGACGTAGCTGGCATGGAGCAGTTGAAGCAAACTACTCCAGGCACACAAATTTTAAGAGTTCAAAATTAGAGAGAAACTGAGATTTGTAAAAATATTTTTTTCATTATTATCAGATATTATAGATTAACCTCATTACAATCACCATACTACTATGACTGAACCCTATGAGCTATGCTCGCCTACGCATGTTCAGGCACCTCAAATTCTAGAAATACTTTAATTTGATCGGCTTTAAAAAGATTACGGCAGAATGAATCATAATTTAAAACAAGTAAGAAAAATCATACGTTAAGCATAGATTATGAAACTTTCCAACACTTCCTGATATCTTTAACAAAACTTGGTTATTTAGGGAAATAGGATGCTACTGTCCATAGCCAAATAAGTATTCCAATACTTTTGAACAGCACTGTATTTGATCCGTCGGTTGATATATATATACTATATAATAGGGAAATTTAGTTTAGCAAGAACATGCCTAATTGGTTGAAATTTCTCTTTCAGAATTTTATTCTAAAAGATGGAAAATACTTGAATAATTTTGCTTAGTCCTGTAATTTACCTAGTAACTTTATTACACGCCAGTATTTTGTTAAAATTTAGTTCAAACAAAAACACTCTTAAAACTACTTAAATTACATTTCCAAAAATTATAAATTATGGTTGATTATGTAGCTCAGGCCTGTCCAACCTTTCACTAAGCAGGGGCGCATTTCAGCTCGTGGTAAACAGTGAAGGGCGCCATTATTAACAAAGCTCAAAACATGCAAGAAAATTATCTAACAATATTAATAAGTGCTATGCACATGCAAATGCATATTGTAGTAGGACCCTATGAATCTAGAGTTCCGTATTTAAGAAAAATCAAAATAAAATGATTAAACATCGTAGTAAATTTCGAACCATACATTTTTCTGTTAGAGACCACCGCAACAGTTTTTGCAGTAGAAGGACCATAAACATAAAATCTTTTATAATTAAAATAAAATGCTGATAACATATTAGATATATTAGGACGGAAAATGCTCCCCGATTTATTTTGGCGACACAAATATTCCATCATAAACGGAACCAAAACAAAGACAGGCATGACAGTGACCAATCCATGGGTGGTCCCGAACAGATTTATTCATGGAAATCATTCCGCATGATTTTATAATAATAATAATAATAATAAAAGTAGAAAGATTACCTGAAATTTTAAAGGTCTGGGAGAGTAAATGAGCCTTTTTACCAGCATTATAAAAAAACAGTGGAGCAGTATTGCAACATCAAAAATAACAACAACAACAACAAAAAAAAAAAAGGCTATCCATTCTTGCACTAACAAGGAAGGTCTCCATACGGGCATACTCAGAAAAATCTGAAAAAATTACAGAATGTTCTTCTCATATAGTTATATATGTTTATTAAAAAAAATTCGGCGGAACCTCCTTATAACGTCCGTAAAAAAATAATAAAAATTTCGTTAATTTGGCGATTTATCTCCGGTTGGCGAAAAAACGAAATTTTGAAAAATACGCTTTTACGCTTCGAATACTTTTTAAAGAAAAAACTTTCTATGTTCAGTTTATTTAAATAAGTTTAGTTTAAGTAATTTTAGTTTTGCATTTTTACTTTACTTTAAGTGTAATTTTGTCATGTACGTTTATATGTACTTATAACAAAATGAAATTAATGTATTTTATCATTTAAAACACAATTTAAATTGATTAAAATTGTTCCAAATTGAAAAATACACTGTTAAAAATCGGCTGCATTTTGTTGCAACGGACTCCCTTGCTTGTATAGAAAACGGTTACTTGGTCGTGAAATGGAGCTTTCTCATTGGTTGGAATAGAGATATTATATACAAGCGGTGGAGTGCGTTGCAACAAAATGCAGCAGATTTTTAACAGTGTATGACACGGTTAATTCACCGTGCTATGGAGCATTCTCATTGGTCAGAAGAGAGATATTCTATAAAAGTAGTGGAGTGACGTTGCAGTAAATGCTGCAGATTTTTAACAGTGAAGTCAATTAAAATGAATTTTCAGATTCGTTAAAATCGTCTGCTTTTGGCGAGGAAATGCACTGCTCGCCAAATCAAGCGTCGCTTTCAGCTTTTCACGCCAATTATTCCAAACTATTTTATTTTTTTACATATCTAATAATGTAATTCCGCCGCTAATTTTCACTGATCCTTTATCAGCTGCATGAGTAGTTTAATTCGTATTTTTTTCAAAAAATTTTGAGTATGCCCCCAATGGAGACCGTCCTTGTAAGGAGGAGGGCGGACGCTTATTATTCTATGTTTCACATTTTAGCACATTAGCAAAGTCATTGCGAACTTTTACCTATTTCCATCGTCATAATTTCCAAAACTTTTTTTATAATACATAAATTTAAAATAGATGCAATAACGCATGACAATAACACTGAAATGTTTAATGTGCGTTTTCATTCTTGAGTGAAATACACTTACTTAGTTAAAAAAAGTATTTTTCAAGCAAATAACAAAAATAAAAGAAAACATGCTTTTAAATAGAAATTTATTTTTAAAATATGGTAGTAACAGGAAACCTTCACAAGGGCGCCCAAAAAATCTACAAAGGGCACCATGGTGCCCGCGGGCGCCGCGTTGGACAGCCCTGATGTAGCTAATTCTTTGCATGATCCTGTATATCATTTTATCTATATTCTACAAACATTTCTTGGTAAGCTCAAAGCAGTTCAACATAAAAATGCATAAATTAAAAAACAAAACACTTTACTGTTAATTATCTTCACATTCAGAAATCTTTATGAGCTCTTTTGTGTAAACCTGTATATCAACTATAACATTTATACACACATATAATTAGGAGACATTTAGTAAAACTTAAAAACTCATATCATAATTGAAAATGTATTTCATCTATCCATCAGCTATCATCGATAATATACAAAACTTTGCATAAGAATATACGATTTGAAATATTTTGTGTGGCCCTGTAAATGCTATGCATTTCACAGTATGTGTTCAATATTACGTCTCAGCAATGTACATCAATTTTACGATACTTGAAATCGTTTAACATAATTAAAATATGTCGCTAACAATTCCCCCCTTTATTATTGTATAATGGAATTTTTTTGGGTTACATTGTAAATGAATAGCAACTATTATTTTCAATGCATATTTTAGAGAATACATATTTTAGTGCACTTTGTGAATCCATGTAAATTTGAATATGTTTGACAGTGTGCAACATCTTTAAAATTCATTTGAAACGATTTTTTTACCCCAGGCCACAATGTATCGGAAAACTTTTGACTATCCCCGTAAATAAACTAATCATAGTAGAAACTTCATTTCCAATAAGGATCGTACTAGGGTAAACAACAATAACATATAAAATTTTCATAGCAATCCAAGTATATTTATGGGAGTTAGAGCACAGACAGACGGACAGACAAACCAAATGCATAAACACTTTTCAACTTTGTTGGGAAGTGTTAATAAATTTGAATATGTTTGGCAGGGTGTAACACCTTTAAAAATCATTTGAAACTATTTTTTTGTCATAGACCATAATGTATTGGAAAACTTGACTATCCCTGTAAATAAACTAATCATAGTAGAAACTTCATTTTCAATAGGGTTTGTGCTAGGGTAAACATCAATAACATATAAAAATTTCATAACAATCCAAGTATATTTAAGGAAGTTAGAGCACGGACAGATGGCCATCTGGCCAAAAGGACAATACAAACCTAACGCATAAACATATTTCAACTTTGTTGGAAAGTGTTAATAAATTTGAATATGTTTGACAAGGTGTAACAGCTTTAAAATTCAATTGAAACGAATTTTTCTCATAGACTGTAATATATAGGAAAACTTTTGACTATCTCTGTAAATAAACTAATCATAGTAGAAACTTCATTTTCAATAGGGTTCATGCTAGGGTAAACATCAGTAACATATAAAAATTTTATAGAAATCTGAGTATATTTACAGGAGTTAGAGCGTGAACAGATGGCCATAGGGACAGACAAACCGAATGCAAAAATACTTTCAACTTTGTTGGAAAGTGTTACAGTGGCTATCTCTTCGTAAATATGGTTCTATTCATATTCCTTTGATTAAGAAAAATTTAAGGACGAATCAGCTGGTGTTAAGACATATAATGACTGTTTTTGTGTTTTTGCAAATAAGATCAGTGAAACATTTGGAAACAAGCTAGTTTAAAATTAACTAAATTAAAAGAGCCTTTCTTTGCCTCTGGGTACTTTATAACAACGTTAAAAGAATTTTTTTTTATGAAACATTAAAATGTATCGTTTTAAATATTTTTTTTTTTAATCAAATCTTTTTTTTTATATATATATATTCATTAGGATGAGCGAAGTGAATCCTCTACTAGGCCACTCAAATTTCATTTTGTCGTACACTTTACAAAAAAAAACTATTCAATATTTTAACTTCAAATTAAACACAAAAATAAATTATGATCTGTAGATTTGCACAATATAATTTTTTTTACAGTAAAACGTTAAAAAATTTACTATTTTAATTAATTTATTTTACATGCATTTCCAATACGGACGCATTTTAGCAAATAAATAAAAAATGAAATGCGTATATTTTCAGAAAAAATACAAATCATGGAGTAAGTAATTATAGATAGAACCATGATTAATTTAATAAATAAAATGTTTTCATTATTCAGCAAAATCGTTTGCACAGATGACACAAACATTTAAAAAAAAAATTGTATTGTGGATTTTTTTTTCTTTTTTTGTAAAGTGGCAACAAAAGAATTGTAAACAAATAAAATTGTTAAATTTGTTATATAAATGAAAAATTAAAAGAATTGAAGCGTGAAGTTGTTGCCTTGATTCAAGCTCTTTATAAATGTACTAAAGCAAAGTTGGCCGATTCAGAAACGACAAATTGACTTCAACCATTTCTTACTTTATCATTTGGATCTAAAGTAATGTTACGTTCTTATTTGTGGACCGAAAAAGGTTTAGTGAACGGGACTTTAGACTTTGTTGCACGTAATAAAGAAAATCACAAACCACCAGACCAGATATCGCGAATAATCATGGATAAATTTGAATACTACAATAATTTAACTTATAAGAATTGGTGCGTACCAATTCCCCCAATAATTAAATTCTGGAAAAATGGAGGCATAAATTGCTCAAGGAAAGAATTTCTTCTGCAGTTAGCTTTTGCTGTTACAATTCATAAATCCCAAGGTTTAACATTAGATGAAACAGTTGTAGATATTGAGGACATATAGACATCAGTTGGCTTAAAAACGTACGTAACATAGCCAAGAGTGAAAATCCTTCAAAATCAAGCATTCAATAGAAATTTTCCTTACGAAAAATTCTACATTATCAAAAATTCTGATACGCTAACATGTATACAAACGAAGAAATTAGAAAAAAAAAAAATTTTACAGTTAAAAATCATAGTATCAACGAGAGCAGATTTCAAATGTTTTTCCAGAAAATAGGACTTTGACGAAGTAACTTTCTTCAAGCTCTCTTCAAATATATTATTCTAAAATAGCTATCAAAGATTATTTGATGTTAATTACAAAGATTGGAAACATGCATATTTCAAACAACTTTAAAAAACACCAGTGGTTACTGGAAATTGTAAAAACATCTTTAAAAGAGCTTTTAGTTGAAAATTTAAAAATATTTTGTAAAAGTTCGCTTTGACAATATTTTATTATGTGTTCCAGTCTTACATCATAAATAAAAAATTAAAATGCGCCAAAACATAAAATAACATTTTTGTTTAATAAAGATGCAAAAATAATATTAAAAAATATTTTTACTTTCAAATATCTGTTTTATAAAATAATGCTTCACGAATCCAAACAAAGCATGGCTTTTGCTAGTTTAAAAATACTTTTAAAGTTAGAAAGTGTAGGGTTAAAGTTATAATTTTGTTTACCCAGCTCTTCTGTGTAGTAAGTACTAAAAAACTTTTTTTAGTAGCCACCACCATATAAGTTGGCTTTAATTCTTAAGTTTATTTTGCTTGCAATTATAAATATCTTATAGTTATTCATTTTTAAAGCTTAAAAATTGAATAGCTTAATACTTACAGCCAGTGTGCATGCTTGTTACCTTTTTAGCATAACTGCAATTTATGAGCTGACTGAACATGTAACTATGAAAATGCATTTAGTGTAAAAAAAAAAGATATAGATGAATGGCTAAGCATTGATGAAAATGCATGAGCAATGAACAAATTAACAGACAGCAAGATAGCTAAAGCTATACCAAATGGAACCGTTGCTAATGCAAGTAGCAGCTCAAAAGTCGAGGATGAACAACAGAAGAAAAAGTGTTGCTGCAAAAATGCATAAATTTCATTTTTTTTTTTTTTTTTTTTTTTTTTGTAATATATAAAAAATTAATTTTTTTTTAAATATTTAGTTTACTTCTTTTTTTACACAATTATCAGTCAATAATTAAATTATAACTAAAAGCATCTTTATGAATATAGTACTACTTTTGATATTCCTTCAAGAATCCGGCATAGTGTTGGTCCTGATGATGCCGGATTTTTCAAGCTATACTGTACATCTAAACCAGCAATGTTGCCTATCTGACCAAAATTTGAAGCCTCATTAGAGCATTTAAGATTCAGGAGCTCAAATTTTCATTAAAATGTTTTAAAGATCAAATATTAATAAAAACAGTTTTTGCAGAATAAAAAAGCAAATTTTTATGATTATTATTCCATTTGATTTGCAAATGTAATTAAAAATTAACAGTTGTGTTTGAATCATATATAATACAACTATATTACAGGACCCATTGAAATATAAAATTTTACAAAATTAATTTAACAAATGACTGTAAACCAAATTTACATTGTGATACGGTAAAACATCTAAATAACAGACACCTCGAGAACACAGAAAATGCCTGCTATTCAGAGGTGTCCATTATTGGGAAATTCTCAGAGATTCAAAAATCGCTAAGAAATGCTGAATGTTTCATTAATTTACTTTTATAACTACTAAAAGCTCTATTATATAATTAATTAGGAATTAAAATTATTTTTTAAGCAATAAAATTGTGCACACTTTTATCCACTGTTTATTATATTCTTGTGAAAAAAAATCTATTACAAAAATTTACTTTTGCTTGCGATTACATGTAATTTGTTTTTTTATGTGACATTATTGGACATTGTAGAGTTCCGGGTGGAGAGGAAAGGATTCCACTTTTTAACCTTTAAAGCATAAAATTTCAATCTTCTTGGGTAACATTTCAATGCTCTGGGAGGTATTTCTCCCGGGCAATCCCCTGAATTTAGCACTGAACGTGTGTGTGTGTGTGGAGGAGGGGGGGGGGGGAGGTAAATTTTCCCCAGTTCTTTATCTACATTTATCTGTGATCACAAAATTTGTAACATATTGTCCTGATAAATTCAGAGGTCTTTTTGCTTTTTTTTATTATTATTATTTTTTCTCTTTAAAAAATATTTTTTCATCACCGAATAAAGTGTCTGCTATTCGGAATGTCCATTATTCAGAGGTTAAATATACAAAAGTTTTGGGAGTGGGGAATGGAAAACTGTCCGTTAAATAGAGGTGTCTGCGATTTGGAAGTGTCCATTATGGAGGTTTTACTGTATATACATACAGATTTAATGTGATTAATAATATTTTAACGCTTAAAATATGTAATGCAATCATTAAAATAAATTAATGGGTTTTAAAAGAAGGAAAAAATTATTGTAAGGATGTTGAAATATAAAAATTAATGAATTTTTCAAAACTGGTATACACATATCATGTATTAAAAAAAAAAAAAAAACTAGTGATATATATACAATGCAATGATTATAGAAATTTTCTACAAGTCTGCAAAAACTTTACCCAAATCATGATCTAGCCCAAATATTATGGGCAAGTTTGGGGTCTTATACATCAACAATAAGAAGAGTGTCACTAATTATTAAATGTATTAAAAACCGAAGCATATTATGCAGAAGAAATTAAAATAATTAACAACATAAATGTTGCCAAATATTACCTGAATATTATAGAATCCAAGTCGAATGGATATTCAATAATGCCAGTAGTTGGCACTCTAACTCTTAGTATATCTTGTTGCGTAGGTAGATAATCTAGGCTAGACAGTCTGTCAAGATCACTCAGGTAACTAGAAAGAGAAAAACAGAATATTCAAAAACTTTTTTTTTATACAAATAATCATTTATTTACAAACTGTAACAGACAGGTTAACTGCACTGCATAATTAACAGAATGAAAAAACAATACAGTAGAGCACTAATTAGCTGAACTTTAATTAACCACTTTAACATTTTCCCCAAGATAAGTCAGGGATAAAGGAACTGTTTCCCTTTACAGTATATTCTCACTAATCCATATATGTCAGGACAAAGGCGCTTGTATATTATAGAATTTTGTGGATTATAGGTCATTTCTTTATTTGGAACTTCTTTATTTGGGGTGTTAAGAAAAAAGAATTGTTTTTTAGAAAACAAATTTTTTGTTACTGATCAAGAAATCTTCATTCTTAAAAGGCTTCAAGATTAAATTACAAAGCAAAAAGTAAAAACTATAAAGCAAACCACTTTCACTGCAATCTTTGATGGAATTCAAAATAAATAGAAAAGTTTTCTATTATTTTTGTGTTATTTATTTATTTTTGTGATGGTTATTTACAGTGTGATTACTATATTTAGCGATAAATTCTAAATATTAGAATGTTAATAAAGAAATCACCTATCCACAAAATTCTATAATCTGCAAACACCTTGATCTCAACATTTGCAGATTAGAGGGAATATACTACAGTCGATGCCCTCAAACCTGCACAGCTTGAGATCAAGGGTTGTGTGGATTTTAGAATTTTGCCAATTTCTGGTGTTTGCTTTATTTACATGTTTTAAACAGTATTTTGAATGTAATTAATAATGCAATCGAAATTATAATGAATGATTACAATATAGTAAAATATTAAAATAATTAAGGAAAGTAATAAATTAATAAAAATTTAGATAATTTCTTTAAATGATTAAACCAATAAAAGCAATGGTTAAGTAAATAATCAAAATTGTGTAATTGAGTGTTCTTTATAAAGATGCATTTTTCTTCAATTATCCAATGAAACTTGTTTCATAAAGATGCACTGCTAATTCACATCAAAATCATAAAATAAGGAAGTTTAACTTCAGATTTAGCCAGACTTAAAAATCAAAAAAGCTTGATTAATGCATAAAAACATTTGGCAAAAAGATTGTAGTTACTACTGATGCCAGCAATATCTGGAATTTTTTATCAGAAATAAATTTAGTCTTTCTTCAAGAAAATGCATGAATTCACTAATATAAATGAAAATTACAGATTAAAATATAACATATATAGAATTGATATAAAAATGAAAAAGTCAATTTTTTTCCCTACATCTGACATCATACATAGTTTCATTGTTTACATCCGAAAATAATGTGCGAGTTTCAGAGAGTTGCTGATTTTAGTATTGTGGATTTAAGGGAGTCTATTGTATATTTCACAGCAGTGGTAATATTTTGCTTTAATATTAAAGTCAGTATGCAGTTTTTTTTTTTTTCATTGGTCTTGTTATGGAAATTTGGGATATCTAAACAGATCAAGATAACAGGTAATCTACTATATTTCTAAATGTAAATTAAAAATTTCCTTGGTAAAAATATATAAATTTTAAATTATACTTTATTTAATATTAAATTTAATTTTTTATAACCAAATTATTTTTTAATTAAGACTGAATTTTTAGCAGGGTAAAAAAAAAAAACAGACATCTTAAGCTTGAAAGGAAAAAAGATTTTGCCATAATTTTTTATATGTTGGTATGAATATAATTCTCTATGCAGAAATTGATCAACGAGTTAAAAAAAAAAAAAATTAATTTTACCCAATTTAAGTAAATTTAATATGAAAAATTTATTACATGTGTACTGTGTACTTTAATAATCTGAAGTCAAACAGTAATAAAAAAGATTAAGATTAGCAGACCAGCAAATTAAATGTGTTCCCTACCTAAAGCTCAAAAAGTAGAGCCTCAATAAAGAAACAGTATGTAGCAGAAACTAAGGATAGAAAAAACAAAATAGAAATTAAGTAAGAAATCTTACTGAAATGTAGGTGTCTGTTTCTTTGACTTTACTAAATATACAGGTTGCAACACAAATTAAATTAATATTTTGGTCTTCACTATACAAATAATATTAGTCTTAAGAGAATTGGTCTTTGCAAAAGCTATCTCCAATTCTTTTTCAAATATACTTTTTTGTTGAAAACATCTCTTTGAAGATAGGATCACATGTTTAGATTCACAAAAATTATTTTTCCATTGACAATCAAAAGACATAGAAAATTGTTGTCTATTATAAAAATAACATTAGTCAATGATAATACAGGGCTGCCACAGACGAATGACACTGAAAATAGTAGCTTTAGCAGCATACAACGAAGAAAATAGTAGCCAAAATAGTCGCATACTTACTTTTAAAAATGTATCCATAGTAACTAAAAGGATTTTATGAATGCCCACACCTTATTTTAGAGTTTATGCTTGTGCTCAAATTACTGAATAAAGAATATAGTGATATATTCAAATCAGAAAGCAAGATACCCAGAAAAAAAGTCCATAATGTTTGAGTTATAGTTTGATTCTTTCATGTTTGAAAGATATCATGCGCAACACTGACCAGGAAACATAGAAGTAAAAAAATTTTCCAGGTAATTGCCAACACTCTTTCCATTCTATTTTAAGAGTTTCTTGGAGGGATGGAAGCAAAGTTTTATTTGAAACACAAGAGTAGAAATGTGCATGCAGGGGTGGTTCTGAATAATAATTTTTTTAAAAAAATCTGAAATTCACAGAAAAAAATATTCTAAATTAAAAAAAGAGAAAAAAATGAAATTTACAGCAAATTTTCTGAAGGGTTAAAACAGAGACAAAGGCGGGGGAGGGGTAATCCACTCCAAAACTATGTTTTTTTTTTTTTTTTTTTTTTTTTTTTTCCCACACCTGTTCAACAAAATTTAGTTCTTTCGCCATTTTTTAACGAAATTAGCCACTTTCGTGATCTTTTGATGAAATTTGCCTTTTTTAGCAATCTTTTGATGAAATTTGCCATTTTTTTGCAATTTTTGATGAAATTTGTGATTTTTTTACACAGTTTTTTGCTCAAATGAGGGGTATTTTTTACTCCATTCATTGATTAAATTGACATTTTTAGCAATTCTTTGGGAAAAATTGCAGGATTTTTCACGATCCTCTGACAAATTCGTGTTTTTCTCGTGATCTTTTTACAAAATTTGCGATTTTTCTTCGAACAATTGATGAAATTGATGTCTTTCGATGACCATTTATGATAAATGATGCATTTTATGTTCAAATTATCAGATTTATGACCTTTTTTTTTCTCATTTTCGGAAATAATTGTCTAAATTTCAAGACAGAATCACTCCTGATTCACAGCAAATTTTCTAAAAAATTATAACTGAGATGGGAAATTTCCTCCTAGCGCTAATTATGCATTTTTCCTGCAGTCCTTTGACGAAATTAATGTTTTTTTTCTTCATTTTTTAGTGAAATTTGCACATTTAAATAAACAGTTTTCCTTTACTTGAGAGGTGTAATGAAAAATTAAAAACAAATATTGACATGTTTCGATTCCATTTTATAAGAACCATAATCATAATAAAATAAAAAATAAAAAACCCGAATCATTTCACGGTCAATACAAACAGCTCGCGGCAATGAGATGTAAATTAGATTTAAAACTCTAAAAGATTTAATAACTTTTAACAAAATTTGCGCATTTATTTCTTCAATTCTCTAATGAAAATTTGCGTTTTTTGCAATTTGTAGATGAAAATTGCAGGGTTTTCTTTAGCCTTTGACGAAATTTATGTTTTTCCACGATTCTTTCGCAAAATTTGCATTTTTTTTCTGCGATCCTTTGAGTAATATTTGCCTTTTTTATAACAAAAATTGCTGTTTTTTGTGATTTTTTATATGCAAGCGATTGATAAAACTGTTTCCTCAGGAACAATTTGTAAAATTCACAATAATTTTTAAGTCCAAATATTCAGACTGATGACCGATTTTTTTAAATTTTCAAAACCGAATGCCTTAATTTTTCAGAAAATTCAAAACAACAGCATCACTCCTACATGTGGGATATTGCAAATCACACATAAATGAGGAAAATCACACTTAAAAGATTTTTTTTAAATAAAATCTTCTAAATTTGTTTTGGATGGTTTTATTTTGTTATTAATTTATTATCAATTTACTTTGGCACAGGCATGTGCGCAATCGAGAATGTCTTTTAATTTTCATGAAAACCATGATTTTTTTTCCTTGAGGAACTCCGCAAAATCAATTAAACAAACAGTCATGAATTTTGTCATTTGATAACAAAAAGAAAAAAAAAATCTGCAGATAACAATTGACCGCAAAAAAATAAATAAATAAATAAATAAATAAAAATAAAAAATAAAATTATAATATAATAAATAAATATAAAATAAAATATAACATAATAAATAAATAAATAAATAAATAAAAATAAAAAATAAAATTATAATATAATAAATAAATATAAAATAAAATATAATATAACATAATAAATAAATAAATAAATAAATAAATGAAACTGTTAAATATCGCCAAATGGTTTTATAAAGGAAATTGTGAATTTTGTCAAATGGTCACGGACCAAAAAAAAGTGTGAATTTTGTAAAATAGTCAAGCAAAAAATCGAGAATTTAACGTAATGATCATGCAAAGAACATAAAATTTCATCAGTCAATTGTGAAAAAGAATTATTTCGTAAAAAGATGACTGAAACAAATAGCAAATTCAAATGGTTTCTGAAATATATGGTTGGTTTCTGAAAAACATGTCTCGCAAATTTCGACAAGTGGTTCACGGGGAAAAAAATTATTTTGATCAATCGGTTGCAGAAGAATTTGCAAAAGTTGACAAAAGATTGCGGAAAAAAAAGAGTGACCGAGTGTGCTTGTGAAGATAACTTTACAGGTGCTTTGAGAAGAAAGATCGATTATTTTCAGTAAAAATAGTAGTTGGAATTCGAAAAAAGTTGTATCTTCTATTGAAATAGACGCTTTTTAATGGTTTTTGGCCTAAAATATATTGCTATAGTCACCTGATGCTGATAATAGTCATTTTTAGTATCATTTTAGTTACCTGTGGCGGCCCTGCAATACCAAAACATATTCTAATTGCCATAAAAACAAGAAGAAAATGTTACATAACATAATAGCGAATATGCTTACCTTTGGGCCCCTTTTTTAGAAAAATAAGAAAACTTTTTTAAACCCATGTTTTTGGTTAAAACAGGAAGGAAAACTCTGAATTCAAATAAATTTTTATTGGAATTTTAATTAATTTTTGAAATTTATGCAATATTTAATCAAATTTTAGTAAGAAATTGAGTTTTTACGTCAAACCTTCTATAATGAAATCTATTCAATATATTTGTTTTTTCAACAATACATAAAATTTGCCAACACATATCAACTGTATACAAAGCATGAAAGTTTTTTAGGAGTATTTTTTAATAAAAATAGCTCTTAAATTAATACATATATACTTACAAGCTGCTATATTTTGCTTCATACCATACCAATAGATGAGCAAAAATTTGTGACAAAATTTTACTTCAAACTTAAAAAAAACACAAAAAAAAACACACACACACACACAGAATATATAATATGAGCTTTAAAATGTTCCGGTTTAATTAAAAGGGGAGTATAATCAAATAGAGACGCTAATAGTTAAATTATTTAAAACACCTCAGTACTTTCAAGAAGGCTTAAAAGTACTAAAGCACTCTTCGAAAATGCACATAAATTTGCCATGCCGCGTTAGTCCATGCTACGTTTTTCCAGATTGGTTTTTTAGTTAACTTTGAAAAACATAGAAGGTGTATAGTGAAATCATTCTCTACAATCATTTCCCTGAACGACCATTTTTTCATGGAACAAAATTTATTCCTATAGACTCAATATTAATTTTGCCTCCATTCAAGGGGTGATTCTGAGTAAAAATTTGCTAAAATTTACATCAAATTTTCTGAAAGATAAATCTACTCCTGGTGCTTTTTTTTTTTTTTTTTTTTTGTGCCCTTTTGACAAAATTTGTTTCTTTTTTTCCCCACCCTTCAATCTGTTGAAGAAACTTTTTTTTTTTTTTTTTTTTTTTTTGGCAATATTTTGATGAAATTTGCTTTTTTTCCCAATCTTTTGATGAAACTTGCTGTTTTTTCACAATCTTATGACAAAATTTGCCATTTTTACATGATCCTCTGATGAAACAGGCATATTTTTCGGCGATCCTTTGACAAAATAGCCAATTTTTCTTTGATGGATTGACAAAATTTATTTACTTTTTACTTTTTTTTTGGGGGGGGGGGGGGGCACGATTATTTGTCAAAATTTGCGATATATTTTATGTCCAAATTTTTGTATTTATGACTTTTTTTTTTTCTTTTTAATGATCGCCTGAATTTTTTTAAATTTGCAGAAAATTTGGATTAGAATCACCTCTTCTCCATTCAGAGACCATCCTAATTGAACTCCCGCTTTACCTCCATGAGCAGCCAATTTCTTTGAAGAAAATGATCAATAAGAAAGAAAATTTTGTTTTTTCCTGGCCACTTGAAAAAAGTTTTGTAAGAATTCTGGAAAGCACATTACTCAGCAAGCTTCTAAACTAAGTTTAGATTTAACAAGAGTTAGGGAGGTTTTACTCAACTCAATGGAAACTAACTGCAAATCCCAAAGAATTTATGCAATTAATTCTAATTAAATTAGCTGTTTTTAACAATATTTTACTTTTATAGTGCTACTGAACATTGCTTTACACCAGTTTTTCCCAACTTGGGGCAATTCGACATTTTAAGGGGGTGGAGGGGGGGCTACTCACAGACTCAATGTCAGGTTTTTTAGAAAAGAAATGTTTTAGACTAAAAATAAAAGAAATACATACAAAATTAAAATAATAATAATAACAAGTTGAATGTAGATTCTGCCATTGCAGAATTCAGTTTCGCCTCCAATTAGGGGGGGGGGGGGGGAACTAATTTTATTTTTACTATGACATTATTTTCACTAACTGAAGTCATCTGTCAGTAAAATCTCAATCTCAGTATCCATAATGAAAAGAAATATTGAAATGTAATATTGTTATGAGTAAAAATGCGATGTTTTAAATAGTGACATCATTTTCTCTTCAAATGTTTTTTAAATGTTACTGTTATTAGTAATATGAAAAAGGCATCTGTGCAGGTGTTAGTTCACAGGCCCAGGTGATTTACCAAAAGGAACACACACAAAAAACTCCGAAAAGAGAGAGTTACATTAACGATACATTTATTCAACGAGAGATACGACACTGCAAGCCTCCCCATAAGGGGGAGGGGATTCTGAGAGCTCAAATGAGCTACATGTTGACTGACTGATGGCAATCGGTGAAGTGACGACATAGCGTCATAGCTCTTATTGCCAAGAGACGTAAGAAGATTTTTCATACAAAGATTTTGGCGATATTTGATAGACCACACCTTCAGTATCGGCTAACTTTTGCGGTCTAGGAACCCAAGGATTATTTTTACATCTGCGAATATCTATTAGGGTTACAGAAATATTTTAAGCCTGGGAAATAGTTGAGCTAAGCAGGCCGATATAAACTTTGGAGTTTTGCAGACCAAAATTATATTATCCAGATGCGCAATTGAACAGATAAGAAAGCACAGTCAGGATAAACAGAGATAAAAATATTTCTAGCTTTAAGCATTAATTGTGAGAATGAAAACGGGGTGTGTAAGGCAGATGTTAATAAAAATGTAATGGATAAAAGATTATGATGAACAAAGCCCAGAGCACTCTTTATTTTGTTAATAAGTACGGTATCTATTGGGCAGATGTTTTTCAAAGACGCAACAGAAATTTGTGAGAAAGAAAGTTCTATTATTATTTTCTACAGAGAGCACCAAAAGTTAAAAAGTTTTACTTCTGTTAGTGGGAGTATGAAAGCTAAAACTTAACTATTAAATGTAGAATTAATTTAAACTATTGGGTTTATTAGTGAAGAGGGACTCTAAAATAAAATTAAGAATTTATTAAAGGGAAATAATTATTGCATTTATGAAGGAGAAAAGATATGTAGCAGCGAAGATTATCGCTACAGCATCCGTAATAATATTGTATTTGATTGATATTGTAATTTTAATATCGAGAGAAGAGCTAAACTGAGTTGCCACCATTTTGCAGAAATATCGTAAAAAAGCATTTAAAATTTAAAATAAAATATAAAAATGGAAATAAATTAAAAAATAGCTAAAATGGGCACAACTACAAATAAATAGCTTTCATTTAAAAAAATAATTATAAAAATTGGTTGAGTAGAAAGTTCAGAGCTGATGACACAACATTTTTAGCTTGTCTGAAAGAAATAGCATCGGAGGCTAATAATGATTTTTTTGTGTGGAATTAAAAAAATACTAATCAAAAGATTAAAATAAGTTCAACAGCAAAATAATAATAGAAGCTGCATTTAAAAAACATTCATTTTTCGGTCATTCCATGTCAAACCAACCAAAAAAATACGATATTCAACCTGACCATTTCCGATTTCAGTGAAACTGCTAGGGATCATTCTCTATGATGATATAAATTAGAGCATATTTTTATTTTTTGTTAATCGCTTTAAATTTTTATGCAATCAATTATTTAATTTTTTAAAAATCATCATTTTTTGACTTGCATAGATAATTTCAATTTTGAATTTCTCAAGTTCTATCAAACATAGAAAATTTTATGACCACTCATTTCAAAGAGGAGTTTATAAGGTTTAATTTGATATGCAAGTCGACTATGTATAATTAAAATAAATGAAATTTAAAAAAAATTTAATTGAAAAATTTAAAAATTTTTAGGTAGTCATTTTAATTTTTTTTTTTTTAAATTGTATGTTTGTTGTAATATTATAAGCTTTAAATACTGAAATTTTTAGAGTGGGATCTCAATGGGATCAGGAGTTATGAAATAAAAGCTGAAAATTACCATACAAATCGTAAATAACAAAATAGGCAGAATTAAATTGCTATTTTAATGGTTTTTATTTAATAACTCCTGATCCCACTGATATCCCACTCTAAAAATTTCAGAATTTAAAGCTTATAATATTACAACAAACATACAATTTTTTCAAAATTTTTAAAAATGACTATCTAAAATTTTTCAAATTTAAAATTTTAAAAAATTTTAAATTTTATTTATTTTAACTATACATAGTTGACTTGCATATTAAATTAAACCTTATAAACTCCTCTTTGAAATGAGTGGTCATAAAATTTTCTATGTTTGATAGAACTTGAGAAATTCAAAATTGAAAATGTTTATGCAAGTCAAAAAATGAGGATTTTTCAAAATTTAAATAATTGTATAAAAATTTAAAGCAATAAACAAAAAATAAAAATATGCTTTAATTTACATCATCATAGAAAATGATTCCTAGCAGTTTCATTGAAATCGGAAAGGGTCAGGTTGAGCCACTGGTTGATTTGGCATGGAATGACCCTTTTATGTTTAAAAATATTAAAATTTTTTTGGTTATTTTCCTATTTTACAATTTCTTTTTAACCTTTTTGATTATTTACTAACTTTTTAAGCATTACTCCCGATAAGTGTAGGCTGTTTTTGAAAAATTCAGATTTTGATTGCAACAACTTTTTTGAAGTAGAAATATTCATTTTATTTAATGAGAGATAAAATGATGTGGGAATAAAGTTAATTTTAGTATTAAAAAAAAAAAAAAACTGGTGGAATCAAACAATCGGAGTAAAAAAAAAGCATCCTACACTGTCCGTGAAACAGAATTGCCAGTTTGGCTTTTTTTTAGTTGTGAAATTTCATATTCATTGCAGAAATTCCCTATAATACTGTTCTCTTTATTTAATGAAAGACATTTTGTGATTGCCTAAAGTAAAATTTCTTCTTTTAGAATTTCTGGTATGAAATGCAAATTTAATTAAGAGAAAATTCCAAACTGCCAACGCCATCATGAAAGTTCTGGGTGCCAGAATTAAAGAGCAAGAGTTTTATATTTCTTTTTGCTTTACTGTGTGTAACAAAGAAATTTTCATTCGTGAAACTATACTTACGGAATATCTAAATTTTATTGTCTTGAAGATGTTTAAATTATAAAATACTGAGAATATCTAAATGTGGTACTAACAACTTTAAAAAATTTATAAATCTTGAAGCATTATAATAGACAATGTATGGCTATAATGCAGCTCCTCCTAGACAATAAATTAATATAAAACATATGCAAATTAAATTATGAAATCAGTTAACATATGGTAGTCAATTAATGATAATCAAAAAAGTAAAAATGATAAATATGTTTGCTGTAGAATAATGACAACAAAAATTTGATAAAAGTCGGTATCTTGAAATGCCTTTCTTGTGTTTTTGTTGTCTATAGAAAGAAAAAAATTCACAAACTTTTCATAAGTTATAAGAATTATAAAATTTTAATGTTAAATGTAAAAGATTTTTCGAGCATTTTGCGAAAATAATAAAGTGGAATGTATAACACATTTGTTTAAAATTCAGGTAAATTGGAAAGACACAACAAAATTCTTTTTCACATAAAAGTGAAGATGTATCGCTTCATTTATAGAAATGTTAAAATGACATGTGACAGGAAATCTATTTCTTTGATAAATTTTTTTAAAAAATGTAAAATAAATAGTTATTGTTAAAGCTCTGTCAGGCTTCTTTAAGGATAAATTCACTTTTTAAATAATAAGACAATAGTTTTGAATAATAAGATAACAGATGTTTCAGAATGTATGTGGGGGGTCATGATTTTACAGATATTTTGTGGGTGCATGGCTAATAATAGGTTGGGAATCACTTCATCACACAAAAGTATCATAAAAGTTGTTATCCAGGTTTTAAAAACTGAAGGTACACAGAATACACTGCCCACGTCATTATGTATGTCCAAACCATCTGTATCTTTGGGGTTAATATCTCAGCAAATTACAGACGATTTTTTTCTAAACTTATTATCAATAATGCTTTTATGCTTCTGCTTTGATAAGTATTTAAAGTGCTTTACATCATGTTTGCTGAATGCTTGCAAATCGAAATTTGTGTGTAGCTGGAAAATGGGCTTTTCTCAAAAACTGTGACTTAGAATAATCCCTGTAGTTTTTCTGCAAGATTTAAGTTAACATCTACTACCTATAATTTTTTCATAATGTTAGTTTCGGTAGATTTGGGGAAATAGATAGGAGGGGGGGGATACATTTTTGCAAAACATTTTCGACTATATCTATGAAAATATAATAGTTGAAAATTTTTTTAAATGTATTTTTGAGTTCAGCGTTAAAAAAACTTTCACACAATGTTTTTTTTCCCAAGTAACTTAACCCATTTTAGGCCAAGCACAGAAATTTTATAAAATGTAGCATTATTTTTATTGAAATATGCTTAAATTACATATATTAAGACACAAAAAAAGATTCGTGCATGAAAAATAATATTTTATATAAGAAATAATATTTTATATAATAATATAAAATATTATTTCTTATAATGAATAATATGAATATGAATAATATTTTTATGACTTTTGTTTTATTCTTATTTCATATACAGAATTTGCAACTTTAATCTATTTTAAAAACATATAATTCATTTCAATTGGAATAATAATATATTTTTAAAAAGTCGAATTTGTCAAAGGCGTTTCAAATTAAAACTCTAGCGTATTTTGAAAATTTTTTAAGAGAAAGTGTTTACTCCAATTGAATTACTAATATTTTATGGATGTCTTCAAAAGCCTTAAAAAATAGAAGAAAAGTAAAATTCTTGAAAAAAATGTGTCAGAGTGTTAAAAAAAAAATTTATCGAAATGTTTCGTATACGAACCTTTGGCCGAAAATGGGTTAATGAGCCCCTTTGTATTTTAACTAAATATATTTGTGAATGTTTAATAATCTGTAAATGTATGGATCAATAGTCTATTTATTCTCCCAATTTGAACTTTCCATGTTTCATAGTTCACATGTAAAATGGCAATGATAGGCACACACAGGAATAATCTTATAATAGTTCTTTTTTACTTTTTAATTATGGAATTTTAAAAAATGAAAATTATGAGTATTAACCTTGTTTAAAGAAATAACTGTTAAAAATATATACTTACCTTTCATTAAACAGTGACTTCCTGTTTGAGAAAGTTCATTTTAAGTTTATATTTTGGGCTATAATTTTCCTTTGAATTATCACTGGACCAATAAGGTATTTTGAAAATCCTAAGTGTTTGATCTTTAATTTTAAATGTTATTTTTTAAAAAAATCAAAGTTTTTTTTTTTTTTTTTTTTTTCAAAAACAACATTTTGCTGTAGGACTATACCTTAATGAATAGGTGCCAGATTTTTAATATCATTATGCCTGAAACGTAATCTTTGCTTTACTTAAATGCAGAACTTTGCTATTTCATAAGACAAATATTATTCTTAAAAAAAAATAATATTAAAAATCTGCAAAATTTGATAATCATGCATCAACTGTTAAGACACAGATTGTTAATGATTTATGTTTACTTGGACAAATACTCAATAAAAATATGATAAAATCTTACTCTTCTTTTTAATTATTTATAGAGCACTAAATCCCATTTGCAATATAAGTTTTTTTTTATAAACCACTTCTATTTTAATTATAGATTTACAGATTTAGAAAATATAATGAGCACAAAAGAGTTCTTATAAAATGTAGTACAGATTTTATAGCTTCTTGAATATTTTTTAATCTGTGATTGTGTAGTTTTTGAAACGATACATTATATAATATCTTATACTATAATGCGAGCAAAAATTGTGTGTGTGTGTGGGGGGGGGGGGGGGGGGTAAATTTTATCTCAAAAACGGCTCTAACGATTTTCGCAAAAATTTGGATTTTACCATTTTCGGGCACGAGAAGACCATTGGGCTAGGTCCCATGTTCGGGAAAATTCGATTACTGGGTCATTTTGGGTCACAATGGGTCAGGATCAAGCTATTTATATCTAGAGAACGGCTGGATGGATTTTAAGGCAATTTTGTATCCAATCGTTTTTTGGCACGAGAAAACTATTGGGCTGGGTCACATGTTCGAAAAATTTCGATTAGTGGGTCATTTTGGGATCATTATGGGTCAAGCCATTTTTATCTAAAAAACGGCTCTAACGATTTTGACCAAATTTTATATTGTATCGTTTTGGATTACAAGAAGACCATTGGGTTAGGTAACATGTTCGAGAAAATTCGGTAAGTGGGTCATTCTTGGGGTCATTGTGGGTCATGCTATTTTTATCTAGCGATTTTCTCACGCAATTTTGACTAAAAATTGCATTCTATGGTTTTCGGGCACGAGAAAAACATTGGGCTAGGTTACATGTTCGAGAAAAAATTTCAATGGGTCATATTGGGTCATTAAGAGTCTGGGTCAAGCTATTTATATTTAAAGAACGGTGTGATGGATTATAACGAAATTTTGTATGTAACAGTTTTTTGACATGAGAAAACTAATGGGCTAAATCACATGTTTGAGAGATTTCGACTATGAGGGTCATTTGTGGGTCATAATAGGTCATGGTCAACCTATATCTAAAGAACAGGTGGATCGATTTTAACGAAATTTTGTATGCAACATTTTTTTGGCACGATAAAATCATTGGACTAGGTTACATGTTCGAAAAATTTCGATTAATGGGTCATTTTGGGTCATTAAGAGTCCGGGTCAAGCTATTTATATTTAAAGAATGGCGTGATGGATTATAACGAAATTTTGTATGTGACAGTTTTTTGAAATGAGAAAACTAATGGGCTAAATCACATGTTTGAGAGATTTCGACTATGAGGGTCATTTGTGGGTCATGATGGGTCATGGTCAACCTATATTTAAAGAACAGGTGGATCGATTTTAACGAAATTTTGTATACAAAATTTTTTTGGCACGATAAAATCATTGGACTAGGTTACATGTTCGAAAAATTTCGATTAATGGGTCATTTTGGGTCATTAAGAGTCTGGGTCAAGCTATTTATATTTAAAGAACGGCGTGATGGATTATAACGAAATTTTGTATGTGACAGTTTTTTGACATGAGAAAACTAATGGGCTAAATCACATGTTTGAGAGATTTCGACTATGAGGGTCATTTGTGGGTCATGATGGGTCATAATGGGTCATGGTCAAACTATATCTAAAGAACAGGTGGATCGATTTTAATGAAATTTTGTATGCAACATTTTTTTGGCACGATAAAATCATTGGACTAGGTTAGATGTTCGAAAAATTTCGATTAATGGGTCATTTTGGATCATAAAGGGTCTGGATCAAGCTATGTATAATTAAAGAACGGCAGGATCAATTTTAACGAAATTCTGTATGTAACAATTTTTAGAAACGAGAAAACTAATGGACTAAGTCACATATTCGAGAGCTTTCGATTATAAGGGTCATTTGTGAGTCTTAATGGGTCAAGGTCAAGCTATATCTAAAGAATGGGTGGGTCGATTTTAACGAAATTTTGTATACAACATATTTTTGGCATGAGAAAATCATTGGGGTAGGTCACATGTTCGAGAAATTTCGATTGGTGGGCCACTTTTGGGTCATTCTAATTTTATCTTGACAACGTTTCGCGCAATTTTGATTAAATTTTGTATTTTATCGTTTTCGGACACAAGAAAATTATTGGGTTAGGACATATTTTTGTGAAAATTCGATCAATGGGTCATTTTGGATTATAAGGGGTCAGGGTCAAACCAACTGTATCTAAAAAACAGCTCAATCGATTTTATCTAAATTTTGTATCTAATGTTTTTCGGCATGCTAAAACTAAAGAGCTAGGCCACACGTTTAAGAGATTTCGATTATAAGGGTCATTTGTTGGTCATGCTGGGTCATGCTAATTTTATATAGAAAATGGTACTCACCATTTTGACTATACTTTGGATTATATCGTTTTTGAGCAAGAGAAAACCATTTGGCTTGGACACATGCTCGCGAAAATTCTATTAGTGGGTCATTTTGGGTCTTAATGAGCTAGGGTCATTCTAATTATATACAATAACGACTCAATCAATTTTACCTAAATTTTGAAACAAAACGTTTTTTGTCACGAGAAGACTATTGGGCTGAGTCGCATGTTAAACAAAATTATATTAGTGGGTCATTTCGCTTCATTGCTGAATGCTGCCAAGCTATTTTTACCTAAAAAATGGCTTGAACGATTTTGATTCAATTTTATATTCTACTGTTTTTGATTACCTGAAGACGATTGAGCTATGTCACATGCTTGATCAAATTTGATTAGTGGCTCATTTTGGGTAATACGGGTCAGGGTCACGAGAATATGGCAAATGCCAATAACTTGGTGATATTTGACAAAATATTGGCGACATATGGCCAAAAAATCGACTATAAAAATTATGAAAACCAAAACACGTATTTGGAGCCAAATGAAAGAATGCCTCCAAATTTGGCTATATCTAGCAAAATATATTGTCTTTCAGAATGTAAAGAATTTTTTTATACATTCTTAAGAGGATTCGAGATGCATGGTTAAACCAATCAGAGTCGAGCTAAAAAAGTGATTTAGATCGATGTCCTTTCGTTGTAAAATTTAAAATAAAATAAAATTTATAAATATGCGCATAAAAACATAGTTTTCTTATTGATTGTTTTTCTAAATAATACTATTATAAACATGTTTTACAGTAATAATACAGAGTTAATGATACAGTGAAAATACTATATCGAGTTGAACACAAAGTTAATTTTGACCGAGCTAAGCTCGGTCTCCCCTGCTAGTTATATATAATCATATAAATGAATTGTAAAAAATGTCTCACATTTATAGTTATAAAATTGTGCATGCAAGACACTTCTAGTTAAATTATTAAACACAAATTTCTTACACTTAATTATGAAAATAACAGAATAACAACCATCATTTTAAAAAAAAAAAACATCCATTTTTATGAAAATCTATAATAATGAAGAAAAATATTTATGGGTTTGTTGTCTGAGTGTTACATTCTGAAGAAACTCTGTGCACAGAGGTACAAGACTTGCAGAAAAGTACCTAAATGTATAAAATTATGCATCTTAAAGACAGTTTATAGATTTTTTAAAAAAGATTTTCAGCTTTTATTTGAGTTTTACTGTATTTTAAAATAGGAATCCAATTTCTATTTTTTAAGTGAAAGTAGAAAATTTTGTTCTCTTTTAAACAAAGTTTATTTGGAATTTGTAGAGATTTTTAAATTTTCCCAAATTTATTTTAGAGTTTTTTTATATTTTGCAACAATTGTTTGACCTTTTTTTTTTTTTTTTTTTTTCAGAAATGGAAAGGGACACTTTATAATGACAGGTGTAACATTTGGATTTATTCAAAATGGGTTAATATATATATATATATATTTTTTTTTTGGGGGGGGGGGGGGGGGATACAATTTACAAACTAATTTTCTGCAAAATGTAAAATTGATATTTTATATCAATAGCTTTATTTTTAACTATACAGAAGCTACAGATAAGAATTTGTAAGTATTACTGCTGTGGGCATGATTTGCTCAAAAATGGTTTGTAATTGTGTTATGCATTTTTTTTTCTTTATTACATTTAAAATACTAAGAGAAGTTTCTGTAATATAAATAAATTGATATACAAGAGTACACAAAGAAACATATACAATGCTATTTATAGTTGGTAATTGCTAGAAGTGTGCAATTAATCGTGATGCATTTTTACCAGAATTAAATTATAGTTTAATAAGCAACATTTATTGAATTATCTGGATAATATAAAGCAGGGCTGTCCAACGCGGCACCCGCGGGCGCCATGGTGCCCTTTGAACATTTTCTTGGCGCCCTTTGGAAGATTTCGTATTAAATCTTTTATAAGTAAAATTTCATCATAAAGAATTATTTCTTTAATATTTTCAAAATTTCTGAACATGTATTAATAACCATAAACATACTTTGAAAACTTAATGATGCATACGTTTACGATTTGTAGTTATTATTTATATGCTGTAAATATGGTGTTTAAATTTGATAATAATGAGTAATAGATCATTTTAATACTTAAGGCTTAGCATAAAAATTAGCGTTTTTTAAGCTCTCCTCTCTTTCCTGCCTTCTTGAACACGAACAGATATGTATATGCATGAAATATAAGTTTTTTCTTTTTGCTTTTGTCACACTGATCCACTGACTGTTTTTCACGAAGGATAGAGGGGTTAAATTTCTCCTACTTGACATTTGATTTTTTTTTTTTTCAATTTGCTTATGAAAATCAATAAGACACAACAGAATAATTTCCACCTATGAAAGCAATTCCAGACTACCTATCTGAAATCAATGACCAATACATGTGGGTCATTATCATGTTTGTCTTTATTTTTGTAATTTTTTTTAAATATATATATATATAATTATGTTTAAGTCTTCAAAATAAGTTAAAGGGTATTTTCAAATCCTAAAAGAAATCTAGAAATATCTCTGATTTTTATCTTATTTATTTTTAGCTCACAAGCTATCAAAGCCTGAGAGCTTATGTGCTCGCCCATTCTGTACGTATGTACGTACTTACGTACGTAACACGATAACTCATGATAAAAACATCCGATTTACATGAAATTTTGGATATAGGCTTAATATGATAAGATTTCCCTGATTAGTTTTGAGAGTTCATTCGATAAGTATAAGAAGGGGAACGGGGGCTATTGCCCCTTTCCTTAATTTTTTGTTATTGTTGTTACTATAGGTGTGATTACAGTTTCAGGCATCTTACCTACAACCATTTTTGTAGACCTCTCATAGGAAAAGTTATAATTTGAAATTTAGTACATACAACTCCCGAACGTAGGGACCTTTTGTCTTCGAATATAAGATTTATTTGCATTATGTTAAGACGTGCGTACTTGCTAATATTGTGCGATAATAGTGCCGCATGTTTTCAGTCATGTGAAGAATGTTGGCGCCCTTCATTGAGTGCCAAGATCTGAGATGCGCCCCTACGTACTGAAAGGTTGGACAGGCCTGATGTAAAGGGTAGTATGCATTAGAGCATGTCCATGTATTGGCAAAATTTGTAAAAATGAATTTTAAACTATGTGACACATTTTTTAACTGAACTAAATTTCAGCATGCTATGTAATGTACATAAAAGTAAATCTATAGATCATATAAATGGCTCTACAAAATAATCCGACTATTTTACTCATAATGACCCTTTATTGAATTTTTATGTGTTTTCTAAACTGTTAACATATATTTCACATTATTTAATGATAAATTTTCATTACAATTTTCTGTGTTTTGGAAAGTTTCATAATCTATGCTTAACTCATGATTTTTCATTTTGTAATGACTAAGCTTTAAAATGATATCTGTAAGGTTTTGACATGACAACAAAACTTTCATGCAGACCAATTTTGGCAGGCATGGTTGCTCTTTCTCCATGGGTGCAAGTTTGAAATTTTGCCAAGACTGAAAATATTTTGATCCCCCCCCCCCCCTACTGAGTGAGAACATAAGCACGTAAATCATGTTTTTTCCACGACCGTATGACAAAATTAGTTTTTTCCCCTGATGTTTCGACAAAATTTGCGAGTTTTCTATGATATTTTGCCAAAATTTGTGGTTTTTCTACAATTTTAAACTGAAACTTGCGATTTTCAACTATTTTTCATCGAAATTTGCGATTTTTCTACGGTTTTTAGTCAAAATCTGCGATTTTTCGATGAAATCCAAGTATTTTATACGATCTTTTGACGAAATTCGCGTCTTTTTCGTGATCCTTTGCCAGAAATCGCGTCTTTTACGCGATCCTTTGTCAGAAATCGCGTCTTTTTCGCGATCCTTTGTCAGAAATCACGTTTTCTTTGCTATCATTTGATAAAAATCGTGGGATTTTCTGCGATCATTTCACGAAAATCGCGTTTTTTCTCGATCTTTTGGCAAAATTTGCGTCTTTTCTACGATAATTTACGTCTTTTCTACGATAATTTACGTCTTTTCTACATAAATAGTGTCTTTTTCGCAATTATTCGACGGAAATAGCATCTTTTTCGTGATCTTTTAACAGAAAGCGCGTCTTTTTACGATGCTCTGGCAAAATTTGCATCTTTTTCACGATCCTTTGACAAAAATAGCGTTTTTTCTACAATCATTTGATGAAAATCGTGGAATTTTTTGCGATCATTTCACGGAAATCGCATCTTTTTCTTTATCCCTTGGCAAAATTCGTGTCTTTTTCACGATCCTTTGACAAAATTCATGTCTTTTCCACGATCCTTTGATTAAATTCACATCTATTTTGCTATCCTTTGACAAAATTGCATCTATTTAATATTTTTTGACCTGAAATAGCATTTTTTTTTGCGATTCTTCGACGGAAATAGCGTCTTTTTCGCGATTCGCCTGACAGGAATTTTGTTTTTTCTGTAACCTTTTCTCAGAAAACTCATCTTTTTTGGAATCCTTTGACACAGACCGCGTCTATTTCGCATTCTCTGGACCGAGATGACATCTTTTCTGCGATCTTTTAATAGGAATCTCGTTTTCTTCGCAAGCTTTTGACAAAAATCGCGCCTTCTTTCGCAATTCTTTGTTGATATTGGAGTGTTTTTCGCGATCCTTCGTCAGGAATCGCGTTTTTGCGATCCTTTGACGAAAAGCGCGTGTTTTTCGCGATTCGCTTCCGTCCTCGGAGATTTTTCCGTCTCGCTTCCGTCCTCAGGAATTTTTAAAAGACGGAATTCCATCTCAGGACGGAAAAACTTGCACCCATGTCTTTCTCTCCTGATTAGATGAGAAAGTTGTTGGTGAAATCAGTCTATTTTTCTGCTTTTTATTTCTTGTATGGCTTATCTAGCTGCTTTTTATAATAATATAACTTTTATTACTCAAAATCGCCCTCTAGTATGCCTTTTTATGAATTTCTTTCTGTTACTTTCTTTTTCACGGCACTTTAGAAAATGTTAACATCACAGAATAAGAGCAGTATTAAGAAGAATGCAAAGATTTTGACTTATTTTTCAAAATTAACGATCAGGTTGTGACAAGTGAAGTTCGTTCTATCGCGGATATAATCACGGACGTCAAAAGTTCTGATAAACCTAGGTCTTTAGAAGAAGTAAAAGATGGAGAGGATGAAGAAACAGATGTACCAACCATAGCATCATTCATATCTGTAATGAACTCGTTCAGCTTACTTAAACTGTATGCCTCTTCATTGGATGCTAGTCCTTTGAAGACTTTTTCTATCAAATCAACAAGGTAGAAAACTTCCTAATAAAATCTCGCCCTAAGTTGCACCAATCCAATGTAAATGACTTTTTCTTAAGAAACTAAAACTACATCACGATTTTTATAATGCATTGAGTAATCATTGTCCTTGCATACATTTAGTTTGTCTTTCAAAAAATTATGAAAAATTATTATTCTTCCCCTTTAAGTATGTAATGTATTTTAATTAACTGTTTTTTTTTTAAGATTAACAAAATTTTTGTTTTATTGTTCTTTTTTTAAATTTGGTAGAGAGTACTGTATAAAGGTATTTTTATTTTTTTTACTGTACATACAGATATTCAATAAAATTTTGGAGAAAAATAAAATTCTTCTTTATTTGAATATCTTAAACTCAAATCTAAAAGTTACTAGAAAGAAATAAAATAAAAGTTATAAATGGCTAAAATACGTTAATAACAATGTACACTGTCTTTATATGCATTATTATTCAAGAATCTATGGAATCCAGATAAAATACGATCCCAGCTTAAGATACGAAATACTCTCGGTCCCTTGATTCATATCTTAAACGAATTTCACTGTATATTAAAAGAAAAAAATTTATTCAACAAAATGCAAAGTTTCCTAAATTGATAAAGTACAAGAAAAGTTCTTACTATTTAGCAGAATCAGTAAGTTGATATTCCCGTCTGCGATCATAGCATTCTTGAATACCAGGATCATTCCATAGAGATTTGATAGCAACTACATACTGTGGCTCAAATGTAGTTACTGTCTCATAATCTACCATCCTTACAAGGTCAGCATGATCCTGAAATACAAAGATGCATCAATAATGCTTAAGAAAATTCACAAAACATGCACAATTGATGTAAACATATCTATAATATAAATTGGTGTTCACTCTAAGGAATTTTTTAAAGTGCAATGCCCTTTTAAAAAAGTTAATATATATATATATATATATATGCAAAACACATCCGGCTCTTTAAATAAAAAAATGTAATCTCTGTGTTGCAAACAGGGATCTGTTGTCATAAAAATCTTTTCTGTACCATGGTCCCAGCAGCAGAATTTTTTTCTGCAGTCTGCAACACAAATAAAAATTCAAAAAAGTCTGCAGACCAAACTCTCGCATTACATTATATACACTCAAACCTCCCATGTATTTGTGATAGACATAAAAGAAAAGTATACTTTTAAAAAGAAATTGCCTTTGTTTTCAGAATTTTTTTAACACCATGCATTGTCCGAAAAAGGAGACGGGGGGGGGGTTGCCCTTTGACAATTTTGACGAAATGTCATTTTTCACGGATCATTTGTCGAAATTTGCATTTTTATTCACAATTTTTTGACAAGACGAAAATTGCTGTTTTTTCAAGATCTTTTGAATAAATTTGCCGGTTTTTCGCAATTTTTGTCGAAAATTGTTGTTTTGTTGCAATTTCTTCAAGAAATTTGCCCTTTCTTTCACGATCTTTTGTAGAAATTTGCTGTTTTTTGTGACTTTTTGAAGAAATTTGCTATTTTTCAGATGGAATTGTCATATCTTTTTAAACAGATGAAATAAAAGATTATATTTTAATGACAAATCTCTATTGTTCTGCGACCCACCAAAACAACTGCCGCGACCCATAGATTGGGAAACGCTGGAATAATATACGATTGATTTTAGGAACTAAGATACAAGTATACAAGACCCAGAAGTATCAGGGATGCTGCGAAACAACTTTCTTATTATGGGCCTGATTCAAGAAAAGATGATGTCATGCAAGAGATCTAAGTAGCAAACTGAACATATAGAATGGTTGTATGTGTGCATCAAAAACAAGGCTATAAATTTCCGTTTTATGATATTTTTTCAAACAATTTGTGGCTTATTTTAAATCTGTTTGAATTATACATTCACTATTAAAAACCCAAAGTTCAGTAAACAAGACTTTTTTTTACTTGATTTCAAAACTAAACTTACCCTTTGATTTCAAATACGTTTGATTCATGGTTTTTATCAAAGATTTCAACTTGAAATATACATTTGTGGCAGACAAAATCATACATTAAAATTATATAACTTTAGCAACAAAATAAAGAAAGAAAGAAAGAAAAGAAATGATACAGAATATAGCATTTAACTTGAAATACAAATTTATGGCAGGAGAAATCCTTCATTATAAGTATGCAATTTTAGCAAGTAATTTAATTTTCTTTTAAAAATAAAAATAACATAATTGTAAATACCAAGATCATCAAAAGAGATCTTGGGCTAATTTCTCAGAAAGTTTAAGCATCATATATAATGTAGATTTTTCTAGCCATCGCAGACATACACACACAGACAAAGCGATTTGTTAATTTATTAGTATAGATAGCTTATATATCTTATTTTAAAAAGAAATATTTGGCTTAATTTAAATTAACATTTTATCATTTGATTGGAGTTTAATTGACTCCTGCCGGGCATTCTAGTGTTAAAATAAGACCTTATTAAAAATATCCAAACAGAAATATAACAATAAAAAGTAATTTCAGATTTACAAAATTATGATGAGATTTATCATAAATATTAACAAAACATTTACAATTTGAATGAAAATATGAACTTGTGATAAAATTTTAGACAGAGCCCTGTGATGAAATTTCTCTGTGCCATTATATATATCTAAAATAAATTTTAAAAATTAGTTTTTTTTTTTTTTTTTTTCCATATTATGTTAAAATTCACTTACAGCATTTCGGGGATCTTTATAAGGTATCTTTAGCATGTCCATAGCTTTAATCATGCTCTGCATGGCCATAAAGACATTTTGATATACAAGTTTAATAAAACCTTTCTTATCTTCATCAGAATATCCAGATCCATGGATAATTCTCATCTGTTTTATAAATGTGCTTTTTCCAGATTCTCCAGTTCCTACAAGGTAAATAAACAAAGATAATGTATAAAATCTTATATACACAAATGAGAAAATTTAAATAACATTGAAAAAAAATTAATATAATAAGATAAAATTTATCTTTGTTTTAATTCTTTGTATAAAATTAGATATAAGCATTTTTTTTATGTATCTCCATAAATGCACCGTTTCAGCTTATTTTTTATAATATATTTTCAGAGGTGCTGTACATTACCAAAATTACGGTAACATAAAATAATTAAACTGCAAATTGTAGGATATCTGATCCGGTATTACTTTATTTGCATTTTTGTGATGACCCGTAATCTCTCAATTGACAGAGTATGAGACATCCTCTTTTATGATCAACAAAATTATTTGTGATTTATTGTGCAATGTTTGCAGCTGGAATCTTGTAACGAAAAAATAAAATTTATCCCTAAATAAAATTTAGCCCTAAAAAATTTTTATTGCAGTTTCTTCATTAACGAGTAGCTGCCAAATGATGAAATCAATCTTAGCAGTAGCAGAAAAATGCAGGTTATAAAGTAATGAAAACATTTTTTCCATTTAAAAAGTAGAAAATTAAGATGGTACTACCTGGTTAACCTGTCGACCAATTTCACCAAATTATACATATTGACATAGTTTTTATTTTAAATAACGAAAAGACAAATAATTTGTAGAATATTAATAAAAATACAAATAAAAAGTCTAAATAAAGATCCCTTAATTATGTGGTTTTAAACATGTCAGGGTTTGAAATGTAATTTTCCAGAGGAGGGGAGTCTTCCTCCCAATTTTTATAAATGGAGGGGAGTTTAGCTGTTTGGGAGGGAGAAAAAAATCTTCCAAAACCTACTGTTATTTTATGGGCTATTTAAAGAATTACACAAATATAGACATGAAAAAATAACACTGAAGCAATTTTAAGCAACAACTCAGAATAATTATGCAAAATATGTTTTTTATTTGAAAAAAGAATAAGTCAAGATTTTATATATTCTTTTTAGTTTTCAAAGGGATAAATTCCCTTTCTGTGCTAATTACTTTTGTTTCAGGTCTAATAAATTCTGTTTTTGCTTCAGGTTGCATTTCTGATGAAATTGACATCTTTTTGCGATTCTGTGATGAAATTTGCATTTTTTTAGCAACCTTTTGACTAGATTCGTATTTATTCAGCAACCCTCTGACAAAATTCACCTTCTTTTTTGCGATTCTTCAATGAAATTCGTGTTTTTTTAGTAGCCTTTTGACTAAATTAGCGTTTACTAACGACCCTTTGATGAAATTCACATTTTTTTTTTCCACAATGTTTTTGTTGAAATCTGCATGCTTTACACGATTTCTGTGACAATCCGTATTTATTAAGCGATCCTTTGACGAATTTTGCATTCATTAAGCAATCCAAAGGCGATTCTGTTCTGTATTTTTCGAAAATCATAAGTTTTTGATTTAAAAAAATTGTCATTCAGAAATTTGGACTAAAAACATACAACGAATTTCGACAAATCCTCATCGAAAAAAATCAATTCCTCAAATTGTTCGCAGAAAAATCATAAATATCATAAGAGGTTTGCGGGAAAGATGCGAGTTTCATTAGACAATTGTGCAAAAACTCAAATTTCGTCTAGATCATGAAAAAAAACCCGTGAATTTCGTGAAACAATAGTGAAAGATAAACAGAAATTTCATCAAAGATTTGCAAAAAGAAAAAAAAACAAATTTCGGATAGGGATTACAGAAAAAATGAAAATATCGTAAAAAAAACTGCAGAAAAACACAAGTCGTGAAAAAAAAATCGCAAATTTCATCAAAAGATAGTGGAAAAACACAGAGTCAAAAGTAAATCTCCCCCCCTTCACACAATGTGCTATAACTTTTCAGAAAATTTGCTGTAAATTTCAAAAAAGTTTTTACTCAGATTCACCCTTGAATAACCCTTTGACAAATTTGGCGTTTTCTCGCGATCCTTTAAAGAAATTAGCATTTTTTTACAATCTTTTAATGAAATTCACATTTATTTCGAGATTCTTTCATGACATTCGTGTTTTTTAAGCGGCATTTTGTTAATTTTGTGTTCATATGCAGGGACATGCGAAGAGAAAACTGCACTCGGAGCAAAGTTTTAATGTAGTGTTCATTTTCTTCTTACCTGCCAAAAATGTTCTTACCCCCCCCCCCTCCCTCTGCCCTTTTTCACTCGACATTATTTGTATAGTGATCCTTTCACAAAACTCACATTTATTCTGCAATGCTTTCATGAAAATCACATTTATTCCACTATGCTTTCATGAAATTTGCGTTTATTCCACAATCATTTCACGAAATTCATGTTTTATTGCGATCTTTTAAGAAAAGTCGAGTTTTTTTGCACTATTGCCAGAAAATTGATGTTTTTGCCGTGATAATCTAACAAAGTTTTCTGCGACCGATTGATGAAATTGATTATGAAAATATGCAATTCAGCTCGGTTTAAAAGCTATGAAAAATCTGTAATTATCCCGGAAATTCAGACATAACTATCCAAATTTCGGGGTTGATAAGCGATGTTTCATAACTTTTGGAATCAAATGCGTTAATTTTTGGAAAATTTAAAACAGAATTGCACCGTTCTCACGATGCTAAATCACCAAAACTTCTCAATCGATCACAGAGGAAAAATGCGAAATTTGATGATTGGTTGCAGAAAAATATTGAGGATTCCAACGATTTTTCGCAGCAAAAAACTCGTAAAATATGTCATTCAGTCGCACAAAAATGTAAAAAAATTTGCAAAAAAAAAAAGTGGGAGTTAAACGTAGTTTCAAAATGCAAAAATTTCCAGAAAATTTGTGATTTTTTGGGGGGGGCGAGAGCCTTTTGCTTACGATATTATTTTGAGCGGCATTTCAAAATTTCTGGTCCGAATCCTGGCATCCTGCACTGAAATTCAAGCCCTGCATGTGTACTGCATTTAATGTCATTAAATGCGATATTCACAGTCATCCATTATTGGCATTTAATCTTATAGTTTGGTGATAGCTTTTTGGTCAATGGGATAACCAAGTAGTACCATTAAGATGTTTTGCTTGCATGGTTATGATAAAATAATAATATTAAAAAAAAATTCTTTTTCAATAAATAGACAGTAGATATATATGACACAAATGGCAATAAAATCTTCCAAACAGTCAGGGTAGAAATAATAATAGACCAACATAGAATTTGACATAGTGTTAATGCAGGGCTCAAAAATTTGAAAAAGTTTAAGATTCCCATCTGGAAACCTACATGAAAAGTATAGATTCCTGGATGAAAATTCCCCAAAAAATTTATATGATGTTAATTTTTTGATGAATTTTACCATTTTATCGTGATTTTTTGATGAAATTCGATGTTTTTTCGCTATCTTTTCTTTTGACAAAATATGCCATTTTATCATGAAATTAATGAAACCTGCCGTTTTATTGCAATGTTTTAACGAAACCTGTCGTTTCTCAATACATCTTTTAATGACTTTTACCAATTTCTTGCCATTTTTTAAAGAAATTTGTCGCTTTTTCGTGATTGTTTAATGGCATTTGTGTTCCTTTCTACATTTTTTGATGAAATTAATTCAGGCTTTTTTTGCAATCTTTTAACGAAATCTGTTGTTTTTCAGCCTTTTTTGACAAAATTTGCCATTTTCTTGCAAATTCTTTGACAAAATTTGTCGTTTTACCTAAGGAAATTTGCCTATTTTTTGATGAAATTTGCATTTTGTATTGCAACCCTTTCATGAAATTCGAGCTTTTTCCGTAATGTTTCAACAAAATTGCACATCCCACAGGCCGCTTAAGAGCTTTTTTTTTGCATCCTGCGTTCAATTTTTTTTTTTTTTTTTTTTTTTTTATCTTTGTGCCTAATTTACGTGTTATAACACGTCTGCGGCATCGCTGGCAGCCATGGCAATTTGTTAGTTTCCCAGCCAGGAGCTTGAATGAAAAAATATACATTCCCAGAAATGATTTCTGGGTTCCCCGGGAATGCTATTTTTCAAGCACTGGTTAATGTAACAAAAAAGTACCCTTATTACATCATCGTATTATACACCTTTTTACTCATACTTATTGTTAATTATTTATATGCTTATGCACAGGCCATCAACATTTTACATGTACCTTATGTACTTACATTTGGCGTTAATAATAAGACTTTTTTTCCATCAAATAAATTAAAAGCAATAACTAATGAGAAATCTTACATAGACCTGATTAAACTAAAATAAATTATTACAAACAAGGATAGCGGAAAAAATTGGTATATTTTTTTTATTTGATATTAATACTATATACTTAATCAGCTACCTAGATGTTCCTCTACTATATAATTGTGGCACACTAGTGATTTCTTTAGACCATCTGATTGTCTTCATCATAAAATAAACGGATTTTTTGCCATAGTGTTGAGTCGAGAAAAAAAAAGGCCGTTGGGCAGAAACTTTTAAAAAAGGGTACTTTAAAAATAAATAAATAAAAAGGAGTACTATTCTAAAAACAGATATTTTTTTTTTCAAAAAGGGAGCATTATTCTAAAAAAAGGAGACACATTTTTACCTTCAAAAAAATATTTTGAACTGGTTTGTTTAGAATCCCCTACAATTTGCATTATTTTCAAGGGATTGGATTGTCATGGGGTGCATAGGAAGTATTAAAACAGGCTACTGGGCACATAAAAGTTATAAAAAGGGCCGCTGGGTGCTACACCCTGCTAAAATGGTTTAGAGTCAACACTATATACCAACAATTGAAAGGAATAAGCAACTGTATATCTTAATAGATACATATTTAAAATTACTTTAAAAAATATATTTTACAATTAATGCATACAATGAAAATATAATAAGTTTTATAGGAGATGAAAAAATAAATAGTGATCATTTATATCAAAAGTTTGAACTCATCATACATACAAATTCAATATATTCATGAAATTTGCATGAATTATCATAATTTAACTTCTCATCCCATTCTTGCGCATAACAAAACATAAATGTTTAAGTTTTAAAGAAACTGACAAATTATGTCACCTAAATAAGTGTGAAACAAACTTTAAAGAAACAAAGAGTAATGCAAAACAAAGAATTTAATGACAGCTGCAGGAGTTAAAAACAAATATTAAATGTTGATAATTGCACCGTAAACATCAAAATGCACTCTAATGGTAATCAAAATAATATTATTACTATTATATGATAATCAACCTGAATATAAACATTAACTGATAATCAGGTGATGTAAAATGCATGATCAGATGATACTGAAACTGAAACACTGATGACAAATTTCATGCATAAAATGAAAAAAATTAATACTAATTTTATACGATTGAAATAAATATAAAATAAAATTACTATATAACACATACATTTGATAAATGATCGCAGAAATGTAATTTCGGCTTAATTACATAAGATTGACACATCCTTCTTTTTAAATGCTACATCTAAAATATATATACAAAAATATATCGTTTTTTATGAAGATAATTATTTTCATTCTCAAAAAATTGGGGAAAGTGATCAAGCAAGCCCATTAAAGGTAAAACGGAGTATCTATACAGGATATTTAAAAAAAGGGGGGGGGGCAACATGGCCGCCGCTATATGCCGATAATAAACTGATCAAAGAACACAATAATTAGAAATTAATTATAAACGCCTTACCTAATAATAACAATTTCAACTCCCTGCGTGCATCACGTTTATCTTTACGAAGTTGCCTTTCGATTTCTTGATTGATTCTTTTCTGCTCCTTTGCCTCTTCACTTAGGCAACACGCCATGTTGACCTACAGCCCCTGAGAACCCAGCTTCGAAAGAGGACTTGAAAACTTGTTTTTTTCTAAAGTAGTTGACGATAAACAAATTCATTAAACTATAATGACAGAATCGGCATATTACTATTTAATCCATATTAATACGTTAGTATTATAATACATGGCCTATCATCGCTTCCGTCACACACTCACACACACACACACTGTACACAGTTGGGTGGGGTGTGATAATAACAATTCGTTTCATTCTAATAATCGGAAGCCAGAAAATAGATATTTTCAATATTCGAATTAATGAGTTTTTTATTAATAATAAATAATAATAATACGAAAATAAATCTTTAAAACACTGAGAATTTTTTTTCTTTTTGAGTTTTGAGTAACTACGTGAATATGGTGAAACAATAAGGATGATAATAATAAAAATCTATTAACATTTTAAATGCCTAGTCATGTTATCTGGAACTACATTTTATTTATGATATTTTAAATATTTGAAGAAAACAATAACAAGATGAGATAAGAATGAGAATCTTTAAAAATATTTTTTTTTAATGTTATTAATGCTATCTGGGGCAATTGGGCAATTCTATTCCAGTAAACAAAAGTCTAGTAGAATTGTCACATTTTAAATTTCTTTGGGTTTTTAAACATAATTTACTTTAAATAAAAAGAATGCAAGCTATTTCAGTATTTTATAGGGGAGTTTGTACATGTTTGTTTGAAATGATAGGTATTCTTTATGAACCGTTCAATTTACTATTTAATTTTATAAAAATGAACGCAGCTTCCTGTGAAACTGATGTGTATAAAGATTTATGTATAAAGAGGGGGGGGGGGGGTATTCGATGGTATTCGATCGATCCTTAAAAAAAATTGTAACAAACATGACAGAGAGATTTTTAACAAAAAAAAAAAAAAAAAAAAAAAAAAAAAAAAAAACACTTTAAAAGAGATTGTTGTTTAAAATGCAAGTTAATTCAGGCTCAAAAGTCTTTTTTAGTTTTGAAAAAAATGATGAATGAAAAGAAAAACCAAAACTATGTTTAAAAGGGCGTACAAGAGAGCCGCATTAATCGTAGCTCGTAGCTCCCTGTATGTTTGTACGGGCACTTTCAAAGTTGTCTTAAAATGCGTTTGAAATTGAACTTTAAACTATAATTTCGATCTTTTTATCTAATACAGAGTGCTATGATTTTTTTTCTTTGTAACATTATAATGTCACATATTAAATCATTACTGACAGTTTAAAATTAGAGTTCCATCATAAAATAGTAGCGAAATGGTTCCAAACCATGGCGCCATGAAAAGAGAGCAGATGGCACAATGGAGGTAAGAGATAGATGGAGGTGTAAATATACTGTAAAAATGGTTCGTAACATGATATGCGTTATCGCTCAAATTTAAATGCCTTCATTTGGCCCTTTGACATCAGCTGTGCATTTTTTATCGACATGAAAATGATTTGCTTATATTTAAGCATTCTAGAGTAATATTTCATTGTTAATGTAGCGGATTTTAGGTTACATTTTTGGCTTCAACCCTGTCACTATATTAAATCTCTATTCTATCTTTTTTACTCTACGAGTAGGCACATCCATGGAAAACTTTGATCCCGAAAGCGACAGATATCTGTTCCCAGTACACTTCTGTTCTAGACCCCATGCATCGACATCACAGTAACAACTGATACTAGAGGTCTCAATGACCTATAATATACGTAGACGCCACATCCCATTGTTCTCTCGGCATGGTTTCGAATCTAACATCTTTGGCGAAAAGATGCCGTTTTTTAGCGGTGATCGCTTTATTGGCAACTTTCAGATTTCACAAAGAGAAAAGCAGAAGTGCGGTCAACTCAAGACAAACATAACAATGTGAGTTTCGGAGAAAAACCGGTTTGGCGTGCTAAATCTGCCCTCCGTCACGTGACGGAAGGCAAACATCCCGGCCTAAGAAAAGGTTACCAGTGTGGTGTCTAGGTATGATTATAGGTCATTGAGAGGTCTGCACAGGCTGAAATTTCCAGGCCCGAGCCCAGCCCAATGCACAGAAAAAAAATCGGCCTTCCCGAACGAAAAAATTATAGGCCCGGCCCGGCCCGAAAAAAATAAAAAATTGGCCCCAGTGAACTTCTACCGAACATTGATCTTTACTCTTACCAAAAAAGAGTTCAGACCAAAAAATTTGTCTTACAAGGAAGGTCTCCATACTGGGCATACTCAGAATTTTTTGAAAAAAATACCGATTAAACTACTCATGTAAGTAATAAAGGATCAGTCGAATTTAGAGGCGGAATTACAGAAGAAACTCTGTAAAAAATTTAAATATTTTCAAGTATTTGGCGCGAAAATACGAAAGCATGACGGGATTTGGCGAGCAGCATTTTCCCTCGCCAAAAGCAAACGATTTTGATGCATCTGAAAATCTCTTGTCAGTTAATTTTTAGAATACGTGTAAATAGTTGAATTTAAATTTGAACAATGAGAAAGTTTGACATATACTGATATCATAGATATAGGAATAACTAGATTAAGCATTCAATGTTATTCTCCCAATACCTTTTGATTCTGTTGCGGCTCGGTGGCAACATCCATTAGAGTGGCAGAAAGCAAGTGGAACTTGCGATTCTACCATAGTAATGCATAGCATATATATGATTTTGTTTGATGCGTTTTTAAGTAATTCAAAGAATTGGATTTTGTTTTTCGTTTTTGTTATATCTTAAAATTGAAGTGGACAAAAATTATAATTTTTTGTAGCTAATTCATTCATTCACACTTTTTATAAAATGTAAATGAACGGATTTATTTATCACTTCATTCATGTTGTATTCTAAAAATACCAAAGATTTATTAAGAATATTGACCTTGGTAAAACATTTCATGCTTTGTCTACCTTTGTTGAGCAATGTTTGGCTAAAAAATAATCTAAAACATGTGCATTATTAATGCTTTATTTTATTTATTTATTGTTTTTGACACACACACGTAGACAGCTGAAATAAGTAATTTTTTTTTATTTACCCTATTACACTTTTTTTGGGGGGGGGTGGGGGGGGAGATGAATAATTAACAACTATGGCTGGGAAAGAAATGTTTTAAGCAAGGCCCAAGTTAGCCTTGGTTTTAAGTTTAGAGGGTAAGGAAAATTTGACACAATAATTTATTGCCATTGCAAAGAAACATGGGCAGAAAGGAAGTGCAGGTGACGGTGCCCGGGCAGGGTTCGAACCGGAGATCCCACGGTCAGTAAGTGAGCGTCTTATCCGCCGAGCAAAAGGGTACCTCAGTCGCTTCCTGCGAGAAACTCGTTTTACTGACCGCGCACGATGGCCGCCACAGTACTCCACCCCCAGTGAGAAGAACGTCGCGTTGACGTTGGACGAGCGATATGCACTCGTGTTGCGCTGGCGCGTGCCAGATGCGTTGTCGTTGTCGTGCTGCCGCCGATTGCACGTGTGAGCCCATCGATGATGCGCGGCGTGGCAGGCTTTGCTGCTGTGAGCGTTACACAGGCTTTGGTCGTTTGCTCTGAGCGTTACAGAGGCTTTCGTGCTGCGAGCGTTTCGCAGGCTTTGTATGCTGGGGGTGTTTTCAGTGCTGCCATCTGTTGGACTTGAGCGAAGGTGGTGAAGTGTGTTCGTTTGTCCGAGGTCACCAATGCAGGTGAGGTGACCGGGTAGAGTTCGAACCGGAGATCCCACGGTCAGTAAGTGAGCGTCTTATCCGCCGAGCAAAAGGGTACCTCAGTCGCTTCCTGCGAGAAACTCGTTTTACTGACCGCGCACGATGGCCGCCACAGAAGGAAACAAAATATTTTAAACGTCTGGAAATTTTGAAATACTTTGTGAAGATCTAAACAGAAATCATTGAATGCAAAGGGGGAGGTTAAAAGTTGCAAGCTGAGTAAGAATTTTAATTTAAATATTATTATAAACTTCCTGGAAAAAGAAAAGAAAATCATTTACAAATGTATATCCATTTAAAAAAAATTCTATCTTGTTTAGAGAAAAAAAATAAAAACAAGTTTGAAATTGCACATAAAGCGCAGCAAATGAGGTTCGTTCATACGATAACTAAATTTAAAAAATATTCAGATCTAGCTGTTATAGTAAACAATAGTTCGGATACAGTATAGTGGTCGAAATATTTTTGTGTTCTTGTAAATATACAGGAAGTAACTTTTATTACACCTCAGAAACGTATATCATATTCATAAAATGTGAAATAGTTTAATATAATTAAAACACGCTCCAAACAATGTTTCCCCATATAGCATTATGTAGTGGAATACTTTTGTGTGGCCCTGTAATTTAATAATAAATCTTTTTGCATCACAGATTGTACACAATATATATTTTAGTATATATATACTTCATAGGTTCATGTCAATTCTATTATATTTGAAAGAGTTTAACATCATTAAAATGTACTTGAAACTATTTTTTCCTATTGGTCGTAATGTATTGGAATACTTTTGATTGTCCCTCTAATTAAACTATACATCTTATTTTCATAAAATTTGAAATGACTCGACAAAATTGTGTAATAATTATTTATTTTAAATTTCAAACGATTAAAATGCATTTGAAACTTTTTTCCCTATTGATCGTAATGTAACGGAATGTTTTTGATTGTCCCTGTAATTGATCTATGCATCCGGTTTTCATAAAATTTGAAATGACTCCACAAAATTAAATAATAATTATGTACTTTAAATTTCAAACGATTCGGTTGGGTAATTTTTGCGTTGTTATATGCGGACGGACGGACAGACTGAACAACAACTATAGGTGCTACGTATTTACATAATTACGAACGCACCTAAAAAAAGATGCCAATTACTGATTTTGATGCGCATACTGTTTTGTTTAACCTCCAGGTTAAAAAGTATATTAAAATAGCTTTAAAAAAATTTCCATTATTCTTATTTACTAGAAGATAGCCCGTCAAAATGACGTGTTTGCATTTTTAAAAGGATGATAAAAAAATTACAACTGTGGTCAATCAGCCACTGTAGGCTTAAACAATTTTTAAAAAATACAGCGATTAAACACGCGGAAAAAAATCTTTATAAAAAAGGAAATTTTAACAGAAATTTGCATTTAAAACTATAACAAAACTGTCTGGTGGATGGGGGGGGGGGGATTGTAATGAACAAATCGTAAATACATAAATTTTAAAAGAATAAAGTAACGCAAAAAATCAATTATAAAAGATTATATTGTGAAATTACAGCCAAGAAATATATAAAAATACTGAGAGAAAATAATAAAAATAGCTAAAATGTATAAAAAAATTTCCTATTTTGGACTATTTTTTAGCTAATACTTAACAAAAACACTCTATAAGATCGGAAACAAATGAAAATAACAAAGAGTAAACAGCGCGTGTTCGTGAGACACACGTGCTGCGCGCGCGAGCTCAGGGATTTTTGCTTCCGAGTACTAAATCCGCTGTAATATTCACTCCATGTAACTGTCTCCTGAACACGCGCGCTCAGCGCGCATAGCTCCCGAACGCACCCAATCATTCCTGAGTCGTGATATTACAATGGAGTCATTCTAAAGGAGTGAGTTACATTGGAGACATATCCCGGTTAGTTACATCGTCTTATTATGGCAAACGCAAGTGCAAGGGTTACTAGTTATTGTGATGTATCTTTATTTTGGCGTTTAAATATTTTACGTTTATGTAAAAATAATTCGGATAAATTCGTTTGTAAATCGACTGCTTGATTCGAATTCGAAATGATTAAATTAAACCAATATATGTTTTTGTTTATATTCCAAACATTTTATTATTTTTTCTATTCTTCTTTTACTGTTAATAAATAAATTTAAAACGATAAAACTTAAAAGAAAACTAATCTTTAGTCACATGAATATTTATTAATTGTTCTTTATTTAACGTTTGCTATTTTGTTATTATGTATACATTAGTAGCTATTTGATTAATTTAAGATAAAGGTATCTCTAAGGTCATATTAGGATATGACAAAGTTTACTAGAAGTAAATTCTTATGAAATGATAATAAAAGTTCATTATCAAAAAGTTGCTTGTTTAAGAAATTGTTTGAATAAAGTAGGAATAATAGTTTTGTTTAATAAGTGATGCAGTAGCTATTGTTACTTAGCAAAAAAAAAAAAAAAAAAAAAAAAAAAAAAAAAGGGTGGAAAGAAAAAGAACACGGATATTGTTAGTTAATTGGAGCGCGAGTGTAATATATTAATACATAGAGAAGAGTGCACCACCCCTTATATTTTATTTATTTTTAAAGTTTTTCTTTTAAGTTTAGTGTTGAATTGATTACTTATGGTATTTAAAATGCATCTTTGGCTCAGAATTATTCATTTTGTCCTGTCTGGCTGTTTTAGCTTCTAAAAGTAAAAAGTTTCATCATTATACTTTAAAAGTTATAGATAAATAAGAAAAAAAATTCTGTAGAGGTAAGATACTTGTTTTTATTTAATATTAAATGTAATGTGCTTAAAAGAAAGTTTTAAATAATAATTTTATGAGAATGTATAGAACTTCAACATGGGACGCAGCAGAGCTCGGGTAGAGTTATCCTATATATAATATAATCCAGTCTGTCACTGTAATGTAAAATTTTCAAAATATTTAATTTCTTATTCTACTGTTTAAAATAAATATTCAACTGTAAAATAAAGTAAGCAAAGAAAAATATCAATTTATTTAATAAAAGAAATATTTTGATTTGTATTTATTACTTTTGAAAGCAATAACAAGTATCCTAATGACTGAAGCCTGTTATTACAATAACAAATTGTGGCAAGTTCTGAAATTTTATTGCTCATTTTAGGTGTAACATAAAACAAATTTACAATCAAAACTTTATGGTTATTAATCTATAATTTATATTGATGTTATTGTAAAACGTCTCTCAGATCGAAAAGTATTTCAAGAAAATTTCAGGCTCCTAATTATTAAATTGTGAAACAATTAAAAGCAAGTTATTGATTATCATATTTAATTTTTTAATGGATATTTTAAAGTCAATCATGGTTACTTTAATAATTTTTTTAAGTCAATCCCCCTGTAAGTATTAATGCAAAGGGCCCCATAAACATCTGTGCCCAGGGACCCTAAATTTGTAAATCCGTTCCTGCCCTTCACACCTATTGATGTTTTTTCTATATACTCCCAGCTGATGCGACATTTCAAAACCTCTTGTCTGACTACACTTGTCCAGGCAAGTATGCAAAGTTCTGGAATTTGTTACATTTTAAACAAAAACTTCCATTCAAAGTATGTACTCTGTGAATATGCGGCCATTACTTGTAATATTCATTAAGAAACTGTACTCCCGACATCATAAAATATATTGAGTAAAGAGCATTCTCTTATTCCTTACCACTCTTACTAAAATACACCTACTGACGTTCTCTCTGACACAGTTATAAAAAACAAAATGGAATCCATCAAAGTTGGACATTATAAAAAGTTTTAAAATGCCCTCATCAATCATTCTTTGTCTCAATTTCCTTTCTTTTGAAACGCATTCATTGTTTTAAGCTAATTAATTTTTCTGTAAAAATGGAGAAAATAATTTTCAATATTAAAACAATTTGCAGATGAGGCAGAATTTTAATGTTCCCTACTGATAATTTCTTTGCCTGGCTTCCTTGTTCCCTCTCTATAATACGTACAGCTGCTCCCTTTCCACAAATTGGGATAGTTTTTATTGTTCTAAAGTAACATAGCTAATTGAATATTTGACAAAATACTGCATTCTATGGATAATTTTATCTTCTGATTTATTGTGTTTTTTTGGCTTCTACTCTTTTAATTTGCTGAAGTAGATTTGAAAAATAATTTTTTTCTTGAAAATAATTTATTTAAAAGATGTAAACCTGATCTTAGTGCCACAATAGTGGTTTATAAGTCTGTTTATATACCGTTGGATGCAGGAAAACATAATGGTAAATCTACAAGTCAAGTAATAAAATCAGGTTTTCCACAAAGATATAACTCAGCAGACTTATTGCATTTTAATTTGCAAATGCAGTTTTAATTAATTCTGGAATTTCAGCCATGAACGGGATGAGATGATAGTCTGTGCTGCTGTCTCCCGATCCAATATAAAGGAAATTAAAACTAAAAGTTGTCTTCCACAAAGGCTGCAGGAAAAATTCATAGTTCCTTATAGTCATAGTATTAATAATTTCAAATTGGTCAAGAATAAATGCTTCTCCTTTTTTTCCCCCAAAATCAAGATAAAATAGAAAGCCAGTTTAATTATATTTGATAAGCCAGCATCAACAACCCATCTATTCAGGTATGTATTGGAGGCAGGGCCGTAGCTAGAAGTGATCTATAGGGGGAGGGGCTCATAGTATTTTTTTCTCTCTCTCTGACACAGAAACATAAATTAGTGCATATTTACACTGTAGGTACTATGTTTCTTATTAAACTGTTGTAATAACTTCATTGCATACTAAGAAAAGTATAGGACGATGAAAATTTAGTGTGTATAACTGGTGCAAAATTAAACTTCATGTTAGCTTCATACGTACAAATAGGATGATGGAGTGTTGAATTACTTATTTTAGATACAATATAATAATTCTGCAAAACTGTAAAAGAATCTCAAAACTAAATTAGATTTTTGAACAGAATTTCATTTGAATTTTCGGAAGAGAAATTCATTTAGTGACCTTGGAATCTTTTCCAGGGAGGGGGGGCTCAAAATATTTTAGGGGCGGCTGAGCCACCCATAGCGCGGTTAGCTACGCCCCTGATTGGAGGATATACACCATATACCTTCTCAATTAATAAAAAAACACCATATACCCTCTAGTTATTTTATGACTATACTCCTGTATCTATATTCCATATAATTTTAACAGGTTTCTCAAAGACATCTCATCCTCTCACCCCTATTTCATCCTTTCATTGCCATGGGAAAATACGGAAAATGTTAAACCATGGGGGTCTGGATATTTATTTTAATTGTGCTTATAAAAAGTGTGTGTCCATGTGGCCTAAGTCAGTCTGTGGTTCTTTATTTCAGAACCTTGTGAATTCAACAAACTTTATTTAAAAAACAATAAAAAGCACAAAAATTACAAACTACAACACATAAAATGTGTTGGGGTTTAGAACACCAAGTTAAGAAATGTAAACTATATTGTTGAACAATCTGTACGGCCATCTTTAACAATCTTCTGAAATCCTGAGGAGTTCATCTTGTATATTCAAAATAGATGTCCTGTGATAACAAGATAGTTTGGAAACATTTTTTATTCAAAACGCCGGCACATCCTTTGAAGTCACAACATCTGCCATGTTGATGCATGAACTTTTATGCAAAAAGCAAGATTTTCCTCCATCGTTACAAAAAATTACAAAAGGTAAATCATATAAAAGGTTGATGGAATATTGGATACAGTTTGATATGTATGCCGTCATAAACAGGAAGTGACTTAGTGAACCAGAATCAATCAACTGCTAAAAATTACTTTTTATTATAAGTTATTTTCTATTTTTTTTTTATAATCAATTAAATTAATATTTAATTACAATTAAGTTAAAGTTAAATTATAATTAAGATACATAAAATTTAAATTTAATAAGAAATTTATTTTTTAGAAAATAAAATATAATTTTAAATAAATTTCACTAACTATTATTATTTTTGACAAAAAGTATAAATTAATAATTATTGTTTATAAATTACAATAAAGAATCATATAGAAACATAAAATTTTATAAATAAACTTTACACGATTCTCCCAAATAATTGGTATTTGGTAATAAATTACATGAAAAAATACATTAAGTGCATTTTTGATTTTAAAAATATTTATTTGTATTATACATTTATTTTACTCCAAAATTTACTATTTACTTTATAAAATTCACTCTAGTTACTAGAAGAATAATTAAGCTTAATTGTATTTTATAATATTAAACATAGAGTATGATACCATTAAAGGTTTTGAGACTATTAAAAAATGCTACACTATGTTTCAAATCTTTTTTTGAAATATTTTTTTGACTGGCCATATTTATTATAGAGTTCTAATTGTATAGATAAAGATAGAAAGCTGATAGATTAATCTGCGAGGTCTAAAATAACTGGCAGCGTTGCTGCCATGATGCAAATATTTTGCTATGGGGCTTTAACATTTTAAAATTACCTAATATACTACAATACAAATTTTAAAATTAATTTTGCGCATTTAGTTTGTACAATATTATAATCTAGTTTTATTGATTTATGCTATTAAACTTTTGAAACATGTTTAACTTCATGAACACAAGATTTAACACCATAAAAGAAAATACAAAAAACAATGCAAAATGATATCATTAAACGGAGAAAAAATACGAAGTGATATATTTGATCAATTTGAAAATAAAAAGATTATATAAAGCTGAAAATAAAAATAGTGCATAACATGTTAATTGTATACTTACTTTCTAACTATTTTTAAAATACAGCAGGTTTTAAGCAGACTTCCTACAGCATAAAGAAAATAATTATTAAATGATTCAATCTAATTTAAGATATTATATAATGGATGAGGAGAACTGGTTTGGAACAAGTAAGAACAATTTCAGCAGATGGATACTCAATGATTTAGCAGATTAAAAAAATATAAAAACATCAGATTTCCATGTTCACCCTGGAGGTACTGATGATGAACTCGTTTCATTTTTTATTGTGGATGATCACCGAGATAAGATAAGTTTTAATCCTTTGTATATCTGCAACACATCCAAAATCAATCTTATGTATACAGTTCGCTGAAAAACATTATTTTGTTTATTGCTCCTATTTTACAAATCTTGAACATAAAGTTAATAGAATAACTCTATGAACATAGAGTTCATATGTGTTCATCTATGTTCATAGAGTTAATTCTTAATATATAGCTACACTAAATTGCTAAAATAAACTTAATAAATTTTGTAAAAAACTTGGTACCTAAAAATAGATATTTAATAAAGTTTGTATATTTTCACTTATCTTATCTCAGTCCTATGAAAACCACACTTTATATGACCTAAAAATTTTCATAACTATTGAAAAATGTATAACATATTTTAATATGATCCAACTTTTATGTAACAAACAAATAAGGTTTTAAAAAGTAAATAGATAAATTTTGTTCAATAATGTAATAGTGACAAATATATTTTGAAATGAAAAACACTAACTCATTAAGAAATCAATTTTACAGACAAACTTTGTCTTACTTAAATTTTGTTTTGGAATGAAAATTAAAGATTTATTATGATGCTATTTCAACAATAAAAACTAAACACATTCTTCTAGTAATTTTAAATATCCCCTTAACCAAATGTTAGTAATAACCTCCTTAAGCATCTAAAGTTTAAGGGGTAAGGGATGGCATGTGTAGAAAATTCCACAGCTAAAGTACAAAAATTGGAAATTATGCACATAGAATTGCTTTCATTTTATACATAGACATCGATTAACAATACAGGTATCTCCCAAACTCTGCAAAGCGAGATTCCTCATTGGGAGTACATAAAAACTTCCTGAAGAACTATATTTGTATGACCCACAGTTAACAAGAAAAATACGAAAAGCAAAATATGACATCATAGTCGGTGCAAGGAAAAAACATTGCATTGGACATATATACATCAGTACTTCAGACGATAATGCTCATAATGTTCATTGTGCATATCATGCCCTGCAATGAAGCAATACATGCAGATGCAGTCTTTTAAATGCGAGTTCAATGGCAGATGGCAGCTTAATGTCTTTCAATGAAGTGTGTATGCATGACATGGTACACACAGCAAACATTTTGAATGTTATCATCTGGAAAGATATGTAAATACTGCTGTTGAAGCATCAAATAATGTGCCTTTTTTCTTGAACCAACTGCCACGTCAGATTTTGTTTTTTGTATTTTTCTCGTGAACTATGGATCATACAACTACATTTCTTTGCACTTTTTTTTAATGTACTTCCAACAAAGAATCCAGCTGTGTAAAGTTTGGAACACACTATATAAAATGTAATATATAAGATAACAAATGAATAACTGGTTATAAAATCAAAGTACTTTTAAATGATATCTACTTAGTATTTAATTGTTAGTGTTTAGAAATGTAACATTAGATTTTCAAAAATAATTTTCTAAAATTGTTAGTGCCAAAAGGATAATCTAAATTAAGTTTTTGTACTTTTTGATAAGCATAATAGCATATGAAACCCCCACAACTCATATGTTTGTAAAACATGTGGAGGGTAATATATTGGCCATTTTTCAAATGAATTAATATTTAAGACACAGCACCAGTCTCTAATAACATTATTATACGAATAATTACTGAAATTTGAACTTAATGGATCATAAAATTCAAATTTATGCACTTTTAAGTTAGCTACAAGCAATATTTAGTGAGAATCAAGATTAAATGGAATATTTTGACCTTATATTATCCAAGTATATTTTACTGAGATCTTTAGATCTATGAAATGATAATGTAACAGCAGAATTAACAACCAAGTAACTATCACGACCATGTAAAATTTTATGCAAAAATGCTTCTAATACAGTATAATTTAGCCAACCTCATTTAAATATCATTGAATATGATCTTAAGAACTTTTCCTCTTCACTACTTATCAAGAGGATTTAGAGATTTTAACAGGTGCTAGTACTATATCATCAATTTTAATGTAAGGTGATGTCATTGTTTGATATGTAAAATCTTTAAATTTAGATAATAAAATAATGTTTGTTTACATTTATATAAAGGAAAAATCACAAATCCATTAATGACACAATAATATATATGTTTTCAGAAAAGTATAGTACTTAATGGTTGAATCATACTACCTTTAGTTACTATCATGTGAGCATAAAAGCATGTAAAAACACTGTAATTACTATTATCTATCTGTAATATAAGAGGAGGATATAAAATCTGTCAAGAATAGCTCTTTTGTAAGATTGTATTAAGTACATCTGTCCAGTTTTTAAAGTTATATTTATTTGGGACATCATTAGGAGATGAATCATACATAGACAGGGCTGGGGAATTACATCATTGTACTCGCCACTGGCGAGTAAATTTTCCTTCAGGGCGAGTGAAGTTTTAAGTTATTTTTTCAAACTTCAAACTGTAAAGATGCCAGAATTTTTATTTATCTATTTTTTTTTATTAGTTCCCTATATTTTGCAACTTTTGTAATATAAATATTATACTAAATTCTACGCTATAGTACTAATATTTTTTTCTCTTGTATATATTTCTTATTTTTATCGAACAAAAGTATGAAAATGCATTGTAGTAATAGTAATTAACTGTTTTTTCAGTTGTTTAAATTTTGTCTTAACTATTTTCAACTGTATATTGTATTTTTCTGGCTGGTAAAATAAATCCCTGGCTGGTGAAATTTTTCGAAAATTCCCCACCCCTGTACATAGATAATTTTTGTTTCTTTAGGTTGGCTACACAAAGAATCCAATGAGATTGAATACAAAGAGGGATAAAAAAATAACCTACAGAAGAAATAAGAGAGGGAAGATTAAATACATTTAAAATGAAAATGCCATTGTATATACAGCAATCCCCTCATCTCTCTCTCTAGAAATGTTTTTTCTGAATTTTTGCTTCTTAAAAATAAAAACTTCAAAACATAAAAAAAGATTAACAGCATGTATGAAAACAGGAGAAAGTTTTGATAAAAATAAACAAAACTCTGCGTGGAGGCTCGAGGGTTTTTCTTTTTTTTTTAAATAATAAGCTCAGCTATAAATTACATGATTAAGTAAGCATATTAAGATAATTGGCATATACGGACACAATAAATAAAATACAAAATTCTCAATGAAAGAAAAAAACTAGATATAAGAACATTAGGCAACTTTATTATGGAAAAATGAGCAAACGTGTTGGCTATTTATTATTATTATTTTGTAACACATATTAAAAATATCAATAACAGATAAAAATTTTATTCAAAATCTACTGGATAATAAACAATAAAATATATAAATAAAGATAAGGTTAAGGAAATTAGCACGTGTAACGTTGATAAAGAAATAATAAAATATATATAAGAAAAAAAAAATTAAGTTGAACAATCTTACCTTTAACTAGAGCAATATGAGAAATAAATTACATAATAATAATAAACTGAATTGAAAACTTCAAAAAAATAAATAAATAAATAAATAAAAATAACAGCTTGCAACAAAACGAAAACAATCAGCATCAGCAAAACCCTCATAGCGGCTGGTGAGTTACCCGAGCATTGTAGCCAAGACAAAAATATCGCCAAGTTAGTTACCAATGAGCTCGCCAATGAGAATTGTCACTAACCTGTCCTATGTCTCCATTCTGCAAAACTCCATTCTAAAGATTCATTCACGGAATTTGTCATTCTTAAATGGCAACAGTATTAACTTGTTTACATTGTTTGTTCTTTTTCGTAATTGCTGGTTGTTTTATTTAGAACTTAAACATTATAATTAAATAGTTTTTGTAGGTTTTAAAGAAAATGCGTAATGAATAAATCTTTTGCATGTATATTTTCATAAGTTGAACAATTAAAATATTTGTGAACGGCTCGGAATAGTTAAGCCTAACGTGGACGCAATTGCAATAAGTTTCTTTTTCTCGTGGATGGGTTGACCCCGGAATCGTCGTACACGGAGGCGTTTTATATATATAATTTTATTCATAAAAATTAACTTCGCTATAAAAAATACTAATTGGTGGTTGAAAATCCGACATAAACTTTGAAATATTCACGAAGTCTTAAAATATGTATATGTATATAGATATAAATGTATTTTAAGAATGCACGTTTTCATACATTGACCACTGGATTGCCGGGCATTTGCCACTCTAGTGGAGAAGTATCGTTCGCGTGCGGAGAATCAACTTTTCTCCCCGTGTGCGTAATCTAGTTATTCCTACATCTATGACTGATATACCATCTTTGTAAAGTCCTCACTTGGCAGAATGCCAAGCCGGTTCCATTCAGACTTTAGGGAATAGCATATGAGACCAAGATTGCTTCTACGTATTCATGGAAATGATATTAAATATCGTTTTCTATTTTTTGTTCCGAATAAAATTTTATTTTAATTTTAATTAGATTGTGCGCCTTCTATCAGTTCTCGGAATAACTTTTCCAAAGTATATATTTTCTCCTACATTTTTGTAAATTTTAACAAAAGCATGTCTTTTTTTTTACATTTATATTTATGGCTAAAACACAGTTTTGACGATTGCTTGTAATCTGACTTGGAGGCTATGCGAGAAATTCGCCAATTGCAACAACCTAAATATTCAGGGCACATGTATGTCATTGGGATTTACTTAGCGTCAAAATGGCGTTATTTTGCCTAATGTGGTAACCCTGATATTGTTGCTTATTTTTTGATAAACTGTTTATTTACCATAATTTTTCTTTCTTTGAAATTATATGAAATGTTTTTTGTTCTATAGTTATTAGTTTTTAAAATTTAATATTAGACCGGGCGGCGGAGACACGAATGACTACGTCATCGAGTTACGGAATGAAATCTTGATGCAGGACAAGATTATTAGGTGTAGATTAAGGAATGACTGGTCTCCCTCGTCATTTCTTGGCACGATATGAGTAACAGCGCGCGCCAAATCGCCATTTTGGCGTCACTTTCACATCATCGAGTTACGGGATGAAATTGGTGCCAAATTAAAGCTAAAATAAAGTATTTTAAGAATATGTCGGTCTGCCTGCGCATATCCTGGTACAAACCCTCGGCACACTGAAATTTATAAAAAAAAATGACATAAATTCAATATGACTACGTCATCGAGTTACGGGATGAAATCATGATGTAGGACAAGATTATTAGGTGTAGATTAAGGAATGACTGGTCTGCCTCGTCATTTCTTGGTACGATATGAGTAACAGCGTGCGCCAACTCGTCATTTTGGCGTCACTTTCACGTCATTGAGTTACGGGATGAAATTGGTGCCAAATTAAAGCTAAAATAAAGTATTTTAAGAATATTTCGGTCTGCCTGCGTATAGCGTATATCCTGGTACAAAACATCGGCAGACTGAAATTTATAACAAAAAATGACATTATAATGTAAAATTCAATATGACTACTTCATCGAGTTACGGGATGAAATCATGATGTAGGACAAGATTATTAGGTGTAGGTTAAGGAATGACTGGTCCGCCTCGTCATTTCTTGGTACGATATGGGTAACAGCGGGCGCCAACTCGCCATTTTGGCGTCACTTTCACGTCATCGAGTTACGGGATGAAATTGGTGCCAAATTTAAGACAAAATAAAGTATTTTAAGAATATGTTGGTCTGCCTGCGCATATCCTGGTACAAACCCTCGGCAGACTGAACTTATAACAAAAAAATGATGTTATAATGTAAAATTCAATATGACTACGTCATCGAGTTACGGGATGAAATCATGATGTAGGACAAGATTATTAGGTGTAGATTAAGGAATGACTGGTCTGCCTCGTCATTTCTTGGTACGATATGAATAACAGCGGGCGCCAACTCGCCATTTTGGCGTCACTTTCACGTCATCAAGTTACGGGATGGAATTGGTGCCAAATTAAAGCTAAAACAAAGTATTTTAAGAATATGTTGGTCTGCCTGCGCATATCCTGGTACAAACCCTCGGCAGACTGAAATTTATAACAAAAAATGACGTTATAATGTAAAATTCAATATGACTACTTCATCGAGTTACGGGATGATAGCATGATGTAGGACAAGATTGTTAGGTGTAGATTAAGGAATTACTGGTCTGCCTCGTCATTTCTTGGTACGATATGAGTAACAGCGGGCGCCAACTTGCCATTTTGAATTTTACATTATAACGTCATTTTTTGTTATAAATTTACTCATATTGTATCAAGAAATGTCGAGAAAGACCAGTCGTTCTTTAATCTACACCTAATAATCTTGTCCTACATCATGATTTCATCCCGTAACTCGATGACGTAGTCATTTGTGTCGCTGCCGCCCGCTCTAATATTTAAAAATTGTTTTATTTATTGTTATTTTTTTTAAATAATAGAAAATAATTTAAAGATGTATATTTAACCAGTATTCGAAAATGAGGTTTTCGCTAAATTGACGTTGGAAAAAAATTGTTCCAAATCTTATGCATATATGATATCTGCGCCATATTCATATCCAATGCATGCAAATAATTGCCGAAACGTCAGTGAAGGCTTACTTTGGAGACGCGAAATTTTTTGGATTCTGTCTGTCTGTCCGTCTGTCCCGCGATAACTGACGTAAAAAGCATTCGATTGGCTTGAAATTAAGTGGGTATGATACTGAGACACTGGGATTAAGCTGTATAGTTTTTTGTTAGATTTGATTCATTCGTTCGGAAGATATAAGAATATTTTATTTTGGACAATAATGCTTTTCTATGGCAAATCCAATGATTTTCAATTTTTTTTCCCTGAGAGAAAATGATACATTTGATAAATGGAATTCAATGATAAATGAATACTAAAATTTACCAGTTAAATTATTCGTATTGTTTTGAAATTTTGTCAATGCATTTGTCAGATTTTTAAAATTATTACTGAAAATGTTGGAGATTTTTTATAAATGTGTTCCAATAATATAAAATTATTTGCTTTAGAGATTTACTTATTTCAAATGTATTTATTTCATTTTCTTTATTTTCTCTAAATGGTTGCTTAGCAACCGTTGCTAAGCAATCATTCATCTTAATCCTTATCCTTATAATGTTATAAATTTGAAAGCGTGTACGAAAATTTAAATGAAGTCAACATCAAAACTGATAGTACGGCCCTACGAGTACGACACCTTACGGACGAATTTAGGCACCAATACTAATACATGATAGGAGCATTGATTTAAGGAATTTCGAAAGAGCTTGGTTTGCAGTTAGTTCTCACTTTTTTTAATAGCGAAACCCTTAACGAACTTGGCATTCTTTCACGTTTATGTTTTTGATGGGATTATTATTATAAGCAGTTATCAAATAATCACTTGCTTGAAGTGTTTTCAGACATTTTATAAATTTTTATTAATAATAGTCATAACTTTTTTTTTATTAAGTAATACAGAACTAAACATAATATGAAGAAAATATAGGGTCAATGAAAAAAAAATCTGCAAAAAAAAAAAAAAAAAAAAAAAAAAAAAAAGAAAAGAAAAGAAAAAGGAAAGAAAAGAAAATCTGAGTCCCGTCTTGCATCTCGAACTTTCTGTTACCAGGAGCATAGATTAAAGATATGGGATTAAAATATAATAAATATGTTAAGATAGGGATGCACAACCTGTGGCCCGCGATGGGTTAACGTGTGGCCCGCGAGTTTTGTCAGTTTACAACTGGAAAAAAGTACTGTGCCTGTGTCATAGGAATAAAACGTAAATTTCGTCACTTAAGAATGGCAAATTTCATTGATTGGCACGGAAAAATCCAGAATTTCATTGATTAAGTGCGGAAAAAGTGAATTTTGTCGATGAGGCTCGGAAAAAATAGCAAATTTCCCCGATCGGGCTCAGACAAATCGCGAGTTTTGTCGATCAGGCATGGGAAAATCGTGAATTTTGTCGGTCTTGCGCACAAAAATCGCACATTTCGCTGATCGAGCAAGAAAAATTCGTCAGTTTTGTTGATGATGCTCGAAAAAATATCAAATTAAATTCATCGCGGGTTGCATAAAAATAACACGTTTTCTTGGTTTTTCGCAGTAAAAAAAAAAAAAAAAAAAAAAAAAACATGAATATGGTTGATTGGGCTCGGACGAAAAAATCGCAAATTTCGTTGATAATGCATGGAAAAATCGTGAATTTATCGATCACGAAAGAAAAAAATGAAAATTTCGTTAATGTGAATATCATCAACTTATCCAGAGAAAAAAATTGCGAGTTTCATCTTACCGCATAAAAAAGCAGGTTTCGTCAGTTAGGCCGTGTTCAGCTAACACAATTTTTTCGCGCGTGCGCTCAGAAGATTATGCATGGAGTAGGTATTATCGAAGAAGAGAATTTTAAAGTTATTCAATTATTGCATCATTTTTATGGTTCAAAATAGGTAAATGCACATACTATATACCTTTATCGTTCCAAAACATGATTCTTGTAACAGAAATACATACCTGTGGTCACTCAAATAAAATCTAAACTATTCCGGAAAAGAATCACGTGACCTATTTCATCTAATTAAGCCCTATCAGCATTTAAAATATGATAACCAACCTTGATGAAAAATCGCGCGCGCTACTCAAAAAATTGTATGGTTGATTTGATCACGTGATTGTGCATTTTGTGCTTCTGTTTTATTGGTTGTACTTTGCTTGGTAGGTTGATTGATACAATTTAGCAATTCAATTGGGAGTCTAAAAATTTTAACTTTTTAACAATTTTATTTATTTAAAATGATTTATTAGTTGCTTTATATTTTTCGCGATAAATAAAATGCTGTTATCAACCAAGAATGTGATATCAACGTATTATAAGATTTATTTTTAATCTAGTATACTGAATGTATTTCAATGGAATTTGCACTGTTAATTAGAAAAATTTTCAGAGAAGGTTTTAGCATAGATATTTCTTATTTAATAATTGCATATTTTAATAATGTGTGGATAACAGACTAAAATGCATCATAAGATAGGGGAAACAAATGGCACTCAAAGTCATGTTAATATAACTCTTAATATAAGCAATGTACTTGTATAATATTATCAGGAGAAAATTTATAAACATTCTAATCATACTTTATTCCTTACAAAACTAATATTTTTAGTTTAAAAAATATACATCTATTACATTTTGCTTTTTATAATATTTTTATTGTGTATTTTAACACTATAAAATATGATTTTCATCTTAAACTTACGTCTAAAATTTTTTTTTAAGAAGAAAAGAAAAGAAAGAATGAAAAACATATCATACTTTATTCCTTACAAAACTATTATTTTTAAAAGAGATATCTCTTTAAAAAAATATAGGGGTGCAGATATCATAGCTGCCATCTTCCGCTTTTTTTTCCCGGAAAAATTTTACAGAAAATTTTACCATTTCATATCGCCATAATCAGCAGATTAAATAAATGAAAAAATTCCATTAAATTTTTCCGGGCTAAAAAATCAGAAGAGTTGGCAGTTATGAGATATTTTTAGTTTTAAAAATGTATATCTATTGCATTTTGTTTTTTATAATATTTTTATTGTGCATTTTAATGCTATAAAATATGATTTGCATCTTAAACTTACTTCTAAAGTACTTAAAAAAGAGAAAAGAAAGAAAGAATGAATGAAAAACATCAAGAAATTATTTTACGCGTATATGGATATTTTCGCACAATACCTTTATTTATGTATTTATTTTTATTTTTTGTTGCTGTTGTTCATTTGCTTAATATGTATATGTTAATCACTTTGGAACGATATTTAGAATATTAAAAGGGGTTCAAATGTAAAACTTTCTTCGGTACTTCTAGGTTATCCCGTCGACAAATTTCGCCAAATTATACAAATCGGCAAACTAATAGCCAAATTATACATGTTGACATAATTTTTATTTTAAATAACGAAAAAACAAATAATTAGTAGAATATTAATAAAAAGTCGAAATAAAAATCACTTAATGACATTTTAAACACGTGAATCGCATTTAATGTCATTGAATGTGACATTCACGATCATCCATTATTGGCATTTAATCTTATAGTTTGGCGATAATTTTTTGGTCGACGGGATAACCTAGAAGTTTCCTTTCTTCTTAAAATACCCTATTTTCTGGTATTTAAATAAGTATTTTATTATTACAATAGAAATACATGTGCTTCTGTATTATTAATATAAAATTTACCTTTAATAAAAATGTCTTATTTATTAATAAAAAGCAACCAATAATTAAAAAAACAAGTTGAATGTAGATTCTGCCATTGCAGAATTCAGTTTCGCCTCCGATTAAAATAATAATTTCGAAAGAGGTCTTTTAGAAGGGCGACTTCGTTTAGAATGCAATGAACTAACTTCATTTTTCTTGTATTTATCAATATAATAGCAAACAGAACGGCATGAAATACCAAATTGATTAGCAATTTCTCTCTGAGACATTGGAATTGCGGAATAATAATGAGATACAATTTGACGTGCTACTTCTTCATTGACTAGATTCATCAAAAACGGATTTTTTCTTTAGTTTAAACGCTTTTTTATAGACTCTGAGAAAAAGAAAATGCATTTTAACAATAAAATTGCATGAATGTCTCGTTTTAAAGGCCGGATTACGAAACCAGTCGTCGGGGGCCACCGTAATACTTATCCATCATGGATATGCATTATATAATATGTGAAAACTATTTATAAAATGCATTGCAATTCCAAAACAAAATTTAAACGTATATTTAAATATTCTTAATATACATAGTAATGTTCCATTAATGAATTGCTGATGAACCCATTTCGACAAATTATGCTAAATACCAAACTACACAAGTAATACCGGATTGCGTAAAAGAAACATCCTTATAACTCCAAAAACAATAATCATATTAACTAACAGTTTACTGCATCAGATTAAGCGTCTCATTTCGAATTAAAACATATCTTTGAAATGAAATTTGAAGAAAATACAGGGACATGAAAAATCGAAGAATGTGGAAAACAGGATTACAAATATCTTGACAAATATTAATCCGACCGACTTCGTTTTTGATGCAAAATTTGCGTTATTTTATTGTCTTTTACGTCCTTTCCTTAAAATAAAAAAATCAAAATTTTTTATATACATTTCATCAGAACGAATTTTTCGAGAGTCCGAATAAAAATAGTTCCGGATAATCGAGGTTACTGATATTAAATAGGCTTCGTCTTATTCTCACTTACTAAGTACATACAAAATTTTAAGTCTCTATCTCCATTTGTTCGTGAGATAGAGTGTTAACAGACAAACAGACGGACGCAATTTTTTCTCTAAAAATGTGTTTTTCGGAATCCCCGGTATCTGAAACGTGTAAATCCGTCAAAATTTTTTTTTCGATTTTCAAAACGATTGCAACACTTAGCCTATGCTACGTATGATAGGTAAGTAAAAGTGGGCCACAATTTTTGACACGACACTTTTTAGCTTGTCTGAAAGAAATAGCATCGGAGGCTAATAAACCCAACTTTTGGCCCGCGAAGGTCTCGAACCCATATCGTCTGGTTGCAAGCTCAGCGCTCTGACCATTCGGCCAGCGAGCTCACATTCACTTGTAACAGATTATTTTTATAATTGGCACCACAAGTAATTACATCCGTGATCTGTTCTCCACCTGTTATTGAGCGCACATCCCGTCCGCTATAGGAACCCACTCCATGTCTGTGGCTCCTGAGCGCGCGCGCAAAAGCTGAACACCCCCTTAGTGCAAAAATCGTGAATTTCGTTGAGTTGGCGCGGAAAAATGCGGATTTCGTCAATTAAGGGTAGAAAATGTGCACATTTCGTCAATCGGACACCGAAAAATCGCGAGTTGTATAGATTTGATTCCGAAAAATCGCGAGTTTTATAGATCAGATTCCGAAAAATTGCGAGTTTTACAGATCGGATTCCGAAAAATCGCAAATTTCGTTGGACGGAGACGAATATTGCGAATTTTGTTGATCACACGCATGAAAGTTGCTAATTACGTCGATTAGGATCTAATAAAATCGCGAATTTCCTCGATCGACTACGGAAAATTGCGAATTTCGTCGATAAGCGAAAAAAATCGCAAATTTCGTCGAATGGCTTTGTAAAAATCACGAATTTTGTTAGCGGCTTCGTAAAAATTTTGACATTTAGGTGCGGAAAAATTGGGAACGAAAAAATTGTGAATTTCGCCAATCTGGAACGAAAAAAAATCGTGAACTTCGTCGATCGTCTGCGTAAAAATCTCGTGAGTCAGGCACGGGAAATTTGCGAATCTTGTCGATTAGACTCAGAAAAATGTGAATTTTACTGATGATGCGAGGAAAAATCGCGAATATTGTTTATTGACTTCGTAAAAAAGAATTTTGTTGATTAGGCGCGGAAAAATCGTAAATTTTTCCGATCAGCTTCATAAACATTTCGAATTTTGTTAATCATGAACGGAAAAATCCTGAATTTTTTCGATCGGTTTCGTAAAAATTGCGAATTTTGTCGATCATTCTCGGAAAAATCGCGTATTTTGCCGATCATGCGCGAAAAAATCGCGAATTTCATCTATCATGAGAAGAAAATCGTGAATTTCGTAGATCGGCTTCGTTCACAATCGTGAATTTTATTGATCATGCGAGGAAAAATCGCGAATTTCGTCGATCAGCTTCGGAAAAATCGCGAATATCGTTGATCAGCTTCGTGAAAAAATGAATTTTGTTGATAGGCGTGGAAAAATCGTAGGATTTTTCGATCAGCTTCGTAAAAATATCGAATTTTGTTGATCAAGAACGGAAAGATCCTGAATTTTTTCCATCGGCTTCGTTAAAATTGCAAATTTTGTCGATCAGGCTCGGAAAAATCGCGAATTTTACCGATCATGCGAAGAAAAGTCGAGTTTTTCGTTGATCGTGCGAAGGAAAACCGCGAATTTTGTCGATCATGCGAAGAAAAATGTCGAATTTCATCGATCGTTTTCATAAAAATAGCGAATTCCGTCGATTGGCTTTGTAAAAATCGCGAATTTCGTAGATCAGGTGCAGAAAAATAGGGAATTTCGTCGATCAGCTTCAGAAAAATCGCGAATTTCGTCGATCAGGCTCGAAAAAATCGCGAATTTTATCTATCATGCGAAGAAAATCGTGAATTTCCAAGATCGGCTTCGTCACAATAGTGAATTTCGTTGATCAGGTGAGGAAAAATCGCAAATTTCGTCGATCATGTGCAGACAACTCGAAAATATTGTCGATTAGGTACTGAAAAATCGCAAATTTCGTTGATCATGTGAGAAAAAATCACAAATTTCGCAATCATTTGAGGAAAAATCACTAATTTCGTCGATCAGCTTCTTAAAAATAGCGAATTTTGTTGATCAGGCGCGGAAAAATCATGAATTTTCTCGATCAGTTTCATAAGAATTGCAAATTTTGTTGATCAGGCGAGGAAATGTCGCAAATTTTCTCGGAAGGCTTCATAAAAATTGCAAATTTTGTTGACTAGTTAGTAAAATGCACAAATTTGGTCGAGCAGACGTGGAAGAATTACAAATTTCATTGATTGGGCAAAGAAAATTGGGAATTTTGTTGATCAGGCATGAGAATTCTTGTTGATCAGCTCCTTCTCTTTCTTTCATTCATAAAGTTTACATTTTTTTTGTTCGGTACCAGCAATTTCTGCTTGTTTTTAGCACTTTTATTAAAACAAAACTTACTCCCCTGAAAAAAGTCAAGGAATATTTTTACATCTAGAAAATAATCCTTGCTATATCAGTTATATATAAAAATGTAAAAACTGCTGATATATCCTTACCATTTGAATTGGATATTTTGACTAGGTAAGGCAAGGTAGAAAAGGGACAGCAGGGCAATCTTAACCTCTTCAGACCTGACACATTTTAAGCTATCATAAAAATTATTTCACAAATTGTCCCATCTATTTATACGTATAGAAACATAATTTTGTAATAAAAAGTAAAATAATTATTATTAGTTTCTATTTACTAGCAGGTACACATATGTGCACCTCGGGTTCATACTGCAAAAAAAAAAACCACTTCATCTTTCAAAAATTTATTTAAATGAGGAATTTGGTGGACAATTGATACATATAAGATTATTTTACGTGCTATTTTTGAAAAAAAAAAATTTTTTTTATATGTACAGATATATATTGCATTTTGTAGAAATAACTCTTGTTCTTGATTTGCAGCTTTGTTCTTGATTTTTGCAGCTTTCATACTTACATTTTGAACAAAAGTTATTATTTGTTGAACGAAGAAACTGTCCAATTTTGTCGTATCTAATATAGTAAATTGGCTTCTAAATACCTTTACGTTGTTTTCGCTGTAGTTTATTTGAGGAATCGTCTTCAAAATAATGTTCAGATGAATAAATTTTGCGTGGTCTCCATGGTCGCCGTTCTTCACTTACTTTGCTCTTATATTTCATCAGTACTTATGCAATCTCTAAAAATACCGCAAGAGAGACAATCTGTCTTTTCGAGGAACTTCACCTGTTTTGCAATTTCTGATATACATTATCCAACAAATGGAAATAACCAAATCTATAAAAACTCTTGTTGACTACATTTTTGTGAGAATAGAACAATGGTAGTAAGCTAAACACCTATCCTTTAAATCTGTACCACTCATACACATTTTGTATTCACAATTGCAGGTTGTATTACATTAATTTTACAGTTTTGATTTTTAGATCACCTAACACAACTGCACTCGGGATAGCTATTGATGCAAGTTGAAAGCAAACTTACACATTTGTTATCATTCCAATTTAGTATACATATCCTTCCCTCCCCTTAATCTCTCATCCCACTGTCCGTGTTACAAATCTCGATTATTCTTGATTTTTTTATCTGCTCCTCCAAGTGTTTTGTTCATAATCATTCCAGTTTGGTAGATATTGTTCCTCAATAAAAAGTCGACATATTTTACACTAGTAAAAAAACTGTCATAGTAAATCACCCGTGTGTTGTCTTTTGGTATAAATTAAAAAAATAATTTGACAATGCCTCCACATAGACCTAATCATAATTATTTTGAATCATCAGCTGGTACAATTCCTTTTCCATGATATATTTGGCAGTCAAGGGCATGGCCATCCCTGGCGGATAAAAGAAAGTTTTTTAATCCCAACGGATTAGGTTTTAACGGCATCTACTGTCTAGATCCACAACATAAAGCAAATGGGATCTAGTAATCTCGGTTCATCTAGTGATAAAGGTTTGGCTGGGGCAGGGACAAACATTTATTTCTTACTGCATTCAATATAAGATTTACTTTCCATAATTTGTCATCTGCTTAAAGATCATTTGATTTATCTGCAAAATGAAGAAATTTTCTAATCTCAAAAAATCGATCTTGTGACATAGTAGCTGCAATTCTAAGTTCTGACAAGCCATTTTGCCAGTAGAAGCTTGCTTGGAGATATTTTAAAGTTCCCATGAGTATGTGTACGCCTGCAACTTTTATAATTTCATATTTAGATGCATCTATTGAGCGACGGTTTTGTGTTTGGACAGAATATAACGGAATTGGAATCGTTTGAATTGAATTGGTTTCATGTGAAACTTTTCCCCAAAAATATTCATTTAACTAATTTAGAAATGATTCAAAAGGATTTACGATGCTGGAAAATATGCTTTTAGATAATCCTCATCAATCAATGATCCTCAGAATACTATTAGAAGAGGAAAGATTAAATAAATATTTGCGAAAATATAAGGTTTTATTCTCGGCATTATTATTCTAGTGTGCTGTAACACAAGTTTTAAAAATCTACTTAGCTTTCCATAACAAAGGCCTTTTAGGTTAAACTTTATAGTTACATGGATTCGGGATAGGTACTGGAGCAATATCCTCAATGGTTGTATCTGTGTCATCTAAATTTTCATTGCCAGAAGACTCACCATCACCATTGGGCTTATCAGTTTATTTACTCTTACAAAGATATAAAAATGATTTTTAAAAATTAATGTTTAATTTAAAACATCAACAAAATGAATTCATATTTATAATTAAGTATAATTTTTTAACAATTCCACAACTTTAGCACTGCACCAATTAGATATCATTCAGTACAATTTTTTTGTGTGAGATGACTTCTTTCCAAAAACACAGAATTGAAACCGAAGGTGCACATACGTGTACCTTACAAATTAAATCTAATTTAAATAGATATTATGATCTAGATAAAAAACTTAAATGATTTATGCAATACTGAAGAGTTTATAAGCATTCTTAAAAATTATCATGAATAAATATTAATTTTCTAATTATAAAAATGTACTTACTTTTTCGAAGTTCTATATTTTTCGTCATTGCTCGTTTATTTTCTCCAAAATCATATGAATTAAAACTGCTAGTGCCACTTCTTACTGAAACTAGAAAAGGCTAACATACGCAAATAACATCCTCTCGTCTCAATAAAAAATTTCAAATATTAAGTGAGATACGCAGTTGAAACCACAGGTACACAAATGTGCACCTCGGGTCTGAAGAGGTTATAGGGATACTCTCCCACTCGCCTCTAAAATCATATTTTTTATCCGATTGTAGGCCTCGAAATTGAATTCTCTCTATATTATTCATGTGGCCCTCGACCACCCTCACATAATTATAAGTGGCCCTTTTCTTGAAAAGGTTGTGCACCCCTATGTTAAGATATTATTAACAGACAGGAAAAAAGTTAGATATTATATGAATTTAGAAATAATTAAGATAAATGGCAAAAAACTTTTTACTATTACATATATACTCAGGGTGTTCCTTCTTATCACCTATCAATAACTAATTAGTAAATTGTTGACTTTTAAAGATAGTTTCAATAGCATAAATATTTCAAATGTTCCTCATATGAAAATCCATTTACATCAAAATTGTCGTTTTTTAAAAGTTATGAAATGTAACCCTTTATACAGTCTTTGGATATTAAAAGTTATAATATGAAAACTATCTTTATTCTCTAACAAGTAAAATTTTAATTATTTTATAACCAAGCCAAGTGAATTATGATTATTTTAAATTTTATAAATTTTCAGAATTTTCTGGCACTTACTTTGCTCTGAAAGAAAAAAAAATCTATTTTGACATAAGTGGATTTTTATATGATGATCATTTGAAACATTTTTAAAATTGAAGTTATGCTTGAAAAACTAACAATTTATGAATTGTTTGTGCATGATAAGAGATATCCTATAAAATTAAATATTTCTCACAAAAATTTCACAAACAAACTTAGCATACGCAGTTATCTATCATTTTAATATAGAAAATATATTTACATTTTACTTATTACAATATATAATAAAAAATATCCAGTACATTAATTAGAGATAAAATTCATTTTAGTTTTGAAGCAGCATTCAGAATAATTTGAAATCCTCTGTTTTTTTTAGAAGGTGGTAAAGTGAAATCGTGGGATGTAGTACTACTTTGTGTTTCTAAAGGATGCTTTAATAATTTTCTTGGAGCAGCTTGTTCACAAAAAGTTAGTTTTTGGTGGCTAGTGTTTCCAACCACTGAATGAATTTCATCACCACTGTTAGATGTATAATGGGAAATTTCACACATTTTGGAGTTTTTATACAAAAAATCACTTTCATCTACTGCATCATCTTTTTCCCAAAGTTTAGAGACAGAATCTGAAAAACAACTAAAAAAGAGAATTTATATTAGTTAAAAATATATTAAGTAATTTTGACACATTAAGTAAAAAAAAAAAATCCAATATAGCTGTAAAATGAAAATGATTTTTTATCTATTTTTTGTATACAAGGGATCTTTAATCTGGGTAGTCCAGGTTGGATTCTCTGGTTTATATAACAGAAATGCACAGTGGCGTAGCTACATATTCAGCGTCCTGGAGTAAATAAAATTTGTGCGCCCTCTTGTCACTTGAAAAAGTTCTATGCAATTTATAAATAAAATATCCAACTTCGCCTCCTGAAATTTTAAGATTTTGTGTTTTCAATGATCAAAAAGTGCAATTCTCCCCCCCCCCCCACACTCCACAATCTACCCCCTGCCCGGAGCTGCAAAAATCCCTCCTGATGAAAAGTGTCTGAATTCAAGACTGATCTCACTCCTCAAGCAACGCTGTTTTCAGCCTATGTATGCAATGCACTGTGAGATGGAACATAAGTTCCTGTTTTCTTCCTTGGAGCGTCCCAGACCTACGATATTGGTCTGGAGATCTAGCTGACCATTCCATCAAGCAAACATCCTCTCTTTTCAGAAATTCGTCGATCATATGAGCTGTACCTGGACACGTGGTGTCCCCCCCCCCCTCTGTAATACATGACTATAGCGAATGTTGGCTGTAGTCCGTTAAAATGAGACAAAACTGGGTGCAACTCTATGGGAAATATGCGAGTTTTAACCCGGGAGAACTCGCTATGAGAATTTCTCTCACGGTGCCCAATTCTTTTCTTTTACTTTACAGTCACTTAATATAAAATTTTTTGTTTGGCTTAGTACTTTTATTCAAAAAAGAGGTAAAGTAATCGAAATCACATTTTGAAATTTTATTAAAATGAAAAATAGCCTTAAAAATAGTTTTAAAAAGTGTATGATGGTGAAAGAAAATCTCATGCGCGAGTTCTCGCGGGTTAAGACCTGTTTCCTCGGAAACTATCAGACTGATTTTAATGAAATTTAGAATCCATATTCACTAGATTTTTCTTAAGGTTTACCGATCGAGGGGCAGCTGCACAGACAATCGCCTCATCGAATCACAGCTGAAATTCCAGAATTAGTTAAAACTCGATTCACATATTAAAAGCTAAAGTCCTATCTTGCTGTAAAACATCTGAAGACCCGATTTTAACAGTTGACTCGTAGATTAATCATTATGTTTTCTTGTATTCAAAAGTATGAAAACAGAGAACTGGGAGCAGGGAAACAATTGTGAACCTATGAGTCAACCGCTAAAATACACTATATGGCCAAAGATGACCGGCCACTTGCGATTTTAGACATTTTGTAAAATATCTAAAAAAAAACACAGGAGGAATTATCCTGAAACTCTAAGTGTGTAAACATAATAGCATAGGTCACACATTTCTGTGAAGATTTTTTCCCGAAACTCTATAGGGGACGTCAACAAATTGAAAAAGAACGAATATTTTTTGGATAACCCTGTCAAAACTAATGTAGCAAAAGCGCTCAAACTGTACATTATGATTAAGTGGTTTATTGTAATGTACTGTGTTTATTTTTATGAGGATAGTACGTATACTCGTAGAAAAATTAAGGTTTTTCTAAAAACAGTCCCAAATTTTTCCATTTTTTTTTTTTTTGCTTATAATTTGCAGAGTTCTTAATATAAAATAATGTCCTTTCCTGAAAATATGACAAACAACATTGTACACAATACCTTAACATCAGAATTAAAAAATAAAAAAAATTGTAAGAAAAATGAGCAGATTTAGTAAATTTTTCATTGCACCAACGATATCAAAATTTCATTCGCATGCGTCAACGATATCAAAATTTCATTTGCACAGGCCCTTATTACCGCATGGGCAAATTGGGACTTCGCCCATGGGCCCTGGAACTTAAAGGGCCCCCAAATCCATACATTAAACTATGAAATACATATTTACATACTTTTTCCAGTTCCAACTCTTCCATATCTTGAAGTTATTAAATTCATCTCAATTTAATATAACAAATTGCTAAAGTCATAAAAAATAGTTTTGTGCTTTACTAAAGTGAAAAAAAAATGTGTACTTTTATTAATAAAGGTATTTTATTCAGAATAGACAGAATTAAGAATTTTCTTCCATTTATATCCATTATGCACACACATGTGTGTGACTATCAGTTCTATTTGAATAATGTTGCAATGATTTGAAAAGGGCCCCCTAATTTATCTTTGCCCATGGCCTCAATTAGTCTTAATCGGGGCCTGCATTTGCATATTGTGTTAGATAAATGTATAGAGCAACTTCTGTAGAAGTTTTAAAAACATAGCTTGAAAATTCTGAAAGTGATCGTCTATAGAATCAATTCAAAATTCATTATTCTCAAAATGAAGCAAAAAAAAAATCAGATGTTTTATCCAAATATAGTAGTATGTGCCATATTGTGTGTTCTATATTGCCATTAATCAATGGATATATGGATACAATACCTCACCTTTTTGCCTCACTTTGGGAATAACGGATTTTGAGCTGATTCTACAGACAATCACTTTCAGAATTTTTAAACTATGTTTTTGAAATATTTACAGAAGTTGCTCTATACATTTATCTAACACAATATGCAAATGAACTTTTGATATCGTTGACGCATGCGCTATGAAAAATTATTCAGTAAACCTGCTCATTTTTCATACAATTTTTATTATTTTTTTAATTCTGATAACAGAGTATTGTGCACAATGTTGTTTGTCATATTTTCAGAAAAGAACACTATTTTATATTTAGAACTCTGCAAATTATAAGCAAAAAAACTTGGAAAATTTTGGGACTGTTTTTATAAAAACCTTAATTTCTCTGCGAGTATACATGCTATATCCACATAAAAATGAACACAATATAATACAATAAGCCACTTAATCATAATCTACAACTTGAATGTGTTTGCTACATTAGTTTTGACAAGGTTATCCAAAAGATATTCATTCTTTTTCAATTTGCTAACAGTCCCCTATAGAGTTTTGGGGAAAAAAATCTTCACGGAAACGTATGACCTGTACTATATTTACACTCTTAGAGTTTCAGGATAATCATCATGTATTTTTCTAGATATTTAACAAATTTCGATATTTCAGCCATGGACGCGATAAGAACGTCTGAGTTGCCGCCTCCCTGTCTATGGTTTGTTTATAGCTTTTTTTATATGACTGAAACTTTTTACTTCAGAACAATGACAATTTTTCAGAGTTTTTCCTTTTTTTCAGAATTTTCATTCTTAAAATCATTAATTATTCAAAAATTATTTCTTAAATATTATTAAATAATTTAAGATTGTTCAAATCTAATGCTTGTAGCAAATTTTGTAACAAATAGCTTCATTTGAGGGAGGAAACAGCTTTACATGGTTTAGGGAGCATCAAACCGCAGGTCTGTTTCCTCGCCGTGGAACAGAATGCAATTTAACCCTTTGAGGGGCACAGCACTTCCACACTTAAAATGCTGAATTGATTGATCTACAACAAAATTCAAAAACAAATGTATTTCAAAATAGATAAAAGATTTTCTTCTCATATTTCATAAAATTAAAATTTTCATTTTACAAATTCTGGTGTCAATGTAGCATTTCGCAATTAAAATCAAGTGGTATATATTTTATACCACCGCCCTTCAATGGGTTAAATTTGATAATTCGAAAAATCATTGATTTGTTAATATGCGGTATTGGATAATGGTAGTAAAGAGGGGGTTGGGTGAAAGCCAAATCACGCGTAAGCAAACTCACATTACTATTTTCGAAAAATATGTTTTCTTGTTTTGTCTTATTAACCCTAAAATTCTCTGATTAAATGAAGTTTAATGCGGAACAATATTTTCTGAAGAAAGTGGTGTAAATTTACATAGATTATAATCTGGTCCTATGGAATACTGAATTTGATACTTTTTTTTGAAGTGTGCATTTGTGATCTCACTTTCTCCCACTTCTAAATTTTGTCGCCTTGGACTGATTTGGAATTTCTTATTATTATTATGTTATCTGTATTCATGCATCTGTAATTTCTGTTAAAAAAAAAAGTCAATTTTTGTTTTTGTTTGTAAAATAGTCAATAATTTTCTTCAATTTGTCACATTTTTTTTTTTAAATCTTAAAATATCTAAATAGCTAAGACATTGCTGCTACATCGTAAACTTTGTTTTTTTTTCAGCAGTGGATCCTTTGCCTATCATTATTTTCGTACGATCATGATAAATTTCCAAAAACATTTTAATAGAAATGTACCAAGAAGGTCGGTCATTGTTTGAAAACAATTGTAGCCAGAAGCCAGTAAAGAGACCGATGAGAGTCCTGTAAATAAGTTTTGATTACTTTAAGACTTGAAAATCAACTGTCGTCTACAAAAAAATTACCCCCCCCCCCCAAAAAAAAAAAAAAATCACGTTTTATGGGCGATATTACGGTGCCTCACTTAAGATTGACGTAGAGGCTTACGATGTAAACAAAGCGCAAACGGTATTACGGTAGCGGCGTAACTTAAGGCAGCTCGAAAGCAGTCGTAAGCTTGAACACAAATAGATGCGCGCGCAACCACAACAAAAGTGACTATGGCCTCTGATTGGTTGAGAGCAAGAGGACTTATGCTGAGGCACCGTAATACGAAGTTACGATCGATCGCAGGAACGCCTATCCTACGATAGAGCGTAAGATAAGACAGAGCGAGGCACCGTAATCCCAACCTATATGTTACTTACCTTAGACTGCAATATGGTATAAATTAAAATTTCGCGAATAGAAGTAATTGGGAACTAAAACGGCCTATAGAGGCGCTGCTTGCAGCCTTCAATGCAGGATAACTGTCCCTTTAATTTCCTTTTAACTAATGTTAAAGTCCCATTGAAACAATTCTTTATTATAAATGTATTTAAAAGTTTTAGATATTCAAATTCGTGTAATAGTTACTTCATTATATAAGACAGAAAACAAATGTCACAGGAAATCTGAAATTGTTCAAAAGAATAATTATTCTGAACAAATTTAAAACGCATGTAATGCAATGAGCTTACACGGCGTTATCCTGAATGGAGAAGTTACATCTTTTCTCCACCAGATGGCGTATTCGAGTGCTTGAATCGCCAATTTCTTTTAGCTGCCACGTGTTTTCGACAAAAACATGTTTTAAATCGAAATAGTTGAGGTTAAACACAAGATAAAATATATCATTGAAACATACTGTAGCAACATTCATTTTTTTTTTTTTTTTTTTTTTACTTTATTTATTTATTTTAGCTCGGCTTTTTTTCTTCACCTTAGAAAAGTTGTTTTTTAATAGATTGGAACATACCGTTCGTAACAACATTCATCTATAATATCTGATATAATTAATAATTTTAAAAATATGCAAATATTTTACAAATCTTCATTTCGCTCTTCCTAATTTTGCGCCCTAAGGATTCGCACGCCTGGAGCAGTTTGCTCCAACTGCTCCACGGTAGCTACGCCCCTGGAAATGCATTAATGTTTTCTAAATAAATCCATGTTTCTGTTTTTGTGTTACGCATTTAAACTATCTTCGACCAAAATTAAAAAATCAGCAAGTACAGATCCTAAATTATATTAAAACAACCAAAAATCTCAAAAGAAGGGAAAAATTCTCCTATAACAGGAGATACAAAATTAACTGTACTTACTAGTATCCTTTAACATAGGGGTGCACAACCTGTGGCCAGCGGGCCAAACTAATACCACTAATTTTATGCAGAATTCCATATAATAATGACAGAAACTTTGCTATGTAATAAAACAAACGTCACTTTTCAAATATTCTGGTGGCAAATGATTTTCTGGCAAAAAGGTTGTGCATCACTACTTTAACACAGGGTTAGTAAAAAACCAGTTTTTTTTATAAAAACCCAAAAAACCGTTTTTTTTTTGGTTTAAACCAGGTTTTTTTGGTTTAAACCGGGTTTTTTTAAAACATCCTTTCTTATTACATATACATGCATATTTACTAATAAAAACAGACATTATTAGTTTATAAGCAGGATAACTTCATTTAAAATAATTTAAATTTAATAATTATAGTGAATTTATGCTGAAGATTGAAAAAATTCATTTTTCAATTTAAACAGTTTTAGCAAACAGTCTTATGTTGAAAGTTTTAACTGTTCTACACAGTGCACCATTTATGCCCTGTAAATCTTTATAAACAATCTTTTGAGTACTAATAATAAACATTTGTATGTAGTTTGATAAATATTCTTTTCCACAATCATTCAAATAATAAATTACAAATACTTCTTAGGATTTTTCTTTCTGAGTGACAGTTTGAAGTTAACATTTTTAGTCGTTAGATTCAGCAGATAGCAGCGGGAAAAAAATTATTATTAAAATGCTATAATTAGCAACCAGTCTTTGCTTTTAATTCTTCAAGATAATCTCCCAAAAGAAAAAAATCTTTTACAACTTGTGCAAAATCTTAAAAGATTATTGTGTTACATTATTAATTGCATTAAATGATCTGCATTATTAAAAAAATTAAAATATTTTATACTAAATATTGAATCTATTTTATCTTTGATCAATTCACATGTTTGAAGTTTTTTCTTTAGAGCAATAGATATGATCACCAATGTGTACTGATTTTAATCCTATGCATAAAAAAATGACGTAAACCCAATATATCTAATGCTTATTGCTGAAATAAAGTGTTAAAAGTTGAAATTACATATATCCAATAATCTTAAACTTGTAAATTATAAAGAAAAAAAGAAAATGTCATTAGATTTCTTCTAAAAAACGTATTGCTTTTTTTTTTTTTTTTTTTTTTTTTTTTTTAAATAGAAAAAACCAATTGGTTTAATTCTATTCATAAAAAAAGACCTAAACCCACTATATATAATACTTATTACTGAAATAAAGTGTTAAAAGTAAAAATTATTTATGTCCAATAATCTGAAATACAAATTATAAAGAAAAAAAAGAAAATGTCATTAGATTTCTTCTAAAAAAACCAATTGGTTTTTTTGAGAAAAAAACCATTTGGTTTAAACCAATTGGTTTAAACCGTGCCAACCCTGCTTTAACATACATATTTATACTTCATTACTGAGAACAGTTTTCTCAATCTTTTTAAATAAGTGGCATACATTAATTTAAGCATTACATAGGGGGGAGGGGTAGGTTACAATCGTTATGGCATGCCACAAATGTTAGCTTAAAATCACCAATATGTAATAAAGTGTTTATACATCAAAGTTAGGAGTGATTTTTAGAAAATTTTACAGTTATTATCACAATATTTTAGGACATCTGATGTGGAATCTACACAATGTTTCAATTATTGGCCAAATCAATTTGATAATTTTTAAAGTTGATTTACACATAGTATATTGATATTAACATTCACAGAAAAAACACAAGAAGGCAGAATACAAAGTAATGATGTCAGGGCAAACTTGAAGAGAAAGTCCTTTGTTAAAAATAGGGGTTTTCACTTTTTAGCAATTCAAAATACTTAAATAAATCAAATATGAGTGGTCAGCAATTGCAGCAGGCTAAGAATTTGCCATCAATATTCAACTGTCAAATGAAAATTGGCAATGAAACATGCTTTTTATTAAAAATATAATCTGGTTTTTAATTAATAATTAGAGATGCACTGAATATTCATTATGTATTCAATATTTTGTTTGGCTAATAATCAAAATATTTAATCCAACCAAACAATTAAATTCTTTGGAAAAACCCAACATTATTTCTAGAAAACTTCAAAATATCAATTAATGTATTCAAAATAATTAAGAAATAGAATCATTCAAATAAATGATTGCTTTTACATTATTAATTTGCTGTTTAATAAGCGACACTTAAGAATATTAACAGTTAATGAAGACATTCCTAGGAATTAATGATATACAAAAGAAAGTTCCAAAATATTCTGTGGTGATATGTTTCTTAGTATTTGATAAACTAAGCAACAAAACAGACAATTTTTATACAGGAAACTAGGATCACAATCCACTTATTCAGCCAAAAGTACAATGTACCTTACTCTATGCTGAACTTTGATTTTTGATTAATTGTTTTAATAATAATGAAGATATTATATGTTTTCAACAGATTTACTCTGATTTTTGTTGAATACGATGAGATAACAAGAGGTAATAAAAAGAATATTGCCCAGTTAAACTGATGGCATTGAGCTCACAGGCTACGCATACTAATAGTATATTACAGCCTTATCTTTTCAAGGGTTAATTCTGTTCGAAAAACAAATTAAAAGAGGGGATCAAATACCTCCATTTCCCCATTTCATTTTTAATCATTGAACCCTTTAAACTAATCAGGGATATGATTTGTCATATAAAAAATCTGCATGAATAATATTAATCACAGAGGTGCTTCATCAGAATGGTTCTATATCTAAATTTTGAACAAAAACTGATAATTCTGCATGAAAAACCCATTTATATCAATTAACCACTTAACCGGTGACGGGTATGGGGAAACAGTGCTTTAACCCCCAATTTATCTTGGGGCAGCCATTGAAGTGGTTAAGGGGAGGGGCACAAGTCCCCCGTTCCCCTCTTTATACTTATCCAATGAACACCTAATACCAATCACGGAAGTGCCTTATCAGAATGATCCTACATCTAAATTTTGAACGAAAACTGGTAATTATGCATGAAAAACACATTTATATAAATTAAGGGGAGGGGCACTATCTCCCGTTCTCCCTGCTATACATATCGAATGAACTCCAAAAACTAACCAGGAAAGTGCCTTATAAGAATATACATATATCTAAAATTTCAAGTGAATTGGATACTTTTATCATGAGTTATCGCGTTACGCACATTGATGGGCAGAACAGACGGGCACATAAGCTCCCAGACTTTAATAGCCTGTGAGCTAAAAACCATCATTCATACCCAAACAACATTGAGCTAGACATTCCATTATTCAGAATACAACTGATAGTAAATACACTATATCTCTGACCAAAATTTAATCACTTCACTTCAATTTAATCATAAGATTTCATACAAAGCTAATATGATGAAAAACTTGCTGAAGTATTTTTATTAAATAATAAATATGTATATTACAGAGTTTCCCCCAGAGAGTTTTAGAGGGGCGCTCCGCCTCTCCTGCCCTTTAGTTTAAAAACTAGCGCCCCTCTTGCCCCTCATTCAAAAACTAGCGCCCCTCTTGTCGCTCATTTAAAAAAAAAGAACCCTTCTTGCCTCACATTTAAAAAAACGCAGCCCTTCAGCGATGATGCGGACGCGCTATAGCACGTAAATTACGTAAAAGATGGGCTTCAGAACTCAAACAAGTTGGAAATTGCACGTAAAGCGTAGCAAATGAGGTGCGTTCGTAGAATAATGAAGTTTTAAAAATTATCACTCTCATATATCAATCTCATAAAACTGTAAATAGTTAATTACAATTAAAATACGCAACAAACAATGTTCTCTCTATACTCATTATTTAATGGAATACTTTTGTGTGGCCTTGTAAATAAATAACAAAAGTTCTTTGCACAACAGATTATGCAAAATCTATATTATAATATGTACTTTATGATGCATATCAATATTATTATGTTCGAATGAGTGTAATATTATTAAAATGCATTTGAAACTTTTTTTTTCCATTGACTGTAATGTAACAGAGTACTTTTGATTGTCCCTGTAATTGATCTATGCATCCTATTTTCAAAAAAATTTAAATGACTTGACAAAATTATGTAATAAGTATGTAATTTAAATTTTAAACGATTAATATGCATTTGCAATATTTTTCCCCATTGACCGTAATGCAATGGAATTCTTTTGATCGTCCCTGTAATTGATCTATCCATCCGATTCTTATAAAATTTGAAATGGTTCGGCAAAATTATGTAATAATTATATATTTTAAATTTCAAAAGATTCGGTTGGGTAGTTTTTGCGTTGTTATATGCGGACAGACGGACTGAACGACAACTATAGGTGCTACGTATTTACATAATTACGAACGCACCTAAAAATAGCTCTTACACGTTCTACTGGGCGCGTAATTTCGTTAAAAGATCGCAAAAAAACTGCAAATTTCGTTAAAAAATTGCGAAATAATGACAATTTCGGCAAGATACGTGAAAAAATGGCTAATTTCGTCACAAAATCCCCAAAAAGTGGCAGTCAAAAAATCGCGATAAAACGGCAGATTTCATCAAGATTCGAAAAAGACCTGGCAAATTTTGTCCAAAAATTGCAATAAATTTGTCCAATAAAACGGAAAATTCTGTCAAAAAATTCGCAAAACCGGCAAAGTTTCGCAAAAAAATGCAAAATTCGTCAAAATATCCCGAAAAAACGGCAGATTTCGTCAAAAGATTGCAAAAATGCAAATTTTGTCAAAGGGGCACAAAAAAAAAAAGTTAGTGCAAGGAGTGATTTTTTTCTTTTCTAAAAACTCATTTTCCTGCTTCAAAATTGTGCTATTGCTCCAAAATCGGATTTTCCTGATTCACAATCATTTTCGTGCGAAGAGAAAATTGCACCCGTGGTATAATTAGAATTTGACGCCCCCTCTCCCAACTTTTTCTTGTGACAGTCCAAAAATGACGTTTGTAGTATAAATTTGGTGCCCCCTAAATTTCTGCGCCCAAGGCGACTGCCCCTCCCCCCCACCACCACACAGTTCTGTTCACAGTTCGTGAACAGAAAAAAGAGGCGTGGATAAAATGCAAATTTTGTTAAATAATTACCGACAAAAAAAACAAATATTGTTAAATGACCGCAGAAAAAATGCAATTTTTTTCCAAAGGGCTGCTAAAAAAACACGAATTTCATCAAAGCACAACAGACAAAAAGCGCGAATTTCATCAAAGGGCCTCTGAAAAAACGCGTCTTTTTTCGCGATCTCTTGACGAAATTTTTCAGTTTTTGCGATTTTTTGATGAAATGTCCCTTTTTTCGAGATTCTTTGTCGAAATTCACTTTTTCCCCCCGTGATTCCTGAACGAAATTTGCATCTTTTGACGATTCACTGGCAAAATTCGTGTTTTTCTCGCAATTCTGTAACGAAATTGAGATTTTTTTCAACTAATTTACGAAAATAATTTATTTTTCGATTACTTGTCAATATTCGCGATATATTTTATGCAAGATTTTTAGAGTTACAACCGACTTTTTTTTAATTTTCGGATATGACTGAATTAATTTTTCTTAATTTTTTGGAAAAAATCTGACAGAATCACAGAAGTAAATCACTAAGCAAAAAAAAAAAAAAAAAAAAAAAATTCAGCAAATTTTCTGAAAGGTTACAACGGAGGTGGGAGAAAAGAGGGGGCGATACGAACTATGTACTTTTTTTTCACGCCCCTTTTCTGAAATTTGCGTTTTTTCATATTTAAATGCAAAAAAACGCGTTCTTTCGAGATCTTTTGAAGAAATTTGCCATTTTTTGTCATCATTTATCAAAACTTGCAGTTTTTTGCGATTTTTTCATGAGATTTGTCGTTTTTCCGCGATTTTTTTTTTAGCAAAATTTGTCGTTTTTTTAACTATTTTTTTTAACAAAATCAGCCCTTTTTTTTTCGATCTTTTAACAATATCAATATTTGCCGTTTTTTTTCGCGATCTTTTAGCAACGTTTACCCTTTTTTTCTTAAAAAAAATTTTTTTTGACGAAATTTTTGGATTTTTTTCTGGATTCTTTGACGAAATTTCTGTATTTCCACGATTTTTTTAGTGCCCTTGCCCTGAAGAATGCAAAGTGCCCTTTTCAGAACAGTAGCGCCCTGCCCCTTTTCAAACCTGGAGGAAACTCTGATATTAATATAATATCATAATATGAAAGTTTTGGACAAAAATTCAGTTTTACCTTTTTAATGCTGGTTTACTGTACAAAAAAGTTTATCTTGGATACATTATGACCCCTGAAAGTTTGTTGCAAAATTTTCAGAGCACCCTACCTGTATGTTTCCAAGCTCTCAAAATGATCACAAATTCCAAACATAACTGTCTGGTGCATTTAAAAGCTTTCTTGCTAAGTCAAAAGGAGCAGGATAGTTATTCTTGCCGAATTGCCAACATTTGGAAAGATTGTATTTATTCTTACACTCTTTTATTTAACTCCACCTTCTTTTTGTATGTAAAGGTGGAATTTTGTAACCGATTTTTAATCTATTACTGCTAGATTATAGCAATTATGTATAAAGGTGTTTTTTCAATAAAAATACAACATTTTAATATTTTTACAATTTAATTATAAATTAATACATTACTTTTAAAAGATTTTTCAATTAGCCACGGGTGATAAATAGCCAAATATATTTTGTAACTTACACGTTGGGAATTGCATGACTTTTTGCCATTGCATGGGAGTTGAAAAACAATGGAGTTAATTATGCATCAATAAATGCTCACCAAAATATGTAAAGCACTGTGAAATTGCAACAATGAAACATTTAAAAGACTTAGAAGTAAAAAATAAATTACAAATAAAAGCTAAAGAGTGTATTTATTTATTTTGTTTAAGTACTTTGATCAATTTATAGTTTAATAATATTTTGTGCTTATACAATGAGAAATCAATTTAGAAATTGTAAAAAGATAGCTTAAATAAAGTTTCATTATTTCCTTCCTGTTTCCCTATTTTAAAAATAGACAAACTAAAAACAAAAATTTCATTTGGTTGAGCTATGTACTAAGCATTTAAAAAAATCTGTGAATTTTTCATAATCAAACTTGTTGTTCATGGCAAATTAACGAATTGTAACAGGGATTTTCAGAGAGGAATCATGAATTTTCAATGCACAGTATAATTTCAAAAATCCAGCATCATCGGGACTGAGACAATGATGGATTTTTGAAGGAATATCACAGGGGTCGATTTAGAAAAAGAAAGTTGCATAGCAGTAACTCAGGGTTGCCACTCTAATGTTGAAAAAAAATTCCCTGTATTTTCCCTGTACTGCAACGCGCTTATACCATGTCGAGTGCGAAAAAATATATGCGTGTATGAAGGCTAATTAGAAATGATATAATTTGCCATTACCAAATTCCCTGTGTTTTCCAGATTTTTTAGGATTTTTTTTTAAATTCCCTGGAATTTCCCTGTTTTGGGAGAAGATTTAAAATTCCCTGTGTTTTCCCGGTTTTCCAGGTTGCGTGGCAACCCTGTAACTGCTATCAGGGTTGGAAAAAAATAAAAAAAAATCGGATTTATTTGATTTAAATCAGTTTTTTTTAATTTAAATCGGATTTATTTGATTTTTTTAGAATCCTATACTTAATTACTGTGTTTTTATGTTTTTACAATACATGAAGCAGTTTTTTATAATAAATAATTAAAAAAGAATAAATAATATTTATAATTTATAAAAATAATATAATAAATAATTATATAGTTAAGATAATATTATATTCTAGTTACTGATTGGTACTAAAAATTAAACATCTAGGCTTTAATCTAAAGCCATTCTATTATTTTGCAATTGAATTGTGCATACTAAATAACAAATAAGAAATAAATTTAAATATGTTGTAAATGAATAGAAACTGGCAAAATTTAAAAAACAAATTAAATACAGTAGACTCCCTCAAATCCGCTGCCCTAATATCCACAACTCTCTAAAATCCGCACATAATTTACGGATGTAACAATGAAGCTCTCAGGTCAGGTATAGGGACAAAATTTGACTTTTTTATTTTTATATCAATTCTATGTATATTTTAATCTGTAACTTTCATTAATATTGCCAAATTCATGCTTTTTCATGAAGGAAGAAAAAATTTATTTCTAAAAAAAATTCAAGGTATTGCTAATATCAGTGGTGATCACAATCTTTTTGCAAAATGCATTTATACATTCATCAAGCTTTTTTTATTGTTGAGTTTTGTTAAACCTGAAATAAAACTTCTATATTTTATGATATTGATGTGAATTAGCAGTGCACCTTTATGGGGAAGTTCCATTCAATAATTTAGGAAAAAATGCATCTCATCTTTATAATAAACTAGCTGACCCGCCCGGCGTTGCCCGGGTCCGTTATAATAATGTTAAACAAACTTGAAATTTTTATGATTTTATCTTCAACTCAAAATATGTGTTAATACACTGTTAAGAATTTGACCCTTTTGCTGCATCGTCACTCCACCGCTTTTATAGAAAATGATTACTTCAGCCTATTTTGGAGCATTGTCATAGGTCAAAAGAGATATATTCTATAAAAGCAGGGGAGTGATGATACAGCAAAAGGGTCAAATTTTTTACATTGTACATTATATTAAATACGTGCCCCCTGACTGTGTCAAAAATTGGTTTTTTAAAAAAACTAATATTTAGCTGCAAAAATACCTAAAATGACTGCAATAGGAAACGCAGGAGGGAATATGTGTCCAACGATTTCGTGTTGATATTTATCCTTAAAATTACTGTTAAGTGACTTAACTAAATACTTTTTTCACATAGTTATCCCAAGTGAAATATTTTGAATTTCAAACTAATTAAATATCACTCTTAAATCTGACTATACCGTGAATGAAATCGATTCTCGATGATTCGCTAAAAGGTTAGTATATAATATTATAAATTCAGAGCCATTTTACAAAAATAGGTGTATATTTTTTATCAAACATGCGTAATGTTCATTCTATGAACAAAATCCTAACCGTAACCTAATTGTATCGGAATCATAACTTGTCTGTAACTTAGCTGTATCTTAACAGTAACCTAACTGCAAGTTAAATATACCATAAATGTAACTTGGCCGTCACCTAATCATAACCTACCCATAATCTAACCACAACCTAACCGCAACTTAACCTTAACCTAACTGTAACTTAGCCATGACCTAACTGTAACCTAACCGGAAAATAAAATAACAAAAGGGTCACCGGAACGTAATTGCAACCTAACTGTTATCTAACCGTAACCAAGTTCTAATTTAACATTAACTATAAACGAAATATTTTAACCATCTCGCGCTAAGTACTTAGTTTCACTTTCCATCGCTACGGAGCGCATTATGTTTTGTAGAACATCCGAATTTTAGGCTCGGATTGGATTCATGTTCATGGAAATTATTTTGTCTTCTTCGGATACGGTTATGATTGTTTGGAATATTTGTGTTCAGATTAGATTCGGTTCAATTCAGATTTCATGGGGTTTTTTTTTCCTTTCAAATGGGATTTTTAAGTTCGGGTCGGTTTGTACTTATATGGAAATTATTTTACCTAGTTCCAATGAGGTTATACTTCACTGAAATATTTTTGTTAGGTTCAGATTATGTTTGGTTCAAATTTCGGGATTTTTTTTTCTTTTTTTTTTACAAATTTTTTGGTTTGGAATGGGGATTATATCCATGGAAATTATATTGTCTTGTTCGTATCTGGTTATAGTTATTTGGACTATTTTCGTCGGATTCAGATTTGGTTCGATTCAGATTTCAGGTATTTTTTTTAAATTGATTTTTAAGGTTCTGGTTGGATTCATGTCCAGGGAAATTATTTTGTCTTGCTCGGATCGGGTTTTGGTTCTTTGGAATATTTTTTTCGGGTTCAGATGTCGTTCAATTCAGATTTCGGCTTTTTAATGGAATTTTTAGGTTCAGGTTGGGTTGCGCATCAACGGAAATTATTCTGCATTGTTCGAATAAGGATATGCTTCTCTGGAATATTTTTGTCAGATTCAGATTTAGTTCATTTTTTAGGTTCGGATTGGGTTCATGTTCATGGAAATTTTTTTGTCTTGTTCAGGTCCGGGTATGGTTCTGTGGAATATTTTTGTCGATTCAAATTTCAGGTATTTTTTTCAAATGGAATTTTAGGTTCCGATCGGTTTCATGTCCACGAAAATTATTTTCTCTTATTCGAATCCGGTTATGGTTCTTTCGAATATTTTGATCGGATTCAGATGTAGTTTGCATAAAACTTCAGGCTTTTTCTTCAAATGGAATTTTTTCGGTTCGAGTCAGGTTTATGTTCATGGAAGTTTTTTTGTCTTGCTCTTATCAGGTTATAGTTCTTTGGAATATTTTTATCGATTTCAGGTTTCGTTCTGGTCATTTTTTGGGTTTTTTCAGTGAAAAATTTTAGGTTTCGGGTCGGGTTGCATATACACGAACATTATTTTTCTTTGATCGAATTGGGGTATGCTTCATTTGAATATTTTTGTGGGATTCAGATTTGATTCGGGTCAAATATCAAATCCATAGTTTTTTTTTTTTTTTTCAAATGGAATTTTTAGGTTCGGGTCGCGTTTATGCTCATGAAATTTTTGTTTTGCTTGGCTCGGAGTATAGTCTTTTTTTTTTCTGGTTGGGATCGGGTTATGTGTTAATACGCCTAAACATTATGTTTTGCTACTATTCTTTTAGTGACTATTTTTTATGTATAATTTATTTTGCTATTTGATAATTTATTACTGTGTATGAATCGTCTGCCTATTCGAACAATTGTACGTCAAAGAGCCATTTCATTTTTGTTTTAAAAACAAATTAAAGTCTTAATAAAATTTTAACTTAAATAAATGCATTCAAATTTAATCAATGATTTAAAAAAACCGCTAAAAAAGCCTCATATATACATATATTAACTGCACCACAGCCAACCACAAATACATTCTAATGTATGAAGTACCAACGATCTGACGTAATAGCTATGTTCAAAAATCCTAAGTTAAACTGACATTTTGCCAGTCTATGAATTTTAAAGGTCTTTGGGAAAAAAACAGTCACTTTTGAAATGTCAAAATCTCAAATTGGTTTCTTTTTTAGAGTAAAAAGAAATTAATAGAGTGGAGGTATTATCTCTGGAGATGATGCTTAAGATCTAACCCTACATTAAGTCCAATTAAGTACCAACAAAAGCACGTGCTTTGACACGCCTATCAATTGGCTAAATTTTAAAGTGAAGGGCCAAAATCACAGTCAAGTGAAATCCAGCCACCCCATTGGTCGTGTGGTAAGGGTGAAAATCACGAACTTGTTTCTCCATTTGAAAAAGGTGAGGGGGAAAGTATTTTTTAAGCGATTGTTACCGTCTGTTCTTATTTAAGATAAACCATCGAAATTAACTCAATTAAGATATTTTGATGCCATTTTATAAAATGAGATTGAAAAATTTAGATTATAAATGAAAAGAGATAAGATTTACTTCAAAACTGCCGCTACGATTTTTTCTCGGAAAAAGGAGTGTGACAACATTTACCCAACTGCTAAGAGATTGTTCCCTGAAAAGGACGCGGCTCAATGACCAATGAGGTGATTGGATTTCACCGGACTGTGATTTTGGCCCTCCATTTTAAAATTTCGCTATCAATTGAAACAGGTTTAAACCTATATTTTTTTTTCTCTCGTTTTTAAAAAAAGAACTAATTTATCGCTTCACTGGTAAAAATTTATTAATTATTTTATCATATGTGTTTTAAATATCAATATAGAAAATTATTTTAACGTTTTGCTTGAAAATATAACATTATTTTGTTAGTACATTAAAATCGTCTGCAGTCAGAAATTTATATTTTAGATTAATATTTATTACTTAAATTTTCATACATGATTTTAAAAGAATGTTTTCATCATTATATTTTAAATATTTATTTATATGCAATTATTAAGTCATAAACATTTTTCATCTACGTTATAAAGTATTGAAAATTACATTAATGAAGGAAACTTTTAGTTATACAATTTTTAATTCGTATCAAATGTTTTCAATATCCTATTTAATTTTAATTTGATATTTAATTATTGCTAATTTTCCAATTTCCTTCATTTTAAAAGCGAATATTTATTCTAATAAATAATAATAGAACTAAGACCATTTTAAAAATTTGCTATTTCCTCTTGAAATATGCTTCAACTGTAATTCATTTCTTTCAATTCGTCTTATAATACAAAATCTCTTCCACGTCCTTTTGTTTGCCACATTAAATTTGAGCGATAAATGGTTTCATATCGCAAACCTTTTTTGAGCTTACTTCACCTCCACTTATCTTATTCCTCCATGGGTTTCTTTAATTCTGTCTCAGCTTTCTTATTACTTCTGCGAAAATTTTTACACAACCAGCCAACCGTAAACAAATGAAAGAGAAAAAAATTGGGAAAAAGATGATTTTTTATGAGAGTGATCTCTTGATTTTAATTAATTACTCAGTTAATAATTGGAATTTTGAAATTCTGAAGCTCAGGTGCATCAGGAGAGATATTGGGCTACTCTCAAAAAAATTTTGAGCTTTGTACGTGCTGTAGATTTTGCTAGCCATCGCAGACACACACACAGACACACACACAGACAGAGCGTTTTGTTCTTTTATTAGTATAGATATTTAGTTATACATTATTGATTATTTACTTCATCTTTGTCGCTTTCAATATTTTAATCATTTTTAATTATCTAAATTTTTATTATTATAGTTTATTAACTTACATAATTGTTTTAATGTTTTACTATATTATAAGCATTCATTAACTTCAGTTGCATTATTAATTACAATCAAATTACTGTTTAAAAATGTAGACAAACCCATGACCAGAAATTCACAAAATTCTAAAATCCACACAACCTCTGGTCCCAAGCTGTGCGGATTTGAGGAAGTCTACTGTATTCATTTAATGCAAGCTATTTATTAAGGGATAAAAATCACAATTAATTCTATATTTCTTAAGCAAATAAGAAAAAATCAGGGATTTAATTGTTTGAACAAAAACACTAATTTAGAAGCTTTGTCTACTCCTAATTTATGATGAAGGCTTGAATGAACTACTTCAAAAGAAGAAAATTGTCTTTTTACTCCAGTAGATGGAGTCACGGTTGTTGTTATTTGGTAAATAAATTCAATTTCAATTTCGCTGATTCTCTCTTTACCTCCCATTACATAAAAGGATTTCCGCCAATCATAATCTGTCATAATATCAGAAACTTTTTCCTCAAGCAATGGTAATTTTTGGAATGGGCCGTTTTTTGCTTGAAAATGTGCTACAGTGGTGAGAAGATTTAGACAATCTTCTTTAATGAATGCCAAATCTTCATTACTTTTCCTTACATTAAGTTTCATTTCATTTTGATTTAAAAGAAAGAACCCTAATAAAACTCCAGCAAAATGGCTGCCATTAATAGTTTGTTCATATCTTGCTTTAAATTTTGTAATCCTATCGTTATCTAATGCATTTTCTAACTTTTTTTTTCCTTTGATATGTGCATTCATGTGAAATTGCAAAAAATTGATTTAAATCAAATGATTTTTTTTTAAAAATCAGATGATTTAAATCATGCCAACCCTGACTGCTATACAAAGTCAGTTTTGAATAGCAGTTACACACTTTTGTATAGCAAGTAAACTAGTTGGATGTGTCAATCCCGAAACTTTCTTCTATCTCATAAATACATGATATATATATATATATATATATATATATATAATTAAAAAAAAAAAAAAAAAAAACGTGGTGACTTTAAAATTACTTATTATCGAATTTCCTTGAACATTTGAGCTAGCCTAATGAGATTCTGGTATCCGAAAAGCCTAAAACGCAAAATGTAATTAATATTCTGAGAAAATGAGCTTAGTAGTGCCTCTTGGTGGGTAATTTATACTAAAACCTAATAAGCATCTATTGATGTCAATACCTAACAGAATCTGAAATTTGATGGAATTTCGTCCATTTGTTCTTCAGATATAATTATAACAAAAAATTTGCAAAACGTAGCACAGCAACACCATATTTTGGACAATTTATGCCAAAATGTAAAAAAGCGTCTAATTATGTTATGGTGTAAAAGAATCTGAAGTTTGATGAAATTCTCTGCATTAGTTCTTGAGATATATCTAGTTTTAAAAAAACGTGTAAAATATAGCACAGCAGCACCATCAGTTGAAGGATTTATAACAAAACGTAATCATCGTATAATTATGTTATATGTCATTTTGTAACAAAATCTGAAGTTTGATGAAATTCTGTGCGTTGGTTGTTAAGATATAGCTATCGGAAAAATCGTGCAAAATGCAGCATAGCTGCACCACCTGTTGTAAGGTTAATACCAAAATGTAATCAGCGTCTAATTATGTTATATATTCTAGTGTAAAAGAAACTAAAATTTGATGAAGTTCTCTGCATTAGTTCTTGATATATAGCTATCGCAAAAATCGTGCAAAATGTAGCATAGCAGCGCCACCTATAGGGAATTCCACACCAAAACCTTATCAGCAACTATGTATCTCAAGGTATCGCGGAATCTGAAGTTTGGTGAAATTCTGTGCATTAGTTCTTGAGATATAGCTGTCATAAAAACCATGAAAAACGTGGCATAGCAGCGCCACCTGCTGGCCAATTTACACCAAAACTTAATCAGCGTCTATGTATATCAAGGGGTAACAGAATCTGAAGTTTGGTGTAATTCTGTTCATTAGTTCTTGAGATATAGCAATCTTGAAAATCATGAAAAACGTAGTATAGCAGCGCCACCTGTAGGCCAATTTTCACCAAAAACCAATAGGCACTAATTCATATCAAGGTCTAACTGAATATAAAATTTTATTAAATTTCGAGCATTAGTTCTTGAGATAGAGCGCCCACAAATTTTTTGTCACATACAGACAGACAGACTCACAGACAGACACACAGACTCACAGACAGACGGACAGACTCACAGACAGACATTTTCTAAAAATAGTCAAAACGTGTTCAGGACCTTCTAAAACGTGTAAATCCGTCGAAAACCGGAAGTCGAAAATTTTCATGAATCCAATACTTTCTTCTTGTAAAGATAGAAGAAAGTAAAAATAGCTAACGTAACTTTTAAATCTTGAAAATTTACAAAAAAAAAAAAAAAAAAAAATTAAATTAAATAAAAAAAGCAATATTTAACCAAAAGCATAAATGAAAGTAAATAAAATTATACAAAGAAGAAAAAATCATAAATATCGCATTCGCAAACACCTCCCTCCCCACTTGTATAGTTATACCGGCATGCTCAGGAAACTTGAGCAATACAAAATCTGTCATGAAAGGAGGGTAGAGTGCAGAAGTGTAGCAGTGAAATAGGAAAATGGATATTTAGTTTATTTTACTATTATCAGGAGGACTATAAATAACTTTTATATTATTATTAGATTTTGCATGAAGTAATTCCTGCCAAATTAAAACAACATTTTGTGTTGGGATGTAATTCCAAAATTTATTTATTAGACGTCTCTCCTTTCTGAAAAAAGCACAAGAAAACATGAAAAATTAACTTCTGTATTATTCACATGTGTTTCCTCAATTATCATACAGTAATGATGGTTCTTTTCTGCATAGCTAAAAACATTATCAGATTCAAACTAATAAAGTCTGTCTTCTCCAAACACGCTAAAAACAAACTATACAGTTTTTAGTTTGTTGTTGTTGGCTGATATACAAGGCTTTTTTGGAGGTGTCTCTTATTTTTTTGAAAACTTGTTGCATTTTAATAAAAATTGGTAAGCAGCCTAATTTATTATTATTTGATTTTGCAAAAAAATTTAACTCAATGGCACAATTAGTAATGGAAAAAGATTTTTTTTTAAATATAAGTAAAGAAAGGAGTATCATTTCATTCTTTATTTTAATCTGGAGTAAGACATTATTATTTCTGTTTACCATTTAAGTTGTTGAAAAATATCCCCCCCCCCCCTGTCAATTCAACAACAATGACAGCAAAAATATAGAATTTTCCTTTTTTTTGTGTGTGTATGTACATGTGAAAATCATTTGTAAAAAAGTCTTGCTTGTCAAAATGGAAGAATTTGTATTAAATATTATATAAAATTATTTTATTTTTTTAATATCTTTAAAGTCTGAAATGTAGGAATATTTGGCCAAATAGATACAATTTAGCTGTCTGAACATTCTATATTTGGTGTTATTTGTATGCTGAATATTCGTTATTCAGCCAAAATCACTATTCAGTTCTTCTTAATCCTTATATATATTATAAATGTGAAAGTGTGTCCGAAAATTGGAATGAACTTGGCCTCAAAACGGATGGATTAATGTCTTTGAATTTTTGTATATAGATAGATTATTGGCTTGAAATGAACATAGGCTAATTTTTATTTATTTTATTCAAATATTTTTCTTAATAATTCAAAATTTCACTATTTTTCATACAGAATAAATTGAAAAATTTTCCATAATATTTAATCATCTTTCTTTTTTCGTTGCCAAAAAATAAAAAAACCGGAATAATTATTTATCTTCTGTAATTAATTTTCAACTAAAAGATTTGCACGTGATAAAACAAAATGAATTAAATAAATGGACCCTATTCTGTTTTTCGGTTCGAGGTTAAAAACCGCAATTTTACCAATTGTGACGTCAGAGGAATACTGTTTTTCTTCTTATATATCGCAGACGGTTATATAAAATTTCTTTTACACTTAGAAGACTTCACAAGAACATATAACTTCACACTTTACAAGAATATAAATATTTTAGTAGTTTTTCCAGATATTAATCCGTAATAAAAATGAACCTTTTTCTTTCTTTCGGTTCGAGGCTATAAAATTCAACTTTTTACCAATTGTGACGTCACAGGAATACTTTCCATTAAGAATTTTAAACTTATCAATGTAACGTCATATCTGAAACAAAGTATAAGTTTTCAAGTTTTCATTTTAATAACACAATGTAATTTAGAGTAAGTGCTAAAAAGAGACGACTGTGACGTCACATATTAAAAATAAAATAAATATGCTCTGATGTTGTAATGAAATGAGATTGAATTATGATATCAAAAGTTATTATTTAAAGAAAATTAAGTTTATCGTCTGAGCGTGGTTAGTATAAATATTTAATTTTAAAATGAAAAAGGTTTTTTAAAGATTAAGTATTAAATGATTAGAAAATGTTAATACATATCGTAAATAACGTAATGATCAATGAAAAATACTTTTTACCATTGTTAGAAAGTAAGAAAAACTCAACTAATAATTAAAAAAATATATTTTTGTGTGTTAATTCTTAAAATTGTTCAATTTTTCAAATATAAATAAAAATCACTTTAAAAATGTACTATCGGGCTTAAAATCTAAAGATTTAATGTAATTGTGAGAAAATACATTCCCTCAGTCAATATCTCAATTTCGCATAATGCGCTCGAAATGTGCCTGAAACAGGTTTGTAAATGGATACTTTCCACTTTTTTTCAGCTCTTAAAAAGTAAAAATATGTTGTCACTTTTAAGAATATTTTTTTACAATAAATTTCTATAAATTTTTATGGTATGCAAAAATATATGTACAAATTATACAAAAATGCCACCTAAAACACAGTTTTGAAGTAGATTTTTCCTAACACTGTTTTTTTTTTTTTTTTTTTTTTTCGTTTTACGGAAACTACCTCCATTTTGACACTTTCTAACATGGTCTAAAAGTGTTTACGACTTCAGCCTGTCTGTATACCGGATGCCGAGTGCCTGGGGTCTGCCGTCTGTTTGTTCGTGTTTCAACTTGAGTAAATATAGTAGGATTCATACGAAAATAACTTACGTTATTGAGTTTTGCTATAGCATGTGCGGCATTGAAAATACACCAGGTAGCAATTATAGCTGAATCACAGGAGCACTCATAAGGAGACTTTACATTATGGTTTAAGGAGGAAAAATCATTTCTGGTGTATTTTGATAATGTTACATAATGTTAAATGTAATGAAATTTACATACATTTTTAAGGTTCACAAGAACATGGTTACCATTGAATATGTTAAGTGAAGTACTTATAGTGTGCGTACAGGGAGCTCAAAAGTATTTCAATATATAATGGTCTGTGAAGAAAAACCATTTGCAGCGCATTTTAATAATGTTATTTTATTAAGGTTATTTTAATAATTTTGAAATTGATATCAGTTTCTGAAATGCACTAAAACAGGATTTCTATAGAAAATGGGGTGAAAAGATTTAACATACATTTACAAGATCACAGAAAAATGTTCGGTAATATAATAGTCCACGGGGAAAAATATTCTCAGCGTATTTTAATTGCGTTGCACTATTTCAAACATGATGAAATTAATATATTGAGATTAATCAATACAACAATAAATACTGAAATTTACTACAATATGCTTGCAGTTAAGTATGATTTGCATCACATTTGTTGTTCATTTACACAGACGCATAAAAGATTTTGGATCTGTGTCCAGATCTCAGATATTGTATCCAAAGTATGGTCTATTAGAAAAGAATGCTGAAGAGCTTTTACAATTATCGTATGTATTTTAAGGAAAACTAATGCATCCTGAAGTTCAGCTACATTTAGTATAATAAGAGATGTTTGTAGAATTTGAATAAATCATGTATCGGACTATACAATAAACTGGATATATGGTCGCCTGTGCAATAGCGATTCCCGGAAATATGAATTCAATAATTTTAATCGGGTTTTTTGCTTGAATAATTTAAGCTAAATATGCGGTCGTATAAATATTTGCACGTAGTATAGAGGACTGTAAAAAAGAATCCAAGTAAGTTTCTGTCTATTATTAGAAATTGCTAAAGGTGAATTTTAATCTTCGTTACACTTTTTCTTACTAAGCAAAATTTTAACATTGTATTTAGAATATTTGCAAACACATAGATCATATACACAGCTGCAGAAAAGAATGGGCCGGCGAAGTTATGTATTATGGAAATGTTGGATTTTTTTTATTACCTAGGTTTAACATATGATTTTTTCTTTCTTTGATATGGAATTCTGAAATACACTACAACATGATTTGTGTACAATTGGGGTGCGTTACAGTTGTTCTACAGTATAAGTGGTTGCAATTTCATTTTCGCGATTGCTCATATTATCTAACACATTTCCATTTTATTTGACCGAGTTCTTTAAGTCCCCTACAAAAAAAAACTACTGCATAGCCTCCTATAAGATATGTGTTATATATATTTTAAATTATTATTAATGAAACGTTTTGTTTAGCTAAAGCGTTTATTTTTTTTTAATGCTTCGTGAACGACGTCACGGGTAACAGCTAGTATTATTATATTTTATTTGAAGAGCTTTGATGATAAAGGTGGTAAATGACACAATCACCATTTTGAAAAAAAAAAATATCTGTAAAATTTCCAACATCTATTTGCATCTATTTTTAAATGAATTCTTTATTTATTAAAATGTCTCTAAGCATTAGGCTTTTCCAAACAGTAATTTAACAGATGGTATAGGACCAATGATTATCTTCAATCATATGATTAACCCCTATTAGACAAAATTGGAAAATTTCATTAGCGGCCACTGGCCAGTAAAACTTCTAGCGGCCATTTTGTTTAAACTAGCGGTCACTTTTTTACATAAAAATATTAAACAATAAAATTTTTATAAGCATTAATCTAATATTGAATAGCTCAAACTAGTGATAGAAATTGGGAGATAAAAGGCAGGCGTCAAATGACGACTACTGTAAAAATCTTAGGCGTCAAATTAAGATTTTTCGTTGCAGTTTCTAAAATTCATATTAATATTACTGTAATACTATATGTAATTTAGGGATGATTCTGACATTCTGAGTATATTAAAAAAAATTGAAATTTTCATCAAATTTTCTGAAAGGTTAGAGCAGAGACGGGAGAGAAATCCTCTCCCGGTGCTTTTTTTTTTTTTTTTGGTGGGGGTGGGGGGGGAGGGAGGGGGGTGTTACTTTTCTTTTTACGAAATTTGAGTATTTTACTATCTTTTAACGAAATTTGCGTTTTTCAGCTATTTATTGACGAAATTTGTCGTTTTTTCGCGATCTTTTGACGAAATTTGTCTTTTTTCGCGATCTTTTGATGAAATTTGTCGTTTTTTTTATGATCTTTTGACAAATTTTGCGGTATTTTTTCGTGATTTTTTGATGATATTTGCTGTTTTTTTCCGATCTTTTGAAGAAATTTTTTCCGTTTTTCCGCAATCTTATGACATACTTTGCCGTGATTTTTCGCAATCTTTTTATGAAACGTTTGCCGTTTTTTCGCGAACTTTTGTCGAAACTTGCTGTTTTCTCATGATTTATTGAAGAAACTTGCCGTTTTTTTTCACGATCTTTTGACAAAACTTGCGTTTTTTGCAGTCTTTTGGCGATCGTTTGACAAACTTTGTGGTGTTTTTTCGTGTTTTTTGACTAATTTTGCGCTGTTTTTCGCGATCTTATGGCAATACTCTCCGTTTTTTTCGCGATCTTCGCACGAAATTTACCGTTTTTTTCGATCTGTTGACAAGTTTTGCCGTATTTTTCGCGATCTGTTGACGAAATTTTCCGTGTTTTTTCGCAATCTTTTGACGAAATTTATCGTTTTTCGCGATTTATTGACAAAATTTACCGTTTTCCACGATTTTTTTTTCTTTGACGATCTTCTGTCGGAATTTGGATTTTTTTGCCCGGATCCCGTGAAAAAATCGGCAATTTTTCTTAGAACGATTGAATAAATTAATTTTTTTCGGCGACCATTTCTCGAAACTTGCGATATATTTTATGTCCGAATGTTCGAATATATGATCTATTTTTTATAATTTTCGGAAATGATTACCTTAATTTTTTGGAAAATAAGCATCGTTGATACTACTTTTTTAGAATAGCGCAAATAGTTATTTTTATTTAAAATTATCGAAATTAATCTCTAAGATTATAATAATTGAAGCATCTGTAAACTGGTGCAAAGCTTTTCTAATTATTGCTATATTTAGTAATTAATAGAAAAATGCACTTAATCTGTAAAACGAAATTAAAACTTGGCAACTTCTTACCAATACTAAAACAAAATTTATCCAATATTGGTAATTAGAGTTGAATTTAGTAAAAAAAAAAAAAAAAAAAAAAAAAAAAAAAACTAATAATAAAAACACAATGCATCTACATTTGAATCAAGGGGCGATTCTGAATTAAAAAAAATTACTGAAATTCACAGAAAAGTTTTTTGAAAGGTTACAGCAGAGGGGGAAGGCCTGTGAATAGCCCCCCCCCCCCCATTAATTATGTGTTTTTTTTGCAATTCTTTGGCGAATATTGCGGGAGTTTTGTGATTCCTTGAAGAAATTTGCGTTTTTTCGCTAACCTTTGGTGGAATTAACAGATTTTATCGCTTTCCTATGACAAGATTTTCATTTTTTCTGTAATTCTTTGTCAAAATTCGCCTTTTTCTAAAGATTCTTTAGGAAATTAACGTTTGTCTTCGCGATCCTTTTCTGAAAATTTTTGGGATTTTTTTTTTTTTTTTTCGTGATAATATGACGAAATTCATACTATGATGTTTTTCCCGGGATTTTTTTTTTTTTGACAAAATTAGACTTTCTTTTCGCGATTCTTTGACAAAATTCATGTTTTTCCAGCGATTCTTTGATGAGATTAGCATTTCCGTTCACAATCTTTTGTAGAAATTTGCTTCTTTTTTTCGTCATCGTATAAAAAAATTGTTATTTTTTGAAAAAATTCGTAGGTTTTTTGCTCTTTTTTGGCGAAATCGGCGATTTTTCATGCGAACGATTAATTAAATTGACTTTTTTCGCGACTTTTTATCGAAATTCACTATGTTTTTAGTTCTGAATTTTCAGACTAGACCATTTTTTTCTTAAATTTTCGGAACCAAATACCTAATAAATGTATTTTTTAAAAAGTTAGGCGTCAAATTTGACGACCGAGAGTAATTTTGTAGTCGTCAAATTCAATTTTTTAGTTGTATTTGACGACTAACGACCGCTAATTTCGAACACTGGCTCAATCAAATATGTTAATATAAATATACTGAAACCGATAAAAGTAGAATCTCTGACAAAATGTAAGTAAACTGTATTCTTTCCTTGTAAGTAGTAGCCACAAGATGGCCGCTGATAGACAGTTTTTCACTGGCCACCTTTTCTCATTTACTGGCCCCTGTGGCCGGTGGCTAGTGCTAATTATGCACCCCCTTTTTAAGGGTTATATAAACCTTTATCATCAAAGCTCTTCATTTTACAAAATGCAATTTTTTATTTTTACAAATCATATACAAAAATGTGTACCTGAAGATGATTCATAAAATTTGTTATAAAATATATTTTTATTGAAAGAAGTGAGGGTGAATAAAACTTTGCTCTATTTTCCTTATCATTAAGGAAATAATGTCCTTTAAATATTTAAAACTAAGATCAATTTTTTTCTTATGATTACAGATAACTTAAAACACCATACAAAATAAATAAAGAAAAAAAAACCAGTTGAATACCTGATCTTGGCATCTCCAAACAATACAGAAGCAGCAGTTTCACTTTTTTCCCCAAAAGAACAGGATAAATTGTCACTTTCACTGCAATTAAATGACTCTGATGTTTCATTTTCCTTTTCAGAAAAATCATAACTGCTATCACAAACTTCTAAATTCTTGGAAGAAAAATAAGTATTTAATTAGAAAATAATAATGAAATACAATACAATATCTTTACAATGATATTACTTTTAAAGAAGAAGAGAAAGATATATATACATATATATTAATTCTAAAATTAATATTTGACAAAAAAAATCTAATCTATAATAATTTAAAGAGAAATTTTTTTCTTAAAGCTTCAAATATGTGAATAAAAAATTTCATTTCATTTGGAAATATGTGAAAACAAAATCAATTTATTTTGCAGTAGTTTTGAGTAGAGATGAGAATGCTCGGAAAAAAACGGAAAAATTGGAAAAAAAAAAACGTTTTTTTTTCAGTTTTTTTCTAAAGGCTTATTTTTCAATTTTTCCAAACTGGAAAAATTGAAATTTCATTTATAAAATAATATATTGAAAATTTTGTAATAGCTACATTCTCACACTTTTATCTATTTTTATGTTGAGTGTCCCACATGAAAACTTTAATGTGGGGGATTTGATCTCTCAGCAGAAATCTGTTTGAAAAGACTTCACATTTTTTTCTTGTTTGAAACACAAGAGCCTTCGCAAAATTTCTCTTGAAAATAGACATTTCAGAAAAAAGCTTAATCTCTAAATTGAATCTTTCACAAATGCAGTGATTGAAGAAAAAAAATCTCATGTCGTATTGCAGCTGAATCTTATCAAGTTGTATATATGTATGAATAACCTTATTAAAATTAAAATGCCCAAATAAAAACCTAAATGTAGTAATAATTTCTAATTTTGCAAATTCTGATTATATTTTCTACAAGTATACACAAGAAGTTCACAATTTCACAAAAACAGGATTACATGGAAAAAAAAAAATCTAGATATGTATAATTAAATGCAACTTCTTTTTTAAAAAAATTAATTCATGTTCAAAATTATTTCAATAATATGCCGATTAATGGAAATGGTAAAATTAAAAATTTAACATGAAATTTGAAGCATACATTTATTACTTTTTTCTATCTTTACAAGAAGTATTGAATTCGTGAAAATTTTGAATTCCAGTTTTTGGTGTATTTAAATGTTTTAGAAGGTTTGATTTGGTGGAACACTAATTTTGCTGAACATTTAATTTGTCTGAACACGATTTGGTGGTTTTTGGAAAATATCTGTCACTCTGTGAGTCTGTATGTGACAAAAATTTTATGAGCACTCTATCTCAAGAATTGATGCACAAAATTTCACAAGACTTTAGATTCAGTTACACCTTGATAAAAACTCGATGTTTAGTTATTAGTATATATCGCTCAACCGATGGCATTGCTATGCTGCATTATTCATGATATCCACAATAGTTCTATCTAAAGAACTAATGTATGGATTTTCAAAACTTCAGATTAAGTTAACCTTTGATATAATTTCGTGCTCATTACTTTTTGGTGTAAATTGCGCAACAGATGATGCTGCTATGCTGCATTATTCATGATTATCAGAATAGCTCTATCTCAAGAACTAAAGAACGATTTTTCATCAAACTACAGCTTCAGCCAGTTCCTGATATATATTATTGTTTAGTTTTTGGTGTAAATTGCCATATAGGGGGCACTACAATGCTACATTTTTTAAGATTTCGTTATAGCTGATTAATTGAATGTTTTTTCATGATGTTGAATTTAAAACTGACCTCCATTTTACCTCCATAATATACAGTGATGTTGCAAAACATAAGCAGTTTGCATTAGAAAAGTACAACTGTGATTAAAAAAAAAATTATTACAAGTAACTATGTTCCAAATTATACTTTCCCTCTTGATTAAACTTTGAATTTTAGTAGTTTTCTAAAGCACAGTAGAAATTTATCTTTATGTGTATAACTGCTTTTGATAATTTCTCAAATAGCGAGCATTTTCTATTTGTAGAGATTTTATTTTTTTTCATAACTTTTGAGTTCCACTCTTAAAAATATGAAATTACCATATGGAAACATTGAATATGGTTTCTTACTCAAGAATGGAATACCAGATTTCAAGATAAAAAGAAAAAAATTACATTTAATTAAACTTAAAAAAATTATATATTTTTTTTATTTCAGTGAGTAAAAATCTAACAGTCAATAAATCCTATGCTGTTTTTTAGTTGCAGACCTGAGTAAGCTAAACTAAAACTTAGTTTTGTTTGAATTTAGATCATAAAACTAAATCAAAACTTTGAGTTGAGATTGAAAAGGTATACAAAACTAAACATATTTTTAAAGGAAATAAAATTATAATTCTAAGAAAAAAATGTAATATTGAAAAAATATACATTTTTAAACAAACAATGGAATTTTTGAATACTGATATTCATAATAATGACAAATATGCAATGATTTATTTCTTTAAACTAGTATCATTTACTTAAAAACTATACTTATGTAAATGGGATGCATAATTTATTTCATTCCAAACTGCAAATATATTGGCTCAGGTTTTTACATTAGGCCATTTGGTAGTTAAACATGTAACTGAAAAATCATTTCAACAGAGATATCATATAACAAACAATAGCGTTTAATAAAAATTCTTAGGATTTGAAAAAAACTAAACTTTTAAAGGCAGGTTTTGCTACTTTCTTTTTATTTTGTAACATAAAATGAAAATAGTTTTCTTTTAATACAAATAAATGGGAAAAAATGTTTATTATTTAATATTCTCTAAGAAAGTATAGTTTATTTGAGACAAACAATCATGAAAAATCAATTTTTCCGTTTTTTTCCGAAAAAAAAAAAAAAAAACGGTAAAAAACCAGTTTTTTTTCCGCCACTTATATTTTTCCGGAAAATTTACATCTCTAGTTTTGAGTTATACTAAAAAACTACCTACATTGTAATTTGTTGGGAAAAATTTTATAATTACATAATTCCTTAATTACACCATCAAATAACTTTTTATTTGGTATACCCCCCCCCCCCTCCCTCAAAAACCAAAATTAACTGCCTATTTTGTATTCAAATTTTCAAAGTTTGCAACAATATCACTATGAAGACATCATACTAAGCTTATTTTTTAAAAAACATACACTTAAGGCTCCTGTGTCTGGCCGACGAAGATCTTGTGAGCTAATTCTATTCCTATGTGGGGGGTTATTTCCTAATATCTGGTTTGCATGTTGACATTTTTATTTATTTATTTATTATTATTTTTTTTCATTGCATAGCTGAGGTGCATGCCAACATCACTCCTTTTTTATTTTTTTCAATTTAGGTTGCAGATATCCTTCTATAGTAAAAAAAAACTAGCCTTAAAAGGAATGACTCCTGGAATGATGCTGATGTGGAAGATTTCCGGAACTAACGAATCCGGGTTGTCCACTCCTTCCATGAGTCGAATAGACCAATCAGGAAAGGGCTCCGTCTATGCATCGCCATATGGGTTACCATAAAGAGAGAAAAGGTTACCATTGCCAACAATCGCCAAGTTTGTCGCCAACTTGGCGATATATCGCCAAATTTGGCGACTAAAATTAGTTGTCAAAAGTGACGCCAACTTGGCGATAACTGTAATATTTCGCCAAATTTTTTATTTCTTTACAACAGTCGTTTTATACATCATTTGAGAGGTTTGTAACTGCTTATTCATATAATGGATGTCTTGTGTGTTATCCCCCATTATGCTCCCCAGTGGGGACACATTTTAAATTTCTTTACAACACCAGTCGTGTTACACAAGATTTGAAAGGTCTGCAACTGCTTATTCATATTATGTATGTCTTGTGTGTCACCCCCACACTCTGCTCTCCCCAGGGGGGGGGGGGGTCACATTTTTAATTTCTTTACAACACCAGTTGTGTGGCACATCATTTGAAAGGTCTGCAACTGCTTATTCATATTATGGATGTGTTGTGTGTCATCCCCCAATCTGCCCCCCCAGGGGGGCACATTTTTAATTTCTTTACAACACCAGTTGTGTGACACATCATTTGAGAGGTCTGCAACTGCTTATTCATATTATGGATATCTTGTGTGTAACCCCCCCTCTGCCCTCAGAGAGGGCGCATTTTGTAATTTCTTTACCACACCAATTGTGTGACACATCATTTGAAAGGTCTGCAACTGTTTATTCATTTTATGGATGCCTTGTGTGTCACCCCCACTCTGCCCCCCACATTTTTAATTTCTTTACTACACCAGTCATGTGGCACATCATTTGAAAGGTCTGCAACTGCTTATTCATAATATGAAGTATTGGCGAGCGCAGCAAGCAGGGGTAGCCAATAATTTGGAATCGCGAAGCGATTACGCGGGGGGTTGGCGAGCATAGCGAGCAGGGGGGCGGGGCCCCCCTAGTTTTTAAAAAAGAAACTTTCACTTTCAAAACCGGATTTGAAAGTGAAACCACCTTTATAAAAAATATCTCCATTCAAAATAAAAAAAATAAAAAAAGGAGCAATGTCAACTTGCACCTCAACTATGCAATACAAAGAAAAAAAAAAAAATTTCAAAGTTTTAAAATGCAAACCAGATATTAGAAAATAACATCTTGTAGGAATAGCATTAGCTCATGAATGCTTCGTCGGCCAGGTACAGGAACCTTAAAGAAAATATACTTCTCAATCAAACGATAATTTAAAAAAAAAAAATTGTGAGAAAATAAATAGGGAGTAATATATATATATTTTTTTTTTTTTTGGACTATGTGTGTTTGTGTTATAAGTGTTTTTGATTGAACATAATGTGATAAGTCTTTTTAATAATTTTATAGGGCAAACAAAAGAAAATGTATATACAATTTATTTAAATTGATGTGAACTTTAAAAAATATATAAAAAGTTAAACATAACATTTAATATTTTTTTACAGAGTCTAGCAAAAGCATTTGGATACATTACTACCTATCGTGGGAAGTGCATTTCAGTGGTGTTAAAATATTCAAACTATCAGAAATTTCAGAATGCTACTTGAATATTATTTCAATGTCTGTTTATTCTTTAAAAGTGAATTATTAATTAACTCTTTTATTATATTACTATAGTGTACTAGAAAATTTTTAATTGATGTTGCAGATTTTGGGAAATGACTAAAGTCTTTAATTATCAGTAAGTTTCTTGAATTGAAGCAATGAAAATATTAAATCCAGTGTTTCCTTATCACTAATAAAATAACCCTCTATTTTCAGCTTTTTAGAAAGCAATATCTATTCTATGCAATCTTGACTTGTGGAAGGAATTGGGGTTATATTTAATTCTTTCTGAATTTTAGTACCATGTTTCGTAGATAAATGTGTATGCAACCCCTTTCTTGATCCACCTAGTGTTTTAAATACTACATCTTTTACATTTATGTTTTTTTTTTCCATATATTGAAGATGTATGATTATCTTTCCTATGAGCTACAAAATTCTTTTCATTAAACATCTTTAAAGTAAAATAAGTATATAGGAATGAAAAACAAAGACGTTACCACATAATGACTGAAACAAAAATGTGATGCTTTTTAGTAAATTCTAATTAAAAAATTATTTTTGTGAATCTTATTTTCTGCAACGAAAGGCCTCTTAAAATGCAATGAAATTGAAATAAGTGATTTCTTTTTTCCTGACTTATAGCTGTTTACAATTTATAAAATTCCCATGTTAAATAATTTTAACGCTTAAAAATATAAATATGAAATAGTTGAGATACGTATTATTTTCCAATAATACATAAGTTTTATAAAAATTATTGATTTTCTTTCCAAAAGCAAAAGTTAATATATTTTTTAATTTCAGCTGAATGCTGTTCCATAAAAAAGAAAAACAATCCCGAAAATCCTGGAACTTTTGGCATTAAAAATCAAGCAGGATCGAGGGATACGGGATGGACCTTAAATATCTAATATTAGACTATTTCAAGGCTTAAAGTTTACATAAAAAATAAGATAATATTTAACTATACTTAATGTGGTTTGCAAATTGTTTGCCTTGTACTTTTGATTTCACGAAACAATCAAAAGGCTTTCTACTTTGGGCGGCAATGGAAGTGTTCCTAGTCTTCAAAATTTTCATAACATAAATAATTGCACCAATTTGGATTTATCTTTATGACAGAAAAAAGTTCTAAGTCCACAATAATTTAAAATCTCATTTTTTTTTCAGAAATAAATGAAATGATAATTTCTAATAAAATGTCAAAATTTAAAAGTTTCTTAATTTATTAATAAAACATACTTCACTTTCTTCCTCAACATGACCACTCTTTTGCATATTCAATTTTTGCACAAGAGAACGGCAATCTCTAGAGGGACCAATCTTGAAGGCCTATAACATAAAATTCATAATTATTATAAAAATAAAATAAAATAAATAAATAAATAAAAGTGTTTAGCACATGTCAAACTATAAAGATGCCCTTTTCTTTCCTATGCTTCTTACTGTCAGAATTCAAAAATTTCAAACTTACAATCACATCAGTGTTTTATTCACTGTTAACAACATTTTCTATACCATTTCTACAGGTTACAACTTGTAAGAAAACTAATATTATATAATTACATATTTTCAGCTTTTAAATACCATATATTTCTATGTATAAGCCAAGTATACGATTATTCAGAGTAAAAAGTGTCCAAAATTGAAAACCTGTATATATGCTGATGTTAAAAAAAAAAAAAAGAATGAAAAATTCACAGACAGCCACAAGAAAAGACTGATCGTTAAAATAAATAAATAAAAAATATTGCATCAGTAATGCGATTGATGTAAGAGAGGATGATTCTATTTTTGAACTGATAAATCAGATACTGATGATATTCATCTTGATGTAACAAAGAGAGAAAGACATTTTAAGGACTTGCTTAAAATTTTTTATAATGACTCGGATAGTAAAAGATGACTGTTCATTATGAAAGAATGGAGTGTTAAGGTATTTTTAGAAATTTGTAGATATTTCTTATGAGTTTTTTAATGTTTACAGTCTTTTTTTATTTAAGAATATTAGGTTTTCAAATTGTCTTAGATTCGTGTATAAGCCAAACCAGCCATTTTTAAGCCAAAAAAATGTCCAAAAAGTCTCGATTTATATACGGAAATGTACTGTATTTGACATTCCAGATTGTTATCTGCTATTTGGTATTTCTACCTATTAAGCAAATACAACAAAAGGAGGTGAAAAGCTAATTTAAGAAAAATAAATTTTTATTTTAAATGGATGAGGTAGCTTTGATAGGCATGGTGCATTAAATCAGTTTTAAGCTTATACAAAAGACTGTCTTTAACTTTGTTTACTTATTCTGATATAGGAGTTACTTATAATAATTACTGTTTCTATTTATTTCGGTTTGGTTATATTTCTAGATTTATTTCTACTTTTTATTGACAAACTTAAGAGTTTTTATTTGTTATCAATCTTTCTTTTTCAGAAATTCATGGTCATTATTTTTTTTTTTAAATCTTGGAATTATTTTTTACATTGCATCGTAAATGTGGCATACTAGATACAAATTACTTATTTTTAACTTTGTTGGCATACAATAACGTGATGGTGACACATTGGGTGATTTCTACATAATCAGATCATACAATCACCTAATGTTTTCTCAGTCAGGTGTAGAGGAAGTTTTCTTTTGGTAGGTAATCTAAGACAGATGATTTATACAGACAGTTATTTAAAAGGAAAAATTTGTTAGCTTATGGCTGCCACTTGCTTTTGTTTATTTTACTGAATATCAATTGTTTAGCTGTTGTCAAGAGAATGTCGAATTGTTTCAATTAAATGTGTGCTCTGTGTTAAGGTTTATGAATTAATAGTTTTATTTAAATGAATTTTCAGTTATTTTTGTTTCAAAATATATTACATTTAGTGCAGTGATGTCTTTAAAACACATACACAAATATACAGACCATAAGTTGTTTATAAATTCATAATAGTTATGAAAGATGGTATTAAGGAGTTTTTTTTTTTTTTTCCAAACATACAATATTTTATTTAAATTTAGTATAGAATGTCTGATGAAGGCGAAAAATTCTATTCAATGATAGAATTTCTCTCATCATGTCGGTACATATTAGTTGAGAAAAAGGAATGTTGGCAAGAAAAAGAACAGCAGAGCACCGCTAATCTGCGAACAATTTATGAATGTAAACAAAGAAATTAAATTCTTATAAAATGTTTCAATGGAGGCAAATATTTTTAATTTGAAATTTTTTTTACATCAAACTACATATTTTCCTTGTCTCATTATTTAATATACATCTCATAGAACACTCTTCTTTATAAATTAAAACAATAGTTCATTAAATTATTATATTAATTTTTTTAGGTACTACTTGACATATCTCTATTTCTGTTTCTTCACAATTTACTGCGGAACACCTGTATATGTTGAAATAATCCAAGAAATGAAGCTTTGATGAAACGAAAAGTTTATTTACAGACATGGAACACAAAGACGACACTAAAACAGAACTTGAAAAACACACACAATTAAATATATAACTTCGGATCAAACATTTCTTCCAAATACTTCTACACTAATTTTCTTTCACTAATATTTAAACATCGTGCCCTTAGCACACACATATCCCAGTTACAGGATAATTTTTTATCCTTTTTACTTGCCCAAAACATTCGCAAGCTCTCTCATTACCTACGACACACACTGACTCTCGTACCTCCTCCTCTCCTCACTCTCTCTCTCTCTCGTCACTTGACGAAAGAAGCGGTGTTCTTAAATAAAACAAAAAAAAACAAAACAACAAAAAAACACATCAGTCATCACACCCCCCACGCAAGATTGAAAATATGATATATACTTATTTTTAATCTAAAATTCGACTGATGATGTTACACTATTTAACAATGGTTACCCAAGTTATATATATAAAATAATACACCAAATACAAACATATCCGGAGAAGACTCATCTTCCGGGGTTCTTCCTATTTGCTATTACAAAATAGAATTAAATTAGTACTTCATATACACAATATAAAATACAATTAACAAAAGGCAATACACAAATACTTAATAAACATTAAATAGGAGACACTAGTAGCTGCTGAAAAAAAATAAATATACAGTTCAACAATGTCCAAGGAATGTTCAATCATTGGATGCTTCAAAAGTTCATGAATGTTCTATACAGTGTCCAAGCGAGATAATGCATCAGCATTAATTAGTTTAGCACCCAGGCGGTGCGAAATCATAATGTCCTATTTTTGCAACGCCAATGCCCACCGCTGCAGTTTTGAAGATTGAGGGGCATTTTTGGTGATGAAAGTTAATGGGTTATGGTCCGACCCAAAAATCCAAGTTTCGAACTTCTTCAAACTCCAGATCACTGCATAGGCCTCCCTTTCAATTGTCGGCCACGATTGTTGAGTTTTTGACTGGCATAACTTACCGGATTTCTTTGCGATAAACAAGCACCAATGCCGATTGCAGATGCATCACACTCTATGATGAAAGGTAACCCAATAACGGGAGTATGCAAACTGGGTGCTTCAATGAAACCTCTTTTTAACTCGTTGAATGCCTGGTCATGCTCTACTGCCCAGCACAACTTCTCTGGGCTGTCCTTTTTCGTGAGTTCAGTGAGGGGATATGCTGTTTCAGCATATTTTGAAATGTAGTCTCTGTAGTAGTTGCATAACCCTAGGACACTTTTTAATTGCTTCTTGTTTTGAGGCACAGCTAGTTTCCGAATGGTCTCCACTTTTTCCGGATCGGTCCGATGGCTGTCAGACCCGATGATATGACCTAAATATTTTATTTGAGGTTTTGCAAATTCACATTTTTTCAAATTAACTGAAAATTGTAACTGTGATAGTTTGGAGAACACTTTTTCTAAATGTACCAGGTGTTCTGCAAATGTTCCAGAAAACACTGCTATATCATCAATGTAAGCTCTTGCAAAGTCCTGGGTACTCGGAAAGCGCTCTGTTGATTTCTCGTTGAAATGTCGCAGCAGCATTCCTGAGTCCAAAAGCCATGACCTTGAAACGATATTGAGCTCAGTGTGTCTTAAAACAAGCTAATTTTTGACTCTCTTCTTCTAATTGTATGGCCCAATAGCCTATTAGTAAATCTAAAGTGGAAATAACATTAGCCCTGCCAATATTAAATAATAGATCAGTAGAATTTTCCATAGGAAACTGACTATATGACCATCATGACTATATGACCTCGGTGATTGCACTCAATGCCCGAAAATCTACGCAAAGACGTAGAGTTCTATCTTTTTTCATCACGCACACTACAGGATGTGGTGCTTCTTCATCACTTTTCTCAATCAAACCCAATTCTAATAACTCTTGAATTTGTTTGTCTACTTGCGGTTTTAGGGCCTCTGGAATTCGATAAACATATGGTTTTTTCTTCTCATTATCATTCAACCTTATGTTACGTACAGCAACTTTTGCTATTTGTATTTTCTTTGAAAATAATTCTTTATATTTAAACAATAATATAAATCTAACATTTTTTCCCTGTCTACGTTTTCTAAATGCTTTAAATCAACTTCTTCGACCAATTTCGCCAATTGATACAAATCGGCAAACTAATAAGCAACTTATACATGTTGACTAAATTTTTATTTTAAATAACAAAAGAACAAATAAATTAGTAAAACATTAATAAAAAGTCGAAATGAAAATCACTTTATGATTGTTTAAGTATGCGTATTGTGTTTAATGTCATTGAATGCGACATTCACGGTCATTCATTCTTTGGCTTTTTCCTTATTTGTTAATTTCCGTCTACCCATTTTTAAATTTGTTAGTTTTCTCCTTTATTACAATGATTTTAAACATTTTAATTTCCTATTCAAATAAAAATTCTTCTAAAAGTAAAGAATTTAATTTAAATTCAAAAGTGACTACGTCATTTTGTCAATCCTCCACCGAAAACAACAACCATTTTTCAACGGTTAATAAATTAAAAAAAAAAAAAAAAACTAGATAGAACCCGTCAAAACTTGACGTCACCAAAGAAAGAAAAAGGTATTTTCCAGCTATTAAAGGATTTTTTTACGACTTATCTCCAGCAAAAATTTCAATAAATAAAAGAAAAACCTGCATTTTACATCCAGGCAAATGACCCGCAATTGGCAGAGTTCAAACATGCTGTCCTAGAATTAGAATCTCTTTCATTTGATAATTTTCCATTTACAAATACAACACCAATAAATTGTACATGACATGAATAAATCATAAATTACTGTCATTACTCATTTCATACAAAATATACATACTTCACTTACTTCACAGCAAAATAAGACTGAATTTATAGTTTGCCATTTAGTAACAACTATAACAATGATCCTCTAAGTAGTTAATTTGTCGTTACATTACCCACCCCATTCAACAAATAAACATTTGCATTTTCAACTAACTTTTCTATTACCTTTTCATAAATCAAAAATACATGTAAATTTAACACATATTAAAAAAATTAATGATATTTATTCTAGCTAGGTGAAATCTGTCAAAACTTGACGGCAACAATATGAAAGAACAAAAGAAAAAAAGTATTTTGCCACTATAAAAATTTTTTTTAAATATTAATATTTATTAAAAATTTCAATATGCTTTTCCATTTACCAATGTAAACCCAACATGACATATCCTCGGCAAAAAATCGGTGCAACGCTGCGACACACGTCGCAGACTCTTGAAAATGTTTGAAGATTATTTTTCAACTGTTAAAGTTTTTTTTTAAAAAATGCTAGAAATCATTTGCTATGTACAAAAATTTGTCTAAGTACCATAAAAAACACAAATTTTGGCAAATAATTACAAAAAATAGCAAATTTCGTCTAAATCCCCCCCCCCCCCCAAAAAAAAACATCACCCAGAAATTTTGTAAATAGATGTGGGCATAGGAGCCAACTTTGGTCCCAAAGCTGGGTCTGCCACAAGGGCAGTTGTTAGAGGGGGAGGGGGTTCTCATTCTGTTTTCACCCTCGGGAATTAATTTTCAAAAGTCAAAATTCAGTCCTGTGGACGGAAAACTTGCACCCATGATCACAATATATACAGGGTGATTCAGCTCGTCGGTGACAAACTTTAAGGATCGATAGAGCACACCTAGACGAACATTTTTGAATAGGGAATGTAGGGTCCCTGACGCGATGGTAAGGCGCTAGGCGCTTTCGAAAATTTGGGTGCCGAAATTCGAAACGTCATAAAAACTAGGGAAATGGTTAGATTTTCTTGCTTGTTGCGTCGAAATGATTCTGTTTGTTTAGACTTTCTTCAGTACCAATTTGATAAGCGTATCTCTTAAAACATGGATAGGGGGCGCTGCAGACTTTGGAGAGCTAGACAACAACTTTAAGCCCGTTATTTTGATAATTTAACACATGCTCGCCAAAGTTTATACTCTAACTTAAAGTTTGAACCCAAAAGTAGAGCCCTGCAAAAAGCGTAAGAGCCGGAATAAAATGTCAAAGTACATGGTGGTCGAAACTCGAAGGCTCCTAAGAGATAAACAAACAGATTTCTTGACTTATGGCATGCATTTTCATGATTCTGTTTGCTGGGGCTCTCTGAAACTCAGTTGAACGGTACAAAAAGAAACATCGATAGGGGGCGCTTTGGGCAAAAAACATAATTCGTTGACATTTCGGACGCTAACTGGAAACGGGGCGCTACGATCAGTTAGAAACAAAACAAGAGAGTAATTTACTTATCATAAGAAGCTATTAAAACTGCAGTTTTTTTTTTTTTTTTTAACAAACATAGCTGGTTTCAATCATGCACAATGCGCGCAATAAAATTTACATAAGGTGCTTTTTGCTGATTTATGCAAAAGATATCGTACCATATCGATATGCAAAAGATACGTAATGCGTAGACGACAACGCGAGATGTGTCAGGATATATGCTCTGTGGTCTCATCACTGTACATGCTTGTGGAAATAAGCCAAGTTTGGAGGAGCTCTATATGACCTGTTTTACTTGCCTTTTATTTCAAATATAAATAAACCTTTCCATTATTTATGTTCTATAATCCAGTCTTTAAATTCATCTTACTTTTATTTACAATAGACGAATGTTTCAGCTCACGGCATCTTTGTTTTGCTTTTGGCTAATTAGCTTTTCTCATATTTAGCCGGAAACTGCTTTAGTACAAGTGATCTTTAATAGATGGCATAAGCAGCTCTATTTGATCACGGTCGTTAGTGCTACTACTACGCATGACCGGAAGTGTACTGTGAGAACCGGCAGTAGAGGGAGCTGGTGATACATGCGTAGAATTCTTTTCTGCGTGACTGTATCGTATATATACGGAGAGTTCGTTGACCTCAAGTGCAGTTGACGTTCTTCCTTCAGTCGTGAGATGTTGGAGCTTGTTTTTAAGATGCAGTTTGAGGGACTTTGTGCTTTTAATCTACTTCGTGTTAATACCCGGTGAAACTACTGTTTTTCTGACTGTTGGGCTGAACGAGTCGCTGGCAGACTATAGACTTTTAAATACAGTTTTTCCTGGAGTTCGTTGTGTCAAGTTAAAGGCAATGGCATGTTTTAGTTTTGAGATAGTTTTTCATCATTTGTCAAGCCTGGTGTTTTCCATACAACTCCAAAGGAAGTAGATGTTGGACTTGTTTTTTTTTATGAAGATACAGTGAATGTTTTTGGTTTCGCCGGTAGCGTGCTATTCTGACAGCGGAGGTATTTAAATTAGTTCTTTCAGGTTGCCATGTTCTCACACTTATAATTTTATTTTTATCACGCTTAATTAAAAATAAGTTTTTCAGTTTGAGCTCCGGGGTAAATATACTTTATTATGAAATGTCTTTTGCTTAAGTTATATTTTTGTTAATGCAATTAAATGGATTAAGTCAACTATTGTTATTGAAATGAAAGAATTAATCGATAATGTTTAAATGAGATTTTAATTATATTTTATATGAATTATATTAAATTGTTGACTATATACATATATTTTTTTCTGCTTTTAAATAAATATCTTGTTTAATTTAATTTGCTGTCTTTACTTTTCCACCACTACATATTTTATTTCAGGTTTAATTAATAGATTAATATTTTAAAACAGTTTCTAATTTACAATAGCATTACTTTAGATCAACCATATTTGTGTTAGGCTATGTCGAAAGGTCAGCTTATGTTTAACCTTTTACTGTGCCAGTTAAACTCTGCTTATAGATCAGGTATTACTAATGTAATATCTGACATAAGGGTTATGGGCTTTAAGCCTTTCGCCCTAGCTACGATTAGGTTGATTTATATTAATTAAATTTAAAATATTTTTCATAAATTCTGAATTTGATATTTTTTTTTTTTTTTGAAAATTTTAAGTGGTTGGCTATTTTGACCGTAAATCGTTTAGCCGTTTTTGTATGGTGGATTTTATCGGCCCTTGTTGGACGCTAAAGATAGTTTTAGTTGGGGGGGGCCGATGTTTTTGATAATTTTAACATACTACTGAAAATTAGTTTATGAATTTAAAAAGTTTAATGTTAGAAATTTAAAAAGTTTAATCAATGTTAGAAATTTAAAATATCTGAAATTTAAAAACGTCAATGAATGTTAGAAACTTAATGTTAATAAGGATTAGAAGTTTAAAATGTTAATAAAAGCTAGAAGTTTAAAATTTTTATGAGAATTGGAAATTTTCATAATTAGGTTTATTTTATTTTTTTAAATTTAAATGTTAGAAAATTTAATATTTGGATGTTAGAAATTTAAAATTTAAATGTTAGAAATTTAAAGTTTAAATGTTAGTAATTTAGAAGGTAAAGGTTAGAAACTTAAGGTTTAATTTTTGAAAAATTTAAAGTTAACGATCTTTGAGAATTTAATATATAGTAAATGTCTGAATTTAAAATTTTTAAGGGTTAAAAGTGGATTAATGCTATAATTTAAGGTTAATAAAAGTTATGTAGTGGTATTTTTTTAAATATTTGAAGGCAAAGTTAACCAAATTGTTTTTTTTGTTGATTTAAAGAAATTTATTAGTTAGTATAATAAGATTGAATATATTTATAAAGATGTGATTGAAATGGATTGATTTTTGTTATTTAAGAAGTTTATTAAAACTTGAAAGCAGATTAATTGGACTGGATTTTTATAGAAATTTAAAGATTGTTTAAATTTATGGTAGCTTTAAATAAATATGTTAATTTGGATAGTTTTTTTCATTAGGGGAGTAAATTTAAAGATTTTTTTATAAATAAATTTAATTCAGATATCATTAAGATATTTTGATAATTAGTAATTTAGTTGATATGGTGAGCTCATAAATAGTGAGACATGGCAACTTGCTTAATATATTGCAGAGTCTAAGATGTTCAAGATGCTTTCAACGACAGAATGATTTGTCAAGTGAGGCTGCTTAGCGGTTTTATGTCAACCTGTTTACTTCAATGAATGGTGCTTTTAATGAGATCGCCTGATGGAGTGATTGTGTTGTGTTGACAAGGACTGTGCCAGCCTCTTGTGATTTTTGCTATGAAGTGAACTTTTGGCAGTGGAGCGTGATGGGCTCCATTGTCAGTATTAGAGACTCTCTACATGTGTTTTGTTTGGATAAATCATGCCTCTGCTGAAGTGGGAACTTTTGAATTATGGGACATTGAAAAGAAGCTCCAGAACTTTGTTTGGTGTGACATTGAGAAGTTCCGGGAATTTTTAGTGTGAGAAGCTCCAGAAATTGTTTAGTATGACATTGAGAAGCAGCTCCAGAATTTTGCTTGATGTGATGACATCTCTTGACAGTCAGTTCAAAATATCTATTATTGCTCTTTTGTGTTAAAGAAAAATGAAACCCCATCATTGTTTATTATGCAAATTTTTGGACTGCAGGCCCTCATCTTGTTAAATGGAAATTATTTATTTTTCTAATTTTTGAAGGTTATTGAAGTTATGAATAAAAATTTAGATGTGTGAAAATTGTTTTTGATAAGATTTGTTTTTTTTTTAAGTTAAAAGAATTTTTTTATGCTAAGTAATCTTTGATATGCATGACCTTGCCTTATTTGAGTTTAAAGCATATGCATGGCTAAGGGAGAAGTTGAGTTTAAAATAAAGTTTAAAGAAGGAGGTTCTAATGTAAATTTAAATAGATTATGAACTTAATGCTTTTACAATATAAATATTTAAAGTTATGAATCTTGTATTGTTTAGTTATTTCAGGTTTAGTCTTTTAGTAAGATAAAAGTATTTTTTGTTTCCCTTGATTAGTTAATACAAAGGTAATCCTTGTGGTTTAACTTTTTGAAGTTGAAATTTAATAAGATAATTGAACCAAATTTAAGTAATAGTTAATATTTATAACTTGTGTTTTTTTAGCGTGGGTGGTTTTTCTCTAAATTTTGTGTAAGGTATTGAGATAACCTGGACTCACGAGCTGAAAATATGAGTTTAAATTTTTTTTTTAAGGTTTTATATAGCTTTGAGAGGTCTATTTTTATAGGTAGAGTTTGACCACTTTGCCGGTTCCCGTGGGGTGGTCACGGTTGAAGCACAGTTTCCCCGTGCCCATCGCCGGTTGAGTGGTTAAGTTTTTAATAGTTTTTGTAGGAATATAAATTAAAAGTCTATAAGTTAATAAAGTTTAGAAGCAATAGTTTATTAATTGATAATTCATGGAGATTACTTTTGTTATCATTTAATTCCTTTATAATGACTTTAATTTTTGACATGTTTAAATAGGTGTTTGTTTTGGGGGAATTAGATCAGAGATTTAAAATATAAAATTTTTATGGCTTTGTAATGAATTTAAATTGAATAAATATATGGTTTAAAAATGGATTTTTCAAGAGCTAAAGGTAAAATTTGGTTTTAGATACGAGTAATCTTGTTTTCTGTATTTCTTCGCTGCTCGGCGGTGGGAGTTGATATTCAGATGTTTACAATTTCCCATCGTTGGGTAGTGAAGTTAATTAGAAGATGTATATTGAATTATATGTAGTTTCTGAAGATAGCTGACAATATTACTTTTAGATGCATTTTTAGGTGTGATGTGTATGCAGATAGGGCTATTTTTGGTGGTATCTAGTTAAATGCTCATTTTTTTTGGAAGTTGAGACTTCATGAGATTTAAATCTTTATTTCGTTATTTATAGTTAAGTTAAATCTCATTTTGACAAGTGATTTATCTCTGGTTTTTAGTTTATTTTTTTATTTCTACATAAATTCTTAACTGTTGTTTTGGAGAGATTTAATAGGGAGTAGTTTTAGGAGATAGAGCATGATACCTACCATATTTTTGTGAACTTAACCGAAATGGATTGGTTTACGTGCGTTATTGTGGCCAGTGTTAATCTGCATGATATGCATCATGTGGAAGATGCTGTATTCTTTGTATAATCATAATTTTTTTTGAGAAATTTAATTTAGCTTTTCCTAGATTGTTTTAGGCCATGCATGTGTCTTTTTGAGGTTTAATATTTCACTTTGTGACTTGTATCTTAACAGAGTTAGTTTTAGATGAAGATAAATTTCTTAAATCTCTGTTATAAAAGTTAAATTTCTAGGCAATAATGGTCATGCAACTACTTCTGAAATTATGAATTATTTTTATACAATAGTAACTTTGTTATATTTTTGAATAAAAATCTTGATATGATTTAACTGTTGCTTAAATGGAAGTATTTGAAGATTTGCATATGCTAGTAAGTTTTTGACTTTAAGCCAGTTTGGAGAAAGTATTCCTAATAGTATGCATATTTACTTTGACATTGTGCCAGGGTTTTCCAGAGCTTTTAGAGTGAAGGACATTTTTGCTGAGCCAATTGTGGCCTTACTGGTGGTCAAAGTATTTCTAGATGAGCAGCATGTGGATTAAAAAGTTAACTTTTGTTCTTTTATTTGTTTCATATTTTAAAATGTACATTGTGCTAAATTATTGAAGTAATATGTTTATATATATTGTTATTGATCAGTTTTTATGAAAAGGAATTTTTTTTTACAGATTAATTTATTTTTAGAATTTTTAATTAATAGATTTGAAATTGATTTTAAAGGGGGGCTCTGTGGTTCTACTGGAAAAGATGTAGAAAATTTGAAAATAAGTTTTAGAATTTTTAAATGTAAATTTTTTTAATATTGGAATTCCTGGATAATTCTTTGGATTATTGGATGTTATAAGGAGTTTTCTGCTGGATGGTTGAGGATCATTAAATGACTGTTAGCTGGTTTTTAAATAAAAGTTGAGATCTAGGGCTTTCAGTTTTAAAACAGGCACTATTTAAAGTTAAGACCTGTTATGTAAGATTTTTTTTGGAAGGAAAGTTGGCCAAATGGATTCTGGTAATGAAGTTTTCTGGCAGATAGTGTAATTTGATTCCCCTGAAAAATACTTAACTGGGGGAAACGTAAAAATTATCCTAGGTTGTTTCTCCAGGGATGAAGTATGAAAGGGGATGAAGAATAGAAAAAAAAATTTTGGCAGAAATTTTTGTAAGAATTTAAAGTTTGGAATTTCTGGATTCTTTAGTCTGGTATTGTGGAATTTCCGAAGAGTCCTTTAGAATACGTGTAAAAAGGTTAAATTTTTAGGAATTGGAAATATTTTGAAGAGGTAATTTCTAATCAAGGCTGGGTGAACAATTTTGGTATAGTGTCTTTACACAAATAAGGAATGTTGAAGTCTTGGAAATTGACCATTTAAAGTTGGTTTACTGGTCCCTGAATATGTCTTGTGATGCCTATGATTGCAGTGCTGATTAGTTTGGATCAATGAAGAAAAATGGTGTTGAAGTCGGTGTTCTAACGAAATTTGTGTTACAGGAAAGTTTTGTAATTCTTGTTAAAATTTTTTTTGGATTACCTTGATATTTCATATCCGATGCTACGTTTACCTTTGTCTGTTATTTTTGAGAGAATGGGAATGATGTCCAGGGTACCCGAAAGCGAGTGGTTGTGTGAAAGGGAACCGGGTGCATTCGGTGATGAAAGTTGAATGAATGTGACGTACACCTTTAATTGAGTGTTCTACCTGTTTTTTGGGGTAAAGTTGTAGCTAAATGTACTCATATTAAAGATTTTGCTGTTTTGAATGGATGATGTTGGGAACACTGTGTGCTTACCAGGATTGTAGACTTAATGAACCGGTTTTAGGTCTGCATGAATGTTATTTTTGGTCAAGCTGCATTGCGGGTGTCATGGGACATTTTGTTATAGTTGTTAAAGATAGTTAAGTCCAGTTGTTAAGTATTAGGTATTGTGATCCTGCTGAAGAGTTGTCAGTGTCATTTGATTAGATAGAAATTGCCTCATTGTGTGGAGATACTGGGAATGGTTTAATGTATAAAGATTTTTTTAGAAAGCTTAATATGTAATTTTTGATGCTAAAATTTTTATAGACAATATAGTGTTAAGTTAAAATATTAGTGTTAGATGGGTGTTTTCATTTATATATAAGGAAAGCATGATTAAATCAAGATGTTAGAATCTATATCCTACTGATGTAAGTTAAAGTATTAAGTAGTTGAGTATATTGTGTTGTTCCCATTACAATGTAATGTTTATGGACTGATATAGAGATGAAATGTTTAAATACATATTTAGTGTAAGATGGACTGAAAAAGGAGAATGTTGGCTGTTTGTTTTTATACTTTTATTTTTATGTGATGTCATTTTTGATGTAAATATTTATTTCGGGGCTCAAATTTATTTTTAACTAATTTTTTTAACATAGGCATATTCATACTATTGCTCTTCTTGAAGGTTAGGAAGGATATTAATGGATAGTGGTTATATTGGTTATTTTTGAGATTTTAGTTTTTAATGATCGACTGCAGATGTACCATGGGTGTCAAGAAGAGATTCTATGACTTGTAAGTGGTTTTCCTGTATGCAAGAGTGTTAAAGCTGTCCAGATGATGAGAGGGGGGGCATTTGTCAGGATATATGCTCTGTGGTCTCATCACTGTACATGCTTGTGGAAATAAGCCAAGTTTGGAGGAGCTCTATATGACCTGTTTTACTTGCCTTTTATTTCAAATATAAATAAACCTTTCCATTATTTATGTTCTATAATCCAGTCTTTAAATTCATCTTACTTTTATTTACAATAGACGAATGTTTCAGCTCACGGCATCTTTGTTTTGCTTTTGGCTAATTAGCTTTTCTCATATTTAGCCGGAAACTGCTTTAGTACAAGTGATCTTTAATAGATGGCATAAGCAGCTCTATTTGATCACGGTCGTTAGTGCTACTACTACGCATGACCGGAAGTGTACTGTGAGAACCGGCAGTAGAGGGAGCTGGTGATACATGCGTAGAATTCTTTTCTGCGTGACTGTATCGTATATATACGGAGAGTTCGTTGACCTCAAGTGCAGTTGACGTTCTTCCTTCAGTCGTGAGATGTTGGAGCTTGTTTTTAAGATGCAGTTTGAGGGACTTTGTGCTTTTAATCTACTTCGTGTTAATACCCGGTGAAACTACTGTTTTTCTGACTGTTGGGCTGAACGAGTCGCTGGCAGACTATAGACTTTTAAATACAGTTTTTCCTGGAGTTCGTTGTGTCAAGTTAAAGGCAATGGCATGTTTTAGTTTTGAGATAGTTTTTCATCATTTGTCAAGCCTGGTGTTTTCCATACAACTCCAAAGGAAGTAGATGTTGGACTTGTTTTTTTTTATGAAGATACAGTGAATGTTTTTGGTTTCGCCGGTAGCGTGCTATTCTGACAGCGGAGGTATTTAAATTAGTTCTTTCAGGTTGCCATGTTCTCACACTTATAATTTTATTTTTATCACGCTTAATTAAAAATAAGTTTTTCAGTTTGAGCTCCGGGGTAAATATACTTTATTATGAAATGTCTTTTGCTTAAGTTATATTTTTGTTAATGCAATTAAATGGATTAAGTCAACTATTGTTATTGAAATGAAAGAATTAATCGATAATGTTTAAATGAGATTTTAATTATATTTTATATGAATTATATTAAATTGTTGACTATATACATATATTTTTTTCTGCTTTTAAATAAATATCTTGTTTAATTTAATTTGCTGTCTTTACTTTTCCACCACTACATATTTTATTTCAGGTTTAATTAATAGATTAATATTTTAAAACAGTTTCTAATTTACAATAGCATTACTTTAGATCAACCATATTTGTGTTAGGCTATGTCGAAAGGTCAGCTTATGTTTAACCTTTTACTGTGCCAGTTAAACTCTGCTTATAGATCAGGTATTACTAATGTAATATCTGACAAGATGACGTAGTTGTATGCGCAGACACGTCTTTTGAACGTGCGGTACCTACTTAAGCTTCGGGTTACTTGTCTGCAGATCGGTAGTAGGATGGAACGGTACACAAACTCTGAATTGGCTGACATGCATTTGGCGTATGGCGCTGCTGGTTGTAATGGACGAGCCGCTCAGCGGTTGTACGCCGAGCGTTACCCCAACAGGCAAATCCCCTGCCATGCCTTCTTCGCTCGAGTACACCAGAGGTTGTCCACAACGGGATCTTTCGACGGAGGCAGGCCTGAACGGGAGCGATCAGTGAGCACCCCCGACAACGAAGAGGCTGTGCTTAACCTGGTTGAGGACAACCCAGGTCTTATCACGAGAGATATCGCCAGACATGTTGGCATTTCGCAAGCAACTGCGTGGCGCATCTTACGTTCCCGGAATCTGCACCCCTACCACATCCAGCGGGTGCAGTTGCTCAGAGAGCAGGATTTTGGCCCTCGAGTGGAATTCTCAAGATGGTACTTGGCGATGAGATCCAGGGATCCCCGTTTTGTAAACAGCATTTTGTTTACGGACGAGTCCACCTTCAGCCGGGAGGGAATGTGGAACGCCCACAACAGTCATGTGTGGTGTGATGAAAATCCACATGAAACCAGAAGCCGAGCAGCCCAGGAGCGTTTCTCAGTAAATGTGTGGGCCGGCATTCTGGGGGATTGCCTCATTGGCCCTTATTTGTTACCTGAACGGCTGACAGGTGGAAATTACCTGATTTTCCAGGATCAAGTGCTGCCGTAGCTTCTGGAGGAGGCGCACGTACCCGAAGGTTCGCGTCGCCAGATGTGGTTCCAGCACGATGGAGCTCCGGCCCATTACACGAACGACGTGCGTCTCCATCTAAACGCAAGGTATGGCCAGCGGTGGATCGGGCGTGGGGGTCCAGTTCACTGGCCTGCCCGATCACCAGACCTCACCTGCTTGGATTTCTTCCTTTGGGGTTACCTGAAGGCCGAGGTATACCATACACCTGTCAGCAGTGCTGAAGAACTTGTGGCGCGCATTGTGGCAGCTGCAGGGCAGATCAGAGATACTCCTGGCATTGTTGGAAACACACACTCCTCAATGCGACGGAGGTGCGAAGCCTGCATCATGGCCCAAGGTCGAAATTTCGAGCATCTTCTGTAGTGTTATTTTTTGTAAATAAATTTCCAGTATCATTGATGTTTTTGGTCTAAATTTATTCAGAAGTGTTGAGCAGAGGTAGAAAATGTGTTTTCATTATTACTAACTGATCGTAGCGCCCCGTTTCCAGTTAGCGTCCGAAATGTCAACGAATTATGTTTTTTGCCCAAAGCGCCCCCTATCGATGTTTTTTTTTGTACCGTTCAACTGAGTTTCAGAGAGCCCCAGCAAACAGAATCATGAAAATGCATGCCATAAGTCAAGAAATCTGTTTGTTTATCTCTTAGGAGCCTTCGAGTTTCGACCACCCTGTACTTTGACATTTTATTCCGGCTCTTATGCTTTTTGCAGGGCTCTACTTTTGGGTTCAAACTTTAAGTTAGAGTATAAACTTTGGCGAGCATGTGTTAAATTATCAAAATAACGGGCTTAAAGTTGTTGTCTAGCTCTCCAAAGTCTGCAGCGCCCCCTATCCATGTTTTAAGAGATACGCTTATCAAATTGGTACTGAAGAAAGTCTAAACAAACAGAATCATTTCGACGCAACAAGCAAGAAAATCTAACCATTTCCCTAGTTTTTATGACGTTTCGAATTTCGGCACCCAAATTTTCGAAAGCGCCTAGCGCCTTACCATCGCGTCAGGGACCCTACATTCCCTATTCAAAAATGTTCATCTAGGTGTGCTCTATCGATCCTTAAAGTTTGTCACCGACGAGCTGAATCACCCTGTATATATATAAATATATATATATATATGTGACGGTCAACTGATTTGATTGTCGTAGACCAGGAGTCGGCCGTCGATTTTCCTATGTATAAGATACAAGCGAAATTTTGCGGGCATAAGAAAGCCCTAACAAAGACCTAAAAGGAGCCACCTTTTTTAATTATCAATTCCTGCCGGGTCACGGATTTTATGTCCAGTCCTTGTACTCGATAGTCGATACATAGTTAAACACTCAAAATTGACACCAGAAGTGACACATAAAATCCCTGACCCGGCAGGAATTGATAATTAAAAAAGGCAACCCTGTAGGCCTTTGTTAGGGCTTTCTTTTGCCGGCAAAATTTCGCTTGTATCTTACACATAGGAAAATCGATGCCTGGCTCCTGGTCTACGCGAATAATAATAAAAAAAAAAGGACAGTGGCACAGATTTTAGTGTTATTTTAAACACATTTTCAGGCATGCGTTTGCAAAAAGGCAAAAAAGAGGAAAAGCACGTGAAACTGGAAAATGAGAAATTACTTAAAATAGCTTGTGTTTAAACATGTTATATTAAATAAGATTATTTTATTAAAAAGAAAAGAAATTGTACTTTTCAAATGCTGTTTTATTTCAAGGGCGAGGGTGGGAGAAATCAATAATTTATGTAAATACTACAAGTAATTTTAAATTGATTAATTAATAATTATGCTTCAATGTTTTAAACACAGCAATCTTTGCTAGTTGTCCAATTCACATGCCCAGCAGCAGAATTTTTTTCTGCAGTCTGCAACACAAATAAAAACTTAAAACAGTCTGCAGGCCAAACCCTCGCATTACATAATATGCACTCAAACCTCCCAAGTATTTGTGATAATAGACTAAAAGGAAAGTACTTTTAAAGATAAGTTGCCTTTGTTCTCAGATTTTTTAACACCTCATGCATTGTTCGAAAGGGGGGGAGCTTTCCTTTGAGAAAATTTGCGGGTTTTTCGCAATCTTTTGACGAAATTTACATTTTTTCGCGCTTTTTTGACGAAATTTGAAGTTTTTTTCGATCTTTTGATGAAAACTGCCGTTTTGTCGCGATCCTTAGACGAAAATTGTAGTTTTGCCACGATCTCTTGACGAAATTTGTCGCGATCTTTTAATGAAATTTACCATTTTTTAGCGATTTTTTGAAGAAATTTGCCGTTTTTTCGCATTTTTAAAAAGAAATTTACCGTTTTTTCGTGATTTTTTTAACGAAAACTGTCGTTTTTTCGCGTTTTTTTAACGAAATTTGCCGTTTATTCATGATTTTTTGAAGAAATGTTCCATTTTTTCACGATTTTTCGAAGAAATTTGCCGTTTTTCGCGATTTTTTTGAAGAAATTTGCCTTTTTTCGAAGAAATTTGCCTTTTCTCGCAATATTTTTTTTTTTGGGGGGGGGGAAATTTGTCGTTTCTTCGCAATTTTTTGAGGAAATTTACCGTTTTTTCAAACTTTTTAAGGACATTTGCCGCTTTTTCGGAACTTTTTGAGGAAATTTGCCCTTTTTTCGCAGTTTTTTGTGAAAATTTGCCGTTTCTGTTATTTTTTGAAGAAATATGCCTTTGCTGTTTTTTTTTTTTTTTTTTTTTGAAGAAGTTTGCCGTTTTTTCGCAATTTTTTGAGGAAATTTACCGTTTTTTCCTGATTTATTGACGAAAACTGTCATTTTTTTTTCGTTATCTTTTGAAGAATTTTTCCGTTTTTTCGGCGTTTCTTTTGACAAAATTCACGTGTTTCCCGCGATCCATGACGAAATTGATTTCTTTTCGAAGACTATTTGTTGAAATTTGCGATACATTTTGTGACCGAATTTTTGGAATAAAGACCGAAATTTTTTAATTTTTGTTAAATTTTTAACAGTTGCAAAATAGACTGTGCAGAAACTTCCCAAGAGTCTGCGACAAGTGTCGCAGCGTTGCGCCGATTCTGCATCTGGGTTCACATGTTCATATCCTTTACTCGAAACATCAGTTAATAAATATGGCTAGATAAACACGTATTTTTCTCGCGATTTTTTGCCAAAATTTGTATTTTTCTCGCGATTTTTCGCCGAAATATGCATTTTATTCGCGATCTTTCACCGAAATTAGCAATTTTTTCGCAATCTTTTGCCGAACTTTGCGTCCCCCCCCCCCCCCCGCGGTCTTTTGCCGAAATTAGCATTTTTCCCGCGATCTTTAGCCGAAATTAGCGTTTTCCCGCGATCTTTTGCCGAAATTAACGTTTTCCCGCGATGTTTACCTGAAATTAGCGTTTTTTCCACGGTCCTTTCAATTAAATTTGTTTTTTCCCTGCTATCTTTGAACGAAATTTGAGTTTTTTCCGCGATTCATTGCGTTTATCTGCTATTTTTTGATGAAATTCGCGTCTTCTTCTGTGATTTTTTACTAAAATACGAAATGTTCCCCGATCTTTCGCCGAAATTTGCTTTTACTCGCGACTTTAGGCGAAGTTTGTGTTTCTATCGCGATCTTTTCCCGAAATTTGCGTTTTCCGCCGATTTCTTGCCTAAATTCCGATTTTCTCCACGATTCTTTGACAGAAAAATTGCTTTTTCTCTTCTGTTTTTGAACAGAATTCTAGTTTTTTTGCTATTCTTTGCGTTTTGCCTGAAATGTTTTCGCGTTTTTTGCCGAAATTCGCATTTTTTTTTCTTTTTCTTTTTTAGATTTTTTGCCAAACTTCGTGTTTTTTCTGTGATTTTTTGTCAAAATTTGCATTTTCCATCGCAATCTTTTACCGAAATTTGCGTTTTTCCTGCCATTTTTTACCGAAATTCGCGTTTTCCCTGCCATCTTTTGCCGAAATTCGCGTTTTCCCCCCACGATTCTTTGACAGAATTTGCTTTTTCTCTGCTATCTTTGAACGAAATTAAGAGTTTTTTCAGCGATTATTTGCATTTTCTTCACTATTGTTTGACGAAATTCACGTCTTTAGTCAAAATTCGCAATTTTTCAACAGAATTTGCGTTTTCTCTGCGATTTTTTTGAAAGATTTAATTTTGTTCTCGCTATTATTTGCGAAATTCGTATTTTTCTGCGATCTTTTGCAAAAATCCATGTATTTCTGTCGATTCTTTGTCAGAATTTGCATTTTTTCTGTGATTCTTGGATAGAATAATGCGCGTTTTTCATGCCATTTTTTGACGAAACTTTTCGCGATCTTTTTACGATTTTCAGGTTTTTTCCACTATCTTTTCACAAAATTGACGTTTATTCGCGATTCTTTGATGAAACTAGCGTTTTTCTCCACGATCTTTCGACGAAATTGTCACCCCCCCCTCCCCAGCTATTCTTTGATTCCCGTTTATTACACGATCTTTTGACAAAATTTGAGTTTTTTTCTCGATCTTATCTACAAATTTTCGGATTGATGACCGATTTTTTAAAATTCCGGAACAAATCACTCCTGTGCGAAACAGCAAAAAATCGGAAAGTGAAAAAAAAAACCCTGGAAAATCGCGAGTATCATGCCTGCATTTTGCAGGGTCTGCCAAGATATTGCAAGGTCTGCAGATATTTTTCAGGGTCTGCGCGGCAGACCCGCAGACCCGGAAGTCGGCGCCACTGGATGTGGGAAAAAAAGAACAGCAAATTTCGTCAAGAGATTGCCAAAAACAACAAATTTCATCAAAAGATCTCTAAAAAAATTTGTCAAAAAACTGCAAAAAAAAAAAAAAAAATTGTCTAGGTATCCCAAATAAAACAAATTTTGCGAAAGTATTGCAAAAAATCAAAATTTGCCAAAATGTCTAAAAAATGGCAATTTTTATGAAAAAATTTTGAAAAAAAAGACAAATTTTGACAAAAAAAAATCCCTAAAAGGTGGCAAATTTGTAAACATATTGTGAAAAAAAAATTCAAAATATTGTGAGAAAACAACAAATTTTAACAAATGATTGTGAGTAAGCAACAAATTTCGTCAAAGGATTGAAAAAAAAAAAGCAAATTTCATCAAATAATCACAAAAAAGATAAATTTTGCAAAAATCAACAAATTTTGCAAAAAGATCTTAAACAAAACGGCAAATTACATCGAAAGAAATCGAGAAAAACGATAAACTTTACCGAAAGACCTCAAAATGACGAATTTTGTCCAGGTATCATAAAAGAAGCAAGTTTCGTCCAGAGATCTCAAAAAGCACATGTCTAGGTTATCTCAGAAAAAAGTAAATTTAGCTAAAAATAACGAAAGAACGACAAATTTCTCAAAAAGTAACAAAAAACGACAGTTTCGCGGAAAAAAAAAACATGAAAAAAAGAAAAATTCGATAAAACAGCAAATTACATCGAAAGATTGTGAGAAGAAATGACAAATTTTAGCGAAAATCCCTGAGAAAACAAATAATTTTTTCCTCGTATCATAAAAGACATGAATCTCATCAACAGACCGCGAAAATATATAAAATTTGTCTAGGTACTTCAAAAAACGCAGATATTGGTAAACAGATTGTGAGAAAAAAACACATTTTGTCAAAAGATGGAAAAAAGAGGCACATTTCATCAAAAGATCCCAAAAAAGGTAAATTTTGCAGAAAAAAAGCGAATATACGACAAATTTCTAAAAATAACGAAAAAAAAAACAACAAATTTCACAAAAAAAGGATAAATTCGATAAAACGGCAAATTACATCGAAAGATTGCAAGAAAAAGTGACAAATTTCACCGAAAATCCCCGAGAAAACAAATAATTTTTTCCTGGTATCATAAAAGACATGAATTTCATCAACAGATCGTGAAAATACATAAAATTTGTCTAGGTACTACAAAAAACGCAAATGCTGGTAAACAGATTATGAGAAAACAACACATTTTGTCAAAAGATGAAAAAAAGAGGCACATTTCATCAAAAGATCACAAAAAAGGTAAATTTTGCAAAAGAAAAGTGAAAAAAAATGACAAATTTCTGAAAATAACAAAAAAAACAAAAAATTTCACAAAAAAAAGTTACGAAAAAGAATAAATTCAATAAAACGGCAAATTGCATCGAAAGACAGCGAGAAAAAATGACAAATTTCACAGAAAATCCCTGAGAAAACAAATAATTTTTTCCTGGTATCATAAAAGATGTGAATTTCGTCAAAAGATCGTAAAAATACTTTAAATTTGTCTAGGTACTTCAAAAAATGCAAATATTGGTAAACAGATTGTGAGAAAACAAACATTTTGTCAAAAGATGAAAAAAAGAGGCACATTTCATCAAAATATCACAAAAAAGGTAAATTTTGCAAAAAAAAGTGGAAAAAAATGACAAATTTCTAAAAATAACAAAAAAAAAAACAAAAAAAAAAAAAAAAAAAAAAAAAAAACGAAAAATTTCACAAAAAAGGATAAATTCAATAAAACGGCAAATTACATCGAAAGACAGCGAAAAAATCGACAAATTTCACAGAAAATCCCTAAGAAAAATAATTTTTTCCTGGTATCATAAAAGACATGAATTTTGTCAAAAGATCGTGAAAATACTTTAAATTTGTCTAGGTACTTGGTAAACAGATTGTGAGAAAACAACACATTTTGTCAAAAGACGAAAAAAAGAGACACATTTCATCAAAAGATCACAAAAAAGGTAAATTTTGCAGAAAAAAAGCAAATATATGACGAATTTCTAAAAATAACGAAAAAGAAACAAGAAATTTCACAAAAAAAATCACGAAAAAAGGATAAATTCGATAAAATGGCAAATTACATTGAAAGACAGCGAGAAAAAACGACAAATTTTACCAAAAATCCCTGAGAAAACAAATAATTTTGTCCTAGTATCATAAAAGACGTGAATTTTGTCAAAAGATCACGAAAATACATAAAATTTCTCTAGGTACTTCAAAAAATGCAAATATTGGTAAACAGATTGTGAGAAAACAACACATTTTGTCAAAAGATGAAAAAAAGAGGCACATTTCATCAAAAGATCACAAAAAAGGTAAATTTTGCAAAAAAAAAGTGAAAAAAAATGACAAATCTCTGAAAATAACAAAAAAGCAACAAATTTCACAAAAAAAAGTTACGAAAAAGAATAAATTCCATAAAACGGCAAATTGCATCGAAAGACAGCGAGAAAAAATGACAAATTTCACAGAAAATCCCTGAGAAAACAAATAATTTTTTCCTGGTATCATAAAAGATGTGAATTTCGTCAAAAGATCGTAAAAATACTTTAAATTTGTCTAGGTACTTCAAAAAATGCAAATATTGGTAAACAGATTGTGAGAAAACAACACATTTTGTCAAAAGATGAAAAAAAGAGGCACATTTCATCAAAAAATCACAAAAAAGGTACATTTTGCAAAAAAAAAAAAAAATGAAAAAAAAATGACAAATTTCTGAAAATAACAACAAAAAAAAAAAACGAAAAATTTCACAAAAAAGGATAAATTCAATAAAACGGCAAATTACATCGAAAGACAGCGAGAAAAAACGACAAATTTCACAGAAAATGACTGAGAAAACATAATTTTTTCCTGGTATCATAAAAGACATGAATTTCGTCAAAAGATCGTGAAAATACTTTAAATTTGTCTAGGTACTTCAAAAAATGCAAACATTGGTAAACAAATTGTGAGAAAACAACACAATTTGTCAAAAGATGAAAAAAAGAGGCACATTTCATCAAAAGATCACAAAAAAGGTACATTTTGCAAAAAAAAAGTGAAAAAAAATGACAAAAAAATTCTCTGATTTTCTGAAAATTTCTGAAAATAACAAAAAAAAAAAAAAAAAAAACCCCGAAAAATTTCACAAGAAAGAATAAATTCAATAAAACGGCAAATTACATTGAAAGACAGCGAGAAAAAATGACAAATTTCACAGAAAATCACTGAGAAAACAAAAAAAATTTTCCTGGTATCATAAAAGACGTGATTTTCGTCGAAAGATCGTAAAAATACTTTAAATTTGTCTAGGTACTTCAAAAAATGCAAATATTGGTAAACAGATTGTGAGAAAACAACACATTTTGTCAAAAGATGGAAAAAAAGGCATATTTCATCAAAAGATCGCAAAAATAGCAAATAAAACAACAAATTTTTCAAAAAGATAACAAAAAAAAACAAACAAATTTCACAAAAAAATGATAAATTCGATAAAACGGCAAATTAAATCGAAAGATCGTGAGAAAAAAAAGACAAATTTCATCAAAAGACCTCGAGAAAAAGACTGATTTTTGCCAGGTATCATAAAAAACGTGATCTTCGTCAGAAGATCCCGAAAACACACAAAATTTGTCTAGGTACTACAAAAAATGCAAATTTTGCCAAATAATAATAATAATAAAAAAAACAGAGCTAGCAGTAAATATGGTACATAAGGTCTGCATTATCACGAATGAATGCTATGCAAAAAGAGGGATCTCGTGATAATTTTATTTTTCTTCGTTGATTATAATGATCTTCATATTTTTGGAAAAACATTGTTGAGAGATCAAGAGATTGAAAAAAAAAAAAAAAAATATATACATATACATAGCAAATTTCATCAAAATATTATCCTCTCTGTGCCCCCCCCCCCCCCCCCCCCCAAAAAAAAGCAAATTTTGTCACAGGAACACTTTTAAAAAAAGGGTAATTTTTTTTTTTAAAGGGAACTTCGAGTCAACTCAAGACAAAAAGTGAAACATTAAATAAATATTAATGATTTACAAATCTGTTTAAAACTGTGCTTTTTTTTTCATTTCATATGCAATTCACCATTCTTCGGCGAAAATAATGAAATGCAAATACTTCCTAAACATTATGAGTTAGCTCAAAAATGAAATTAAGGGGGAAAAAAAAAAATCACATGTCATACAGATATCACAGATATATATATATAAAAAATCACAGTTTTCTTGACATGAGTATTATAAGAAAATGAAGCACAAAATAAATAGTGATTTGCGAATCTGTTTATATCCATAAAGTCAATAACATCGGTCAAAAATCCCTGCTTTTTTCTCCCTCCAAAAAACAAAACAAACAAACAACAACAACAAAAAAAACGTGATATCTAACCAGGTTTTTTTACACATACTTAATACAAATTTGAAAATTACAATTCGGAAAATGCTTAATCGGCAAGAAAATAAATAAAAACTTTAATCATTAACTATTAAATGTTTCAATTTCATAGGAAACTGTCAAAAAAAAAAAAAAAAAAATCGTTTATATACATTAAGCCTAAGCTATGTTTGCTGGCTAAAAAATGGAATAGAAATGGAAATAAAATAACTTACGTAAAGTGAGCAACGGAAAAAAAAAAAATGTTTTTCCAAAAAATGAAGATCATTATATTAACCGAGAACAATAAAATTATGAATGGAATTATGTGTTTTCAGAGAGTAAGTACTCTTCTCTGATTGGTTCTTGTTCTCAGATATCGGCACAGGTATCGATGCGTAGAGACCAATTTAAAACTATGCTGACTTTTTTGGGCTATTCTTTTAATATATAGATGGTATAGCAATTTGAAATTTTAAGGTGGCTGCCGTTTTGAAACAAAATTTTTTTTTTTCGTTAATTGGATGGATTTTAGGAATTTTAGCAAAGGTGATATTTTTGAAAATTTATTTTTAATGTTTCTACTCTGAAACATTTAAAACAACAGTCATATCCTTAAACATTTCGCTAAGTTCTTGAAATTTCCATACAAAGTCAGTATTGGTGAAAACTAGAAATTTTCTATTATCGGGTTCCACACATTTTAATTTCGAGTATTTGAGTAAATTAAGCTGAATCTAAAAAAAAACAAAAAAAAAAACAAAAAAAAAAAAAACAAAAAAAAACAAAAACAAAGATTGTACTAGTCAGTGTTCTCGCTGTCGCTCGCCATTGCGACTAAATTCTTCATTTGGCTAGTAAACAAGCGATTAGATTCGCCAAATTGCTAGTGCTCAGTTTTTGCTTTCCTTTATTTTCATTTTCGTTTTTTCTTGTGTGTATTTATATTTTAATTTATTTTTAATATATTTGTATAATAACATATTTTTAATATATTTGTAGCTGATAGTTGAATTTAGTATTAATAACAATCTTTGTCGCAGTTATAAAAACTTAGGTTATTTTAGAACATCTTGAGAGAAAAAAAGGAGGGGAAGAGTATTAAAAGATTAAAGATATTATTTTAGTGCTACACGGCGAATCTATTTGGCTAATATTTTATTCATTTGGCGAATGTTTTTGTATTTCTAATTAGCCAAATTACTAACGTTGGTCAAATGTCAGCGAGAACACTGGTACTAGTATCTTCCGTGTACAAGCTAAAAGTACTTTTTTTTTTTGCCTTGAGGAAAGTAAGGTGGTTATTTTTTAATTGAGCGTTTTTTAAGCGGGTGGTTGGGGGTGCAAAACTTCTTCTGGCCCCGGGCGCCAAAAAGTGTAGCTACGCCACTGAGGTAAGATTTTTTCTTTGGCTGCCTGAATTGACATGGACTACACCACAATGTAAATTTCAGACATGTAACTAAAAATTTGGTCCCCCACTGTAACATAAAAACATAACAAATAAATGTAACATAACTTTTGCTTTTTATATTTTCAATTAATATTAAAATATTATTCTTACCTTTTTTAAGGACTGCTTTTCATTACAAACTCTACACTGCCATTTACTGGACTTTTTTACTTGATGAACTTGAAACATTTGACAATTATAACAGCACAGTACTTGAAATATTTGGGGCATGATTAATGCAAAACTTGTAAAAATCTGTCTGAAACAAAAATAAATAATTTGTACAAAATAATGAAATTCTTAGTACTCTTTGGTTGGCCGGACACCAGTGTTATATATACACATATATATCTAAATATACAGGCTGTCCGAAAAGTCTGGAAACGGTCGAATAACTCGAGAAATATATATGAGATTGAAAAACGTAAATATACGTGTTAAATATTTTTAAATAAGCTACTCAGTGATACCAAATTTGACCATCGCAACCGACCCCCTGGGGGTCAAAGGGGGTCCAACTTTGAAATCTTAAATTATAACCCTCATTTTTTATTGCAGATTCGGATTCTACGGACAAAAATACGTAACTTTTGTATTTGATGTTTGTTTCGAATCTTCGTTTATCACGGTGTAATTGAGCATATTAAATCGACACATATTTCGGCTTTTCCCTAATCAAAACGAATTGGGGGGAATTTATGACATCAAATTCCTCGTCTTTTGCAATAATAGCATTTCCTGAAAATCACCCGTGCCGATTATTTAGGTAGTGCTACACAGTTAAAAATTTGATCCATTTGCTGTAGCGTCACTCCACAGTTTTTATAGAATATCTCTTTCATGGCCAATGAGAATGTTCCATAACACAGTAAAGTACACTGTAAAAAAATTGACCCTTTTGCTGCATCGTCACTCCACCGCTTTTATAGAAAACGATTACTTTACTGTGTTATGGAGCATTGTCATTGGTCACAAAAGAGATATTCTATAATAGCTGTGGAGTGACGTTGCAGCAAATGGGTCAAATTTTTAACAGTGTAGCACTATTGAAATAATCGCCATGGCTGATTTTCAGGAAACGCTATTCCTACAAAAGACGAGGAATTTGACGTCAAAAATTCTGCCCAATCAGTTTCGATTAGGGAAAATCCCGTTGGAAAAGTGGGAATATCTATCGATTTAATATGCTCGATTACACCGTGATAAACGAAGATTTGAAATAAACATCAAATACAAAAGTTACGTATTTTTGTCCGTAGAATCCGAATCTGCAATAAAAAATGGGGGTTATAATTTAAGATTTCAAAGTTGGACCCCCTCTGACCCCCAGGGGGTCGGTTTCGAAGGTCAAATTTGGTATCACAGAATAGCTTATTTAAAAATATTTAACACGTATATTTACGTTTTTCAATCTCATATGTATTTCTCGAGTTATTCGGCCGTTTTCAGACTTTTCGGACACCCTGTACATATATATATAAATATAATCCACTAAAAATTAAAAAACAACTTTTCAAAAGTAAAAAAGAGCCAAGCTTAAGAAAAAAAAAAAATTAATGTTGTGGCTAAAAAATGATGCGATATCAAATTTCCAAGCTTATATTATGGTTCTTATTTAACATTTTCCATTAAAAAAATTACCATTTGCAAGTAGAGTGCCTTCATATATGTTGATAGAAATCCTTTTCTCTTATACTAAATACATCTTGACGTGTTTCTGAAAATTCATATTTTTTAAAAATATGCATGATGGGCTTGGTGGCCATCTTTCCATATTTTACATAAATGTCTATCTACCATAATCCATAGTCAAAATCTGAAATTGTTACGTAAGCAGGCATTTTAAACTTTTTTTTGCAACTTTTATTCGCAGAATTTTATCTCATAAAACAATTGTGATTTATCTAAAGGATTCACCTTGTAATTTATTTCATAGAGTAGTTAGTTATTTAAAAGCAATGGAAATCAATTTTTTTTCTGAAACTATCAGTCTTTTTCGATTTGTCTGTTTGCAGTAGAAAATCAAAGTTTGACATTTTATTAAAGAAAACATTTTATGACTTTCCTTGACGGAATTGTGTGCTAAGATAATGGTGACAGATTATCTCTTATTATTACTTTTTTCTTATTCATATTATTACTAGATTCCTCTTATTATTACTTTTCTTAGAGTAATTAATCATCTAAAAACAGTAACAATCACTTCCTTTCAAAAAATTTAAATGTTTATAAAAAATTGTTTGTCCGAAGTTAAAATCAGAAGTTCTAAATTGTTGTTAATGCAAATTTATTACGCTTTTTTTTTATAAACTTGGGTGCCGAGACACTTGTGTAAAATATCGAAAGATCGCGCCAAGCACATCATGCATATTTTTAAAAAATATGAATTTTCAGAAACACGTCAGGATGTATTTAGTATAAGAGAAAAGGATTTCTATCAACATATACGAAGGCACTCGACTTACAAATGGTAATTTTTTGAATGGAAAATGTTAAATAAGAATCATAATATAAGTTTTTAAATTTGATATCACATCATTTTTTAGCCACAACATTAATCTTTTTTTTTTTCTTAAGTTTGGCTCTTTTTTACTTTTGAAAAGTTCTTTTTCAGTGGATATCATTTCTTTTTTTTAAACAGATTATATATAACTTAAATAGTTCTACTCATTCTAATTAAAATGAGTTTTCGTATAGCCTTTGTAAACAAAGAGCAAATACAATATTTATAGTTTTTCCTTGATTTTTTGTCAGCTCCCTAATTGTCCTCATTATCAAATGGACATTGATAAATATCAAGTCTGATATAGTCTTTATAATTGTGAAGTTCCAAAAGAATCTGACAAGTATATTTTTAAACATTTGACAAAATGTCTAAAATTGAAAATGTCTAGTCACTAATGGCCATATAGTGAAATTGAGGTTCACAGAATTAAGTAGAACATAGAGTTAAAATATTATTACTCTGCCGTCATAAGTTTTTTCTCTTAATCTTGTTAGAAAGTATGAAAATCAGAAACTTAGATAATCAACTTTAAATACAAAGGGCTTTATAGAAAAAGTCACTGTTTTTTTTGGGGGGGAGGGGGCAACCTTTATGTTTTAAAATTCAACTTCATAGACCTAAAACTTCTAAACAGATCATAGCTTACAAGGAAAGTCTCCATACGGGAAAAAGACTTCTGATAAAACTAGATTCCCAATTGATAACCTTTTCTTGATGCTGAGACGTTTGCCTTCCATCACGTGACGGAAGGCATTTTGTTGCTATGCAAACATTTGATTCTTATTCTTAAATAAGCTTAAATGTATGAAAATATTTTTTCTCAATATGAATTTTTGGTACTACTTTGTTATCCCGTCACCCAATTTTGGCAAATTATACGAATCGCCAAATTAAAAATGTTGACATAATTTTTATTTTAAATAACGAAAAAACAAATAATTAGTAGAATACTAATAAAAAAAAAAAAAAAAAACAAGATTAAGCTTAATTTTTGATAACATTAAGTAGTCCGAGTTATTTATATTTTTATATTCATAAATAAAAAAGGCACTCCGGGAGTGCCGACAGAAGTGAAAACTTGAACAATTATGTGTGTATTTTTTTAGTCGTCTGGACATATTTTATTGTGCAGAAAATACTTTTAAATGAAGTGTTTTTTATTCATTATTATAAACTACTGCTACAAAAATTATATTACAATTTTCATTTAATGCGCTATTGTACATGAAAAATAATGCATATTATTTTACATACAAAAATTGCAATCTATTGCTTAAAACATAAATTTACAAATGCATGAAATATGAAATATCGTCAGTTGGTATTCTTTGAAATAAATACCCATAAAACATATGAATTTTCATCCCCATTTCAACAATTCTTCCATCATCATCATCATCATTATTATCATTATATTCTAGATTTGATATTATAGGTTTATGGTAACTAAAATATATAGCAAACAATTTTGATTCAATTCTATTTAAATATCTTGTAATGACTGCATCAATTGTAATTTTTTATCTCTCTGTGCTAAGATTGCGATGGTTGGTCATTGTTAAATCAAATTTTCTATTTAAAAATTCAATTAATTGTAGATTTTCATCATCCACAAAGTTGATGTTGAAATCCCTACTCAAAATCATCGGCAAATCATCAAATCTCTTTCCAATTCTATCTTGAAGTAATGCAGAAGCCTCTTTAGAACAAATAAATAAATTTTCATACAAAAATTCTCATTTGCACTTAAAGACTTATCCGGTGAAATATAAATGGCAACCAATACAATTAGTTTTTCATTTTCAGAGTGGCAACAACAAACACATATATCACTGATATCAAAAACATTACTACTAAACATACTGGTGTACCTCACATGCACATTCATATGAATTGTGGAAATATATGCCCATTACATCAAACAACCTTTTATAAATAGCTACTCCTGCTGCTGGACGACCGTATCTTCTGAAACTTGCAACAAATTGAATAGTAATCAAACAATATAAGTTGTTAAACTTTAAATACAATTTTTTAAAAAATGGTTGGAAAGTGCTGCATAATCGATGCACAATATCATGATTTTTCTTTCTTAACTTTTTATTCCATCTGGTAACAGTATATTTTTTTAAACTTTAAATACAATTAAAGTTTTTAAAAATGGTTTTGAAATGTAGCATAATTGATGTGCAATGTCATGTTTTTTCTTTCTTAACTTTTTATTCCATTTGGTATCAATTTATGTTGTTACTATTTAAATACAATCAAAAATTTAAAAAAAAAGAGAGAAAAATGGTTGGAAAGTGCAATGTAATCAATGCGCGATGTCATACTTTTTCTTTCTTAACATTTTATTCCCTCTGGTAACAGTATAAGTTGTTAAGGTTTAAATACAATTACAATTTTTAAAATTGGTTGGAAAGTACTGCATAATCAATGTACAATATCATGTCTTTTCTTTATCATTTTATTCCATTTGATAACAATGTAAGTTGTTAAACTTTAAAATCAATTGAAAATATATATATATATATATAAAAAAGGTTTAAAAGTGCAGCATAATCGATGTGCAATGTCATGTTTTTCTTTCTTAACTTTTTATACCATTTGGTATCAATTTATGTTGTTACTATTTAAATACAATCAAAAATTAAAAAAACTGAAAAAAGTGGTTGGAAAGTGCAGCATAATTGAGCACAATGTCATATTTTTTCTTTCTTAACATTTTATTCCTTCTGGTAACAGTATATGTTGTTAAACTTTAAATACAATTATAATTTTAAAAATTGGTTGAAAAGTGTAGTATAATCGATGAGCAATGTCATGTCTTTTCTTTCTTAACTTTTTATTCAATTTGATAACAATGCAAGTTGTTAAACTTTAAATACAATTGAAAATTTAAGGAATTGAAAAAAATGGTTGGAAAGTGCAGCATAATTGATGTGCAATGTCATGTTTTTTCTTTCTTAACTCATCTCCTTCTTCTCTATTCCATTTGGTATCAATTTATGTTGTTATTTAAATACAATAAAAAAAAATGAAAAAAAGTAGTTTGAAACTGCAGCATAATCAATGCACAATGTCATACTTTTTCTTTCATAACGTTTTATTCCATCTATTAACAGTATAAGTTGTTAAACTTAAATACAATTATAACTTAAAAAAACACCCTGTGCCGCCTAAACGGAGCAGCACACTCAGGCACGGTAGAAAGAGTGGGAGATACTAGTTCCCCTCGATCTTACGCTTTTTCGATCAGCATCACGTGACCCTGACGCGAGTTTGGAAGTTTTTACCCATACAAAAAGTGCTCAGCGCTGCTAAAGAAGTTTTCACTTCAAAAATACAAATAAAAAGTCGAAATAAAAATCACTCAATGACGTTTTAAACCCTTGTATCATATTTAACACGTTCGCTGCCGCTTACATGAAGATGTGATGATAGTTAATGCCACACTGTAGAAGAGGGTTTTTCCCAGAAGCCGATTTACTTTTTATAACAAAGAATCAGAGAAACATTTTCCCGCACCAGCGCATGACTGGCTATTGAACATCACCATATCAAACGCTGGCGCGTGAGTGGCCCCTTAACGTTGGCGCCATATCACGCGCTGGTGTGTGAGTGGCCCCATAACGTTGCCGCTGTTAGCCATTACAAAAGTAATGGCCAACATTAAAACTAAATAGCAGAGCAAGCCTAAACAGCGATAAGCGTTTATTGCTGATTCACAACATAACCTGACTCGATGTTAAACAATAACTTTAAAGTAATTAAATAGTTATTGTAAAGATTAATTCAAAGTAATTCAATTAGTAATAAACGAATGTTTTTGGTAAAGACAAAAATAAAGATAACCATTTATAACTAAAATCATTTATTAAAAAATTAAAGACAAATAATAAACATAACAACAATCTATATATTACTTAATTTCTTAATAAAAAAAATATATCACATCAAAAATAAATAAATATCTAATACGGCTAAATGTAGATATTCCCAGGACTTACTTGGCAAGACTCTTAAACAAATCTAGGCATCATAAAAAATGAATCACGTTGAAAATAATGATTAAAGTTCCCATCAGGAAAAACCTTTAAATCTACACGTAACAAAGTTGTCGATGATTGAAAACTTCTTTAAACAGAATTAATTTGTCGTAGACCAAAACTTCACTAACATTCTTTTAAATACCGTCGAAGACTCAAAACAAAATGTCGATCTTCCTGACGATCAATGAAATATAATCTACGAACACAATCAAAGAAAACCAGCAGCTTCGTTTTAATATCGAATTCCAGCGACATTTTCCACTATAAGCACTGCCGAAACTAAAAACTTCTAAAACGATGTTCACAGATATGACAGGTGAAGAACCACGAGGGGAAAACTGATATCTTTAAATACGCCCACGAAAGGCACACGTGCTGACACACCCTCTCACTCCAGAACGTTCGGTCAAACACGATTCGCTAAAGCTGATTACGTCCGCTAATGTATTCAAGGGTTACGTCATTACGGAACTATCGCCTCCTGGCGAAAAGATAGTGAATCGTGTCTTTGAGAAACGAAAGTTAGTGACGGATGTTTGACTAAAGAACCGGGAAATGTAAATAAAGAAAAAGTATAAGTCTAAAAGAAATTTAACTAGACTATAAATTAAAATAAAGGATTATCAATAAAACATCATCTAATAGGATTAATTTAAGCAAAAGGTAAGTTTATTTTTAAAAATAATATGTATAAAATAAAGTTATATTGAATGTATGAAGACCGATAGAATTAAATATTTTATATGTTATTTTAACTGGAAAAATATATTAAATGAGGCATTGAGAATATGGAAAGCTTGTTAAATCCTAACAGCCGCCATATCACGCGCTGACGCGCGATATAAAAAAAAAAAATCAAATTTTCTTAATACAGCAAACAAATATTGTACGTTAAAATAGATATTGCATAAAAATGCTTTATTTTTACTTATTATCAGTTTGTTAAAAACTTTATATTACAATGGTCACAACTGATACAAATCGAAAAAAAATACTTAACTAGTTATTACTCACACTCTAAAATGCATAGAAAATTATTATAATTAACAGAAACACAAATTGACTACAGAATATTGTTATTATGATTCCAGAGTTTCCTTCAGAGGGTTTTAGGGGGGGGGGGGGCACTCCGCCCCTCCTGCCCTTTAGTTTAAAAAATAGCGCCCCTCTTGCTCCTCATCCAAAAACTAGTGCCTCGCTTGTCACCCATTCAAGAAAAATAGCTCCCTTTTTGCCCCACATTTAAAAAACGCAGCCCTTCAGCGATAATCCGAACGTAACTTACGCAAAAAATAGTTCTTACATGTTCCCTGAAATGGGTAATTTCGTCAAAAAATCGCTAAAGCCCACAAATTTTGTTAAAAATCGCGAAATAACTACTAATTTCCAAAAAGATTTGTGAAAAAATGGCTAATTTCGTCACAAAATCCCCAGCAAAGATCATGGAAAACGACAAATTTCTTCCGAAAATCGTGATAAAACTGAAAAATTTGACAAACGATTCCGGAAAAACGGCAACTTTCGTCAAAAAACCCGCAATAAAATGGCAGATTTTGTCAAAAGATTTGCGAAAAAAACGGCAAATTTGGTCCAAAAAACACATGAAATAGAAAATTCTGTGAAAAGTTCAGTTTTTTCACGATCTTTTCTCGAGATTTGTCGTTTTTTTGCGATTTTCAAGCAAAATATGCCGTTTTTTGCAATCTTTATTTAAAATTTGCCATTTTTTTGCGATCTTTTCACGAGATTTGTCATTTTTTGCGATTTTTTAAAGCAAAATATGCTGTTATTTGATTTTTCAACAAAATCTGCTGTTTTTTGCGATCTTTTAACAAAATTGGCCATTTTTTCGCGATCTTTTAACAATATTTGCCATTTGTTCGAGATATTTTAACAAAATTTACCTTTTTTACTTTTTTTGATGAAATTTGTTTTTTCACGATTTTTTGAACCGCTAGATTCAACTCTATAAAAGTGCCCTTAAAAATAAAAAAAATGTCCTAAAGAATGTAAAAAGTGCCCTTTTCAGGACAGTAGCGCCCTGCCCCTTTATAAACCTGGGGGAAACTCTGATGATTCAATATGCTTTAATTGGTTAAAAACTATAAAATTTCAATTTCAACTTTTCTCTAAATGTGGTCAAAATAGAACATTACATATTTTGCAGTGTGGACATTACATATTACAGTGTATTGCACACATATTACAGTGTCATACATATTTTATGAAAAATATGTATTTTCTGTTTTTGAATAACATTGATTTCAAAACTGCAAAAATCTATCAGGAGGATTTGAATTTTTATTAACCTATATAAAAAACACATTTTCTCTTTTCTTAAAGTATTGGGCTGTTTTCTAGTTTGTGGCAACTCGAAAGAAATGATTGAATTAGTTATTAAAAAGAAGAGATTTCAATATATAAATTTTAATGGGTGCCATTTCCTCAATATTGGATATTTTTTGACGAAACTTTTGAAAGACACATATTTAAATTAAAAGCTTTAGAATAAGCTATTACTTGCTAATGAATGTTTCCTCATTTGAGTTATAGTTGAGCTGTTGTCCTGTTACTTTCTTTCATGAAGAAAAAAGGGTACTACTAGGTTATCCCGTCGACCGAAAATCTATCGCCAAACTAGAAGATTAAATGCCAATAATGGAGGATCGTGAATGTCACATTCAGTGAAATTAAATGCGATATATGTTTTTAAAATGCCATTAAGTGATTTTTATTTATATTTTTATTAATATTCCACTAATTATTTGTTTTTTTTTGTTATTTAAAATAAAAATTATGTCAATATGTATAGTTTGACAATGGGTCATTCCACATGAATTCAACCAATGGGTGTTGCATCATAGTCACAGATTTTTTTTTTAATTTTATCATAGATAGACATAGTAGTGAAACCCTCAAATCTGAAATTTAAAAGTAATTTTCACAATATTGGCCGAGATATGGCCATTTTTACGAAATGGCGGCCATCTTGGAATTGTATCACTGTCTAAATATGGCCATAACTTGACAACTAATGGCTCAAATTTTATATATTTGGTACCAATTTGAAGCTATTTGTACAAAGAATGAATATTTCACATCAAAACAATAATAAATTTTTATTTTTTTTACTTTTTATTATGTGCAAAGTGAAAATTTCACCGCAAAAAAGGGCAGATTGTAATGGCTCATAAAAAAAATGAATCATCATGAATTTTTCTGAAACTTGGTAAAAACGTTGCTCCATCTGTGTGCTTTAAATAAAAAAAAAATTGGAAAGGTAAAATTTGTTGTTTTAAAATAAATGGTTTTTTACACATAAGGTGTCATTAACCAAATAATGATATTTTTAGAATCTGTAAGCATTCCTGATTCAAAAAATAATGGTTAAAATAAAATTTTCTAACATCTAAATTAATGTAAAAGTATAATCAAAACCTCATTTGTACTAATTTTGTAGAAATCTGCCCCCAGCCCCCCCCCCCCCAAAAAAAAAAAAAAATAAAAAAAAATTAGACAATTCAAAAAATTTTACACTGAAAAAGATAAGAAAATAATTAAGGAATATAATGTATAATTATAAAATACCTATAAATGCAGTGCATATATATATGATAATTTACTTCACATATAGGGGCGAGTGAGGTGGAATGGGACAGTAGGTTTTTCTCTTTAAGTATCATTCTAAATATTTCATCAATCACACATTAGGTGAAGTAATGGTACCCCAATCTTTAGTTGAAAAAAGTAGCTGATTTACATAAGCTTGCAATTATATAAAGAAAAAGATTATTTCAAAAATGAAAAGTAAATTTAGTTCATATACTTTTTATGCTTTCTGTATAATGATTTGATTATGCATAGATGTAACAGTTTCTCTATATATTTAACATTATACTGTAAAATTAGAGAGGTAAAATTTGTTGTTTTAAAAATGGTTTTCTACATATAAGATGTCATTGACCCAAATAATGATTATTTTAAAATCTGTAAGTATTCTTAATTTAAGAAATATTGGTTAAAATGAAATTTTCTAGCATCTAAATTAAAGTATTGTGTTTATATTATATAATTCAATAAAGAAATATCAATTTGCAGTTATTTACACTAAATATTTATTTTTACAGTACTTTTTATTTCATTTCATTCAAAATTTTTGTAACTTTTGTCTGCAAATAACCAAGTTTCCTCTTTGAGCTACGCCTATTCATTTTTATTGGCGATAACTCTAACATTTCACAGCTTTTGTTTAATTGTTCCATTACTACTGTGGGTTCACTAAATTCTGGATCAGAGATGCTTTTCATGTCAACAATAGAAATCACCTTATTTATTGATGAATAGCAGAAAGTACATAATTTTTTTCCTGGAATGAGGATGTCTGGATTTGTCATAGACATATCTAAAGAAATTGTTTTCAGTGATTTTGCTCTGTTACTATTTGGATGTTTATTAAATGGATCACAACACTGTCTCTGATTTAAACTATAAAATTTTAGAAATTTATCCTTGTGAACCTTGCATATATTCGCATACAAAAAACTTTTTTCATCTGGGATTATATAATGTAACCTTTTTTTTAATAAATGTAAATCCCGTGGGGATAATTGAAGAACAGAAATAACATCAGTACTCAGAGAAACATTGAGTTTTTTACATACAAAACACTCCATCTCCACTGTATAATAAGTACAAAATAATTATTGTATGTCTAAATACACTTCATTGAAAACTTTAGAAGTGGTATATGGTATTTAAAAGGAATTACTCAAGTTTCTTGGACATTATGATGCAAGATTACATCATACTTTAATTATAGCCAATTAAGAAGCAGATGAAGTAAAGCAGCAATCTTTTCTTTAAATTGCATCAGCTCATATAGAACATGATGCAAGATAGCATCATACTTTGATTATAGCCAATTAAGAAGCAGATGAAGGTACAGTAGCAATCTTTTCTTTAAATTGCATCAGCTTATATAGAACATGATGCAATATTACATCAGCTTATAGAAACATAATGAAATTTTTACATCATGTTTTGAATTCAAAATTTAAAATTTTGAATTCATGTTTTGATTCTTGAAATAATCTTTTTCTTTATATAATTGCAAGCTTGTGTAAATTAGCTACTTTTTTCAACTGAAGATTGGGGTACCATTACTTCATCTAATATGTGATTGATGAAATATTTAGAATGATACATAAAGAGAAAAACCTACTGTCCCATTCTACCCCACTTGCCCCTATATGTGAAGTAAATCACCATATGTATGCATTGCATTTATAGGTATTTTATAATTATACATTATATTCCTTAATTATTATCTTATCTTTTTCAGTGTAAAATTTTTTGAATTGTCTAATTTTTTTTTTTTTTTTTTTTTTTTTTTGGATGGGGGGGAGGGGGGCTGGAGGCAGATTTCTACAAAATTAGTACAAATGAGGTTTTGATTATACTTTTACATTAATTTAGATGTTAGAAAATTTTATTTTAACCATTATTTTTTGAATCAGGAATGCTCACAGATTCTAAAAATATCATTATTTGGTTAATGACACCTTATCTGTAAAAAACCATTTATTTTAAAACAACAAATTTTACCTTTCCAATTTTTTTTTTTATTTAAAGCACACAGATGGAGCAACGTTTTTACCAAGTTTCAGAAAAATTCATGATGATTCATTTTTTTTATGAGCCATTACAATCTGCCCTTTTTTGGGGTGAAATTTTCACTTTGCACATAATAAAAAGTAAAAAAATGAAAATTTATTATTGTTTTGATGTGAAATATTCATTCTTTGTACAAATAGCTTCAAATTGGTACCAGATATATAAACTTTGAGCCATTAGTTGTCAAGTTATGGCGATATTTAGACAGTGATACAATTCCAAGATGGCCGCCATTTTGTAAAAATGGCCAGTTTTCATATGGCCATATCTCGGCCAATATTGTGAAAATTACTTTTAAATTTCAGATTTGAGGGTTTCAGTACTATGTCTGTCTATGATAAAAATTAAAAAAAAATCTGTGACTATGATGCAACAAGTTTTCCAGGCCCGGACTGGCCAGGTCGGCTGGTCGGCGATCGCCGAGGGCCCCCGGCCCAAAGGGGCCCCGGAAGTGCAATTCAAAAAAGGAATATACGATTTTATAATTACTACTTGCATAAGAAAAAAAAAATGAGTATTTTCCAATAATAATATGCGTTTAGAATAAATTTTAAACAATTGATAGTTTTTTCATGGTAACTTGTGTAGTTTCGTCGTATCATGTCGTTGGACAGATGGAATAGGGTTGCTGACTGATACATCGCCCTTTCTCCAGTACTCACAGAATCAGATTCAGAGTGCATCGCGACGCTCACTTGCCAGTCTCGTATAGTATGGTCGTAACTAGTGCAATTTCACAGTGTGGTCAACATGAAGCAGTTGTTGTACGAAAGCGACAGTATAAAAAGGAAAGAAAACAATGAGAACATTTTTAAACATTGAAAAATGTTTAAAACTTTTAATACTTGGTTAAGTTGTAAAAACGACTCGATTCTACTCAGTTTGCACACACACACACACACAAAAAAAAAAAAAAAAAAAAAAAAAAAAAAAATCAGTTTGTCTTAACATACAATTAAGATCTTTTTAAAGAATATTACATACACATTTATGAAATATTTTATATTTTAAAATAATACTTTAAAATCACGATATTTTCTCAACATAAAAGATACACGATAATAACATTAATTATTACTTAGAAGCCTAGATTTTTGAATATTCAAATAAAGATTCATGATATTAAAATTAATGTAGTTTAGATTTAAAAAAAAGAAAAAAAAGACGGTAAAAACATGATTAACTTTTGAAGATGTATTATAAAAAATATATTTGTGAAAATATATCTCTGTCATTTATTAGAGCTTCTTTCAAATCTAAAGGAGTTAGTTCCTGACACATTTCTTAATTCATTTTCTTCGGAAATGCATAAGTTTTGCTATTTTTTCTTATTCAGAACCTATGTAATCGAATGGTGTCTTCCATTTTTTGATAAAGACATATCTTTTAGAAATATTGTCAAAGTTAGCACTTTGAATTGAATTTTTGAAAGCGGCATCATTGAAAAGGGGAAAAACCTGCAGTCACGTGACAAAAATCTCTTACCATTTGATAATTTATTTACCAAAAATGGAAAAATTATTCTATTCCCAATTTCTTTAATAGTCACGCATGTCAATTTTATGCATTTACAATTAAAAATTAGTCAGAAAGTTTCGCGTTACTGAGAAGTGGATTGAAAACCACCCTAAGTTATACTTCCAAAGATTCCTTAAGCAGAAGTTTATTATCGCTATTAATATTTTTAAAAAACATAGTAACTGCCCTACACATTCTGAGAACATTTAAGTCCAGTTTTGGCCCGACTCAACTGCGTAAAAAAAAAGTGCACACCTGATCACGGCCTTAGGCATGAGTCTACTGAAAAAATTAAACCCTGCCTCTGATACCACATAGTTGTCCAATGTCCGCGTTTTTGTATGGATGGTGTCAAACTAGCATCGGCTTGTGACGCACATTTATACTCATTCTCTCGAAAGTCATTCACTGAAAGCGGATCATATTTTATCGTCTTCGTTTAGGTTTTTATATCGGATTAGTAGGTTTCCTAATTTTTTTATCGGCACAGCACTCCCGCTAAATTTCTTTGCCTGACCGGCTCGCAAACCGGTTTTGATACGGGTCTCGGGCCAAACCCGGGCCCATGCAAACCTCTACAACAAATAATAGGTTCAATGTTCTGTAATGTTATTTCAAAAGACCCATATGATAGCATAATATTCAGCATGATGGTAGGTAGTACTCCAGATATAGCTGTTATGAGTTGGCAATTTGCGTTAGCTATGGCCCCACCAGTGGCCGAGAGGTTCTGAACTCCAAACTGGTAGACGGTAGGTGCTGAGTTTGAACCCATTCGCGACCGTCGTCTTAACCGAGTTTTCCGTGATTTTCTTCGAACCTTGAATTTCCTTGCGTAAATACGGATTAGATTCCCTTAGAAAGACCCCCCACGGAGGGCACCCCTCCCCTTAGGGCCTATATCCCATGTGTAGATAATTGGCCAGCATAAAGCACAAACAAACAATGCGTCAGCTATGTCCTTCAAGGAAAGGTAGGTGAAAGACTTTTAGGAAAACAGATTCGCTAGTAAGCAGAAGATTCATAGTTCGAACTGTGATGCTGGAATTTGAAGTTTTCATACTAACTAGGAACTTTTCATACTAACTTCTAGAAGTGTAAGTCACTGAAGTGGCATCGTTGGAAAGATCTCATATTGAGGAGTGAAAAACTCAATGGAAAACTACCCGTCGGAAACAAGTCGTTTTCGAGATATCTGCCAATTTATGTAACGTAGATAGTGCATACTTACTGTGAAATCGCAAAAACATTGGTTTAGATTTTGACGAAAGTGGTATTGTTGGAAAGATCTTATCGTGAGGAGTAAAAAATTCAAAAGAACTACCCATCGGAAATGAGCCGTTTTCGAGATATCCGATAATTTAAGCCAAGTAGCTAGTACATACTGGGCTAGTGCGCACCTAACGGAGGACCGCAAAAAATTGTTGTCTCGATTGTGACGAAAATGATGTCGTTGGAAAGATATCACTTTGAGAAGTAAAAAACTCAATGGAGCTACCCTTCGGAAATGAGTCGTTTTCGAGACATCCGGCAATTTATGTAACTTAATGCAGTTTCCCAGTAAGTGTGTATTAGCTACGTGATACAAATTGTCGGATATCTTGAAAACGTTTCATTTCCGACGGGTGATTCCTTTGAGTTTTTTAATCCTCTCGATAATATCTTTTAAGCGATACCTTTTTCGTTAAAATCGAGACAAATTTTATGCGGTTTCCCAGTAAGTGTTCACTAACTACATGACATAAAATTGTCGGATATCTTGAAAACGGCTCATTTCCGACGGGTAGTTCCGTTGAGTTTTTTATTCCTCACAATGCGATCTTTCCAACGATACAACTTTCGTCAAAATGGATTTACACTTCTTGCAGTTCCCTCGTAGGATAGAATTAAAAAAAAAATTCTTACTTTTTGCCGATTTAAGGATTTATATTATTTTTTATGACTAATACTCATATATATATATATATATATATATATTATTACAATTTTCTTTCTATTTTAAAAACGAGAGGTTTATTAATGATTCAGTATTTTAAATTTCGTTTAAACATTTTTTTTTCGTTTTTAAAAATTTTTAATTTTATTTATATCCGCTATTTTTCTTTTTATTTCGCTTTTTTAAAAAATTTACATTTTTATTTAAATAATTTAATTTGAACATTTTTAGTTTTATTAAAATAAATAACTTCCTTTTACTTTAAATTTATTGATGCTGCCATCTATGTAAGAATTTAATAATTATAAATCAACAGTTTGGATTTATTAATTAAAAGGATAAATTGTTTTGAAAGATATATTAAAGGAAATACTCTGAGCGATCTGCGATCACACGTACCCACTTTTTTTTATTACTGTTATGTCACTTTTAATATTTACTTAAGTATCATAGTAGGATTTAGATAATTATGACTTCGACACAGTCATTTGATTGCCGAAAACTAAAAATATAGCTCACGCTCATTTTTAAGTAATAACGACTTAAAAGGAATAATTCTTATTTTTTTTCCTGGCATAGAATTAGTTTAGGTATGGTGTATAAAAATAATATAAATATGTATTGTGAAAATAAATTAACAACATTACAAAAACCTTACATTTTACTCAACAATTTTCCAAGTGACAAAATAGCCTAAATGTTTTTTTTTTTTTTTTTTTTTGCCATCCAAGCCTAAATTTAAAAATAAAATATAATATTCTGTTTTCGCTAAATTTCCCGTAAGGGGCCCCTTTTCAGTCTATAGCCGAGGGCCCCCAAAGGAGCCAGTCCGGGCCTGAAGTTTTCCTTAAATTGGTTGATTTCACGTGGAATGACCCCAATGAGTTTGGCGATTTGTATAATTTGCGAAATTGGTCGACAGGATAACCTAGAAGTAACGAAAAAAGTGACAAAACAGGGGTTCTGGATAGTCATAACTGATTGGTGGATCTGGATGAAATTCGATAAATTTTGAGGTTTAGAGTTGGACATCTGGTCTTTTAGATTTCGTCACAATCCGATGAGTAGGGCCAAAGCAGTGTTGATTTCAGTGGGTGGCCCAGGAGATGGACATTACCCCCTCCCCTTCCAGAAAATTTGAGATTTTCTGTTTTTAATGGTTAAAAGTGCAATTTCTCCCTTTGGAACTCTATAATGCCCCCCCCCCCCCTTATCACCACTTCTAAAGGTCTTCTAAAGGCTTTCTAAGGTCAATTCCAGAGAAAAGTGTCTGAATTCAACACTGAGCCACAAGGAAGTAAACTTTGGACTTTAACGTTAAAGATGTCTCTTAGCTCTACTAATCAGCACTATCAAGCTAAGTCCTTTCCAGGAGTAATAAAGGAAATCCCAAAGAGTAAAGATCGCAATCACACAAATTTATTTTACGGAGGAAAAAAAAAAAAAAAATGGAATAGGGTATGGAATTTTTCCCAAATTGGTCGACGTAGTTTATCGATACAACTTTTAAATAATGTAAAATTATTTAAAAAATGATATAAAAAATTTTAGATGTAACAAAAATGGAAAAAAAACTATAAACAAACAAACAACAGTGTAAGTGTAAATTTTGAACTGAAAATTGAACAATTAATTTTATAGCAAAATGAAAAAAGAAGAAAATACATAAGTAACTGTAAAAAAAGGGCAACGTAAAGTTTAAATGCGCTATGACAAGAATAAACTATCAAGAAGGCGAAATAATTTTTATATTACAGAGCTACTTAATCATATTATTTAAAAAACTGAATTAAATCAGGATTTTTCTTTTCATTGAAACAATAAACCTCAATACCTCAAATTGGAATTCGAATGTTGAGACAGAACGAAAACAAAAACAAACGCACGATGAGTTCGGTTGAGTTTACAGGAGACACTGGCCGTGTTCAAAAGCGGCTTTTTTTGTGCGCGCGCGCTCAGAAGATTCTGCTTGGAGTAGGTGCTATCGAAGAAGAGAATTTTAAACTTATTCAATTATTGTATTATTTTTATGGTTCAGAATTGGTAAATACAAATACCATATCTCTTTATCCTTTCAAAATATGATTTTCGTAACAGAAATACATACCTGTGACCACTCAAATAAAATTAAAAGTATTCCGGAAAAGTATCACGTGACCTATTTCATGTAATTAAGCCCGATTAGCATTTAAAAAATGACAATCAACCCTGCTCAAACCTTGACGCGCGCGACGCAAAAAAAATGATGGGTGATTTGATCACGTGATTGTGCGTTTTGTGCTTATCTGTTATTGGTTGCACGTTGTTTGTTGTCAAAGTTGGTAGGTTGACTGATACAATTTAACAATTGGTGATTTAATTTTTTAAATAATTTAATTTTTATTTATTTAAAAATCATTTATCAGTTGCTTTATACTTTTCGTATTAAATAATAGAATACTGTTGATTCTATTGTTGTAATTAATAGAATGCTGCTGATAAACCAAGGTTGAGATATCCACACGGGGGACTAGCTAAGGGGGGGGGGGGGGCTACCCTCCCAAAACATTGACAAATGTTGTTACACTTTGCAAATTTAAAACTTTTATGTCAAATTTAATTAAAATTTTAATAAAAACTGCAATACATTTTCTATTTTTGATAGAATTTGCAAAAGTTACAACTCTAATTGGGAATATTATTAATTTTTTTACAAATAAGAATTGTATTACATTTTCAAAGTGCTTTAACTTGGCAAAATTATAAAACGAGTTGGCGAATATAAAAATTTGACTTGACAATATTAAGGTTTTCTCCCCCACCAATAAAAAGTCTTAGCGATGGCCCTGTATCCACATATTACAAGACTGATTTGTAATCTACAATACTGGATTGATTTCAATGGAATTTGCATTGTTAGTTAGATAATTTTTCAGAAGAAGTTTTAGTATGTATATATTTCTTATTTAATGATTATATATTTTAATACCGTGTGGATAACAGGCCAAAATATGTCATAAAATATGAAAAACAAACGATATCCGAAATTATGTTAGTATAAGCAAAACACTTATTTATACTTTTAATAGAAAAATTATAAACATTCTAATCATACTTTATTCATTATAAAACTAGAAGGCAAACTCCAAATATTTCACTTCTTTAAAATATATGTATGCAGATATTCTTAATTTAAAAAAATGTATATCTTTTACATTTTGCTTTTATAATATTTTCCATTTTGATTTTAACACCGTAAAATATCCACGCATGCATTATATTTGCATCCTAATCTCAATAAAAAATTACTTCTAAAATTTTCAAAAAAAAAAAAAAAAAAAAACATTAATAATTATTTTATGCGTAACGGATATTTTCGCAGAAAACATTTTTTTTCATTTTCTTAATATACATATAAATCACTTTGGAACGATATTAATATCGTTCTAATTATCCTTTTAATATTCTAAATTTGGAATATTAAAACTTTCTCCGCAAAAATCTCATTTTCTCATATTTAAATAAGTATTTTATTATTATAATAGAAATACATGTGCTTCTGTATTATTAATATAAATTTTACCTTTAATAAAAATGTCTTATTTATTAATAAAAAGCAGCGAAAAAAAAAAAAAAAACACAAACCAACTTTTGGCCCGCGCTGGTTTCGAACCCGTATCGTCTGGGTTCAAGCTCAGCACTCTGACCATTCAACCAGCCAGCTCACTTTCACTTGTAACAGATTATCTTTATAATTGGCACTACAAGTAATTACATCCTTGATCTGTTCTCCATCTGTTACTGAGCGAACAGTTACAGTAATTGGTGGCACAGTAGCGAGGACTGAACGCACATCCCACCAAGTATAAGTATCCACTCCATGTCCGTGGCTCCTAGCGTGCGCGTGCAGCGCGCGTAACAGCTGAACACGGCCACTTTTCAGTTGTCTGCGAGAAGTTACATATCTTCTCCACCAGATTGCGTATTCGAGCATTTGAATCTCCCATTGTTTCTTTTTCTCTTTGAACCACCTAACCAACCAACTATTAAATATATTTGCGCATGCGTGTTGTGTTTTCATTCGTGAAGCGTCAAAGTTTTATGGTTTATGTGTAAACATTTTTTCATCTAAGTAGTTTGTGTAATTTTAAGTTTACGCCATTTGATCATATGGTTCTTTAATATTGTTGTGATCCTTTTTATATGTTTTAAAAATGGCTGATCCGCTTAGTTTCCTTCGTCAGTATAATGTCAATAAAAAACCAATAACAGAAAGAAATAACCAAATTATTTTTGGAGAATATTCTTGGCCAAAGACTGTAAAAACAAATTATCTAGTTTGGGGGTAAGTTTCTAATATAATATGCTATGATTCTTCAGAGATAATTGTTTGAAATATTTTTCTCAATAAATCTGCCAGACAGAAAAAAGTGTTGATTTTTTACCATAACATGTGAATTGGGAATAGAAATCTAGTTAAAATCTTTCTTGGTCATATGTCATTGAATACTAAAATCATATCCTTTTATCTATTTTCATATAGTTCTGGGAAAGATGGAACTCCCAAGGAATATTATACTCTTGAATGTTTGCTCTTCCTTTTAAAAAATGTCCAATTGTCTCATCCAGTGTATGTCCGGCAAGCAGCTGTAAGTACTACCATTAATTTGATGAATTTACAATTACATCTTCTTATCCTAAATGCTACATCGTAATGTTGTGAGAAATTATGTTGGACATGAATTAATCATTAATTTCTTTTATTTTATGTAGGCAGAAAATATACCAGTTGTAAGGCGTCCAGACAGAAAGGTATTTCTTTTTTCATTTTCTGAACAGTTAAGATATAGGTTACTTTTGTGCAATTTTAATAGTGTTATATAATCAGATACTCCCAAAAGATTAAAAAAAAATACCCTTGTAAAATAAAAAATAAACTTTTTCTATTTATTTATGGCTAATTAAAGTACATTGTCTGAAGTATTTAATTAATGTTTTTTTTTACATGATTTATTTCTATATGTAATGTATATGGAGATCAACATTGATGGTTACAGTACTAAAAATTGCATACAGTCATACACCTATGTTCATTAATCTCTACAAATAAAAATACTGCACTTTTATTCAATATTTGAATTTTCAAAGTAGCTGCAGGTATTTAATTTAATAAAAAATTACTTTCATTTTAATTTTTTTCCAACTGTAGTTTGAGATTTAAGATACTTTAAAAATATGTCCCATGCATCACATTAAAATTGCTGTAAGTTTCACTGCAGGTATTAGTACTTATTTTAGATGGAAACCATTTCTAATTTACTTTATATTTTTAAAAAGAAAAATAGATACATTGTTAAGATAAATTTGTTAATAATTTTTCAAATTATAAGCATTTTAAATTTGTTCTGTGCATCATACACCATTGTCCTGCACATCATTTATGTTAAAATGAATGTTGCCAAAAAAAAAAAAAAAAAAAAAAAAAAAAGACTAATTTAGAAATTTGGAAGTTTGATATTCTTTTATGCTAAATAGTAGAAAATACAAAAGTGGTGATTTAAAAAACTAATAACAGGGTTGGCACAGTTTAAATCAATCAGTTTTACGCATTCAAAATATTTTTGTCTTGGCAAAATTATAAACTTGCACCCATGAATCAGTATGCTTTGGTGTACATATCTATTGCTCTAAAGAAAAAGTTTCAAACATGTGAATTGATCAAAGATGATATAGATTAAAAACATTCAATATTTAGTATAAAATATCTTAATAAAAGACAAAAAAAAAATGCAGATCTATTATTTAAAACAAATAATAACATAACATGATGATCTTTAAGATTTTGCTCAAGCTGTAAAAGAAATTTTTCTTAATTGGAGTGGTTACAGTTGAACCTCGAAAATCCGGGACCGCGTCGATTCCAGATTTCTGGATTTTGGAGGTTTGTTATTATTATTTTTTTAATGGCAATATAATAAAAAAAAATGTGATTTTTTTTTCTCCTAGTGCAAACAAACAACGATGCTTCAAATAATGTATTTTTTTTAAGTTTTAGTGATCTTTATTTTTATTTATTTGAAATTTTACAGTATCGTTTCATAAGAAGTCACGGGAAAAAAAAAAAAAAAAAAAAAAAAAAAAAAATCTATAAATGATTATGGAAAAATTTTGTGAATTTTGTCACTCATCTAAGGAACAATTAGATATTTTCTTCAACTAATAACTGTAAAAAAGTTGCTAATTTCAATAATCAATTGAAGGGATTAGGGGATCGAATTTGTCTATCGGTCACTGAGAAAAATTTTACCATCAGTTGTGGGGAAAAAACTCACAAAGTTTCGATAAATGATCGAGATAAACTAATGCAAATTTCATCAAGAGAGTGAGAAAATAAATTTTATATTTTGTCTGTCTGTCAAGAAAAAATATCTTGAATTTTAACTAGGGATGGGACGAATATTCGGCCTATTCGGCCCTTTTGCCGAATATTCGGTTGGCCGAATATTGAAGGCTTGTTGACCGAATACTTCGGCCGAATACCTGTAGCCGAATATTTAGAGATATCTGGCCGAATATTGGTAAAATCTCGCCGAATAGTGAAAGATATCTTGCCAAATAAATTTAGGATTTAAAGAGTTTCATTTCTTACAATTTTTTTTCTCTAATCCAAATTGGCTACTTCATTCATGAAGTCATTCTCATTCTTACTTACAAAATATACAGTTATTCGATTGCTAAAAAGTACACAGCCTTTCTGTATTTCCTATAAACGTGAGTGATATTTTAGAAAATGCTGCCCAAGTTGGAGATTTAATTGTATGGGAAATGTCTTCATTAGAGAATGATATATTACAATTCAAAATATAACAACTCTTATAAAAACACTGCCTTATTCTAAAACACTTGAATATTTATTAATGTCTGCAAATTCCATGCACATATAAAAAAGGCTCTTATGAAATTTGTAACTTATTTCCATAAAGTAAGAAATGAAAAAAGTCATTCACTAGGTGTATTAACAATGATTCATTTTCAAAATAAGATATCAAATATCACTATTCCAAATACTACAACGGTACATTTGAAAACAAAACTGGTGGCAAACTAGATACGCATTAGATGACACAGCTAACTTTATGAAGATCGTTTTATAAGTATTTAAACGTAAATTCTAAATACTGAACAAAACAATTTTTTTTATTGTATAGTTTTCAATTTTAAATAATTATTTGGATAATTACTGACTTAAATATGTGACATTATTATGTATATTTTTTTAATTTACATATTCCTTCATTCATGTTGTTATCAATTTCTTTTTATCCTTTTAATGCTTGTTGAATAAGTAGAATATTGAAGTTGAATATTGTAAGTGCCAATTCAAATGTCAAAGATTTTGTTACCATATGCATTCTACTTTAAGCATAACCTTTTGCTTTAACGTAATTTGTAATTTAAAGCTTGGCAACTGATATCAGAGTAGGCTAATTCTTAAAAATTCGCTTATCATTAGGGACACAAACTCTAAATGATCAAATTTACTTCATTAAAGGTTATTTCAGAAAATATCTACTTGTGAGTTCTGAGAGAGAGAGATTAAGAATATTATTAATTTTGGATGCAAGAAAGGGTAAAAGTACCATTTGATAGTAAAAGTGAAGTACATTCTTCATATTTTAATGAAAATATCTTACCATCCTGACTTACTGAAAATTAATTTGATGTACATTAAGATAAAAGAATATAATGCAATTTCATATTTTTTTTGTGTTAAAATAAATGTTTCAAATTTAAAAATACATTTAAAAGCACATTTAAGAGTAATAATCCCGGTAGCAGAAAGTGCGTGACGCGCGACGTGCGTCGCAGATTTATTTTTATCCTTGCAGACAAATTTGCCAACTTGGAAAAGAAAAAAAATATATGATTTGGGGGGAAAAATTGGACAGGACGAGAAAAAAACCGGCGAATTTCATCCAAAGATCGCGAGAAAAACCGACATATTTCATCAAAAGACCGCAAAAAACTGCAGGTTCCGACAAAATATCGCGAAAAAATGACAGATTTCGTGAAAAAATAGTAAATTTTGTTAAAAAAAATCGTGAAAAACTTTTAATTTCGTAAAAAATTTGCGAAAGAAATGGTATCTTTCGTCAAAAAATCTTGATAAAACAGTATCTTTTGTCAAAAAATCGTAAAAAAACGAGAAATTTCGTCAAAAGATTGCGAAAAAACGAGAGATTTCATCAATAAGTCATGAAAAAAACAATAAATTTCGTTTAAAAAATCACGAAAAAAACGGTAAATTTCATCTAAAGATCGCGAAAAATAATAGATTTCATCACAGAAAAAAAAAGGTAGATTTCAACAAAAGATCATGAAAAAAAAGATGGATTTAATCAAAATATCGCAGAAAAACGGTAAATTTTGACAAAAAAATCATGAAAAAAGGCTAATTTCGACAAAAAAAAAATCGCGTAAAAATGGAATATTTCGTCAAAAAATATTGAAAAAACGACAGATTTCGTTACAAGATCGCAAAAAACGACAGATTTCATCAAAAGATCGCGAAAAAGCGACAGATTTCGCCAAAAAATCACGAAAAATAGTAAATTCTGTTAAAAAATCGTTAAAAACGTCTAATTTTGTCAAAAAATCTTGAAAAAACGGTATCTTTTGTCAAAAGATCGTAAAAAAATGACAGATTTCGTCAAAACATCGCGAAAAAACGAGAGATTTCATCAATAAGTCATGAAAAAACAAATTTCGTTTAAAAAATCGCGAAAAAACGGTAATTTTCATCAAAAGATCACGAAAAAATGATAGATTTCATTTAAAAAATCGCAAAAAAGGTAGATTTCACTAAAAGATCGCGAAACAAAGGCAGTTTTCGTCAAAAAATCGCTAAAATATTAAATTTCGTTAAAAAATGCTAATTTCGTCAAAAAATCGCGTAAAAATGGAATATTTCGTCAAAAAATTTTGAAAAAAAACGGCAGATATCGATAGAAGATCGCGAAAAAACGACAGATTTCGTCAAAAGATCGCGAAAAAAAGGAAAGATATCATCAATAAGTTATAAAAGACAATAAATTTCGTTTAAAAAATTGAAAAAAATGGTAAATTTCATCAAAAGATCGCGAAAAAACTATATATTTCATCAAAAATAGCAAAAAACTGCAGATTTTGTCAAAAGATCGCGAAAAACAGACAGATTTCTTCAAAAAATCGTAAATTTTGTTTAAAAAAATGGTGAAAAAAGGCTAATTACGTTAAAAAAAATGATAAATTTCGTAAAAATATAGCGGAAAAGCTGCATATTTCATCAAACAATCAACAATAAAATGAAATTTCATTAAAGGGGACCAAAAAAAAAAAGAAAGTTGCGTATTTTCTGTTACAGAATTCTAGTTTTTGCTGCTACAAAAGTGTTTTTTCTCTGTTGTTCCAAAAACGGATTTTTCTGCATCAGAATTCGTTTTTTGGCTATAACTTAGCACTGAAAATTTTAATAAAATTTTGGATACACATCCAGTATACTTGTAAAAATCATCATTCGGAATTTTATATTTCTTTTTCATAATATTTACTTGGTTTTTCAAGGTATCACTACTATAAAACATGTGCAGCTTTTTTGAATAAAATTTAAGGTTTTGATATTTTAAGTGATTTTTGTCCCCTTTTTTTGAAAAAAAATTTAGCACATTTGAATATTTTATTTTAACATATTTTATTATAACATTTTATTATGATTTAACAAGTAAACAAATGTTTTGAGAATTTAAGGAGGCAGTATGGCATCTACTTTTCAATGGAATTGGAATTGTTTTCTTCATTTTATCACTATTTCACATGTGACAATATAAATGATTTTTTTTCTTTAATATTATTGTATTTATTTCTTCTGGAGATTTGAATACTTAGGCAAGTTAAGAAACTATACATTGTTTTCAATAGATGTACACTGTATTTCAATGTAATTTTAAACAGATTTAGCCTTAACTTCAAACTTAAAGAACCACTTTACGTATTCATTATTAATCTAATTCTTCAAAAAATATTAATTTTACTATTTACTTATTCAAGTTAAATTATAATTGGAATATAATTGTCTTTTTATAATATTAATCAGTAAGAACTATGTATATAAGACAATTATAACACACCCTCTGCAGACAATTTTCATCCTGCTGCACTGCTGTCGCAGACACAACCATAACTTTCTGCTACTGGGGTAATAATTATTAATGAGCTCCTATTTTTTTAATTATATATAATAAAAATTTATTTTCTTTATTGGAAAAAAAAGTTGATATTCGGCCGCCGAATATTCAGCATTCGGCCTAAAATTTGGCCGAATATTCGGCTATTCGTCCAAATCACTATTCGTCCCATCCCTAATTTTAACAAACGATCTCCTTCCCCCCCCTCACTAAAAAAATTGTCAATCAATTGCAGAAAAAATTGCTAATTCTGATAAATGATCGCAAACAGGAAAAAAAAAAGACAAATTATGCAAAAGATTGCTAGTAAAGGAGGAAAAAACAGGAATTTTGTCAAAGGATCACTTAAAATAATAATAATAAAAACTTGTTTTCTAATTTTCCTTTCTACTGCATTCAAAGTTCATTTCAAAGAAACAAAACTGACACAAACAACATATCAACTTCTGCGTGTGTGCGTGTCTGAAGTCACAGGGCAATGTGTCACTAGGTTGATGATTCCGTCAGAAAAAGAGCAGAGTGTTATTGTTTTATTATTAAAAAAACCATGGTTAAGTATTGCAATTTCTTTAGTAAAAAAATTGATATCCATATTTACGTCTAATTCTTTTATATAATTAATTCTTTTTATTTATTTCATTTTTACAATTCTATGCACATGCTTGTATTATGTTGAATTTTTTTTTTTGAAGGTCATTTAGAATTTGATTATACAGTCAGAGATTGTGCGGATTATGGAATACTGTGGATTATAGAGTATTATGGATTATACGTTATTTTATTATTCCTAGACAGCATTTTAAACCTTTAATCAGCATAATATGAAAAGATAAATATGAAATCTAATAATTTAATATACTATCTGAAAAATGTCTTTTTAAAGTTATTTTATTAAAAAATTTATATATAAGTGCATTTAAATAAAAATAATTACATATGTTTCATAATGCTGTAATCCGTTTTTTACTGTTAATAAAATAAAAGAGTTATGTTAACAAAAATGAATGTTTTATTATGATTTTTTTTTTAAATTTTTTTATTTGTTTTAAAAATCATTTTTGGATCACAAATTTGTAATTTTTCTTAACTGTTTACTTCATTGTTTGCATTCATAAATTAATGCAAATTATAGAAAATTGCGGATTATGGGAGTGCAGATTACAGACATGCTACTTTTCTGCGGAAACGCGGAATTTTGCTTTTTCGGTGACAAATTTTATTATCTCTGGGATCGATGCAAAAATGCATTAAAATTTTTTTACATTTATATGTGGGGGGGGGGGGGGGAATAACGGATGAAATACAACAAAAACGCGAGTACAAATCGTGCTAAATTAAACAAATTTCTTCAAAAGATTGCAGAAAAAAACACAAATTTCTCCAAAGGATCGTAAAAAAAATATATATATATATATATAAATTCATCAAACAATCGCGGGAAAAAATACTATTTTTTTCAGAGGATCGCGGGAAAAAACACTATTTTTGTTAAATGATCACGAATAACACGAGATTTTCGTCAAAAAATTGTGGGGGAAACGTGAACAGGTTGTGAAAAATATTCTAATTTTGTAGAAAGATCGTGGAAAATATGCAAATTTTGACGAAAGATCGCGGAAAATATGGAAATTTTGACGAAAGATCGCAGAAAATACTCATATTTTGATGAAAGATCGCAGAAAATACATATATGTTGACGAAAGATCGCGGAAAATACATATATGTTGACGAAAGATCGCGGAAAATATGGAAATTTTGACGAAAGATCGCAGAAAATACTCATATTTTGATGAAAGATCGCAGAAAATACATATATGTTGACGAAAGATCGCAGAAAATACATATATGTTGACGAAAGATCGCGGAAAATACTCGAATTTTGTAGAAAGATCGTGGAAAAGAATCGAATTTTGTAGAAATATCGTGGAAAATACGCAAATTTTGACGAATGATAGCCGAAAATATTCGAATTTTGTAGAAAGATCATGGAAAATATGCAAATTTTGACGAATGGTAGCCAAAAATACGCAAAGTTTGACGTAAGATCACAGAAAATACTCGAATTTTGTAGAAAGATCATGGAAAATACGCAAGTTTTGACGAAAGATCGCAGAAAATACGGAAATTTTGACAACAGATCGTGGAAAATACAAATATGTTGACGAAAGATCGTGAAAAATACGCAAATTTTGATGAAAGATCGCAAAAAATACACAAATTTTGACAGAAGATCACGGAAATACGCAAATTTTGAGGAAAGATCCTGGAAAATAAGCAAATTTTCTCAAAAGATCGCGGAAAATACGCGAATTTTGTCGAAAAAGGCTGAGAAAAAGCGCGAATTTCGCTAAAGGATCATGGATAAATGCAAATTTCATAGAAAAGACTGTGGGGGGAAAAGTACGATTTTTGTCAATTGTTTGTGGAAAAACGCTAATTTGGTTAAAAAATTGCAGAAAAACGCAGATTTCGCCAAAAGTCTGAGGCCGTGAAAGTTCAGCTTTTTTCTTGCTGAGCCTGTAGCATGTCTGAGATTATCGATCTTTGACTGTATTTAGATTTTTAGGCAGTTATAAAATTAATTTAAAATGGAAACTATTAAAAAGCAAAAAACTGTTCTGAAAGGAAAACTTACTCGCATAAAAAATATTATAAATCCCAAAATTAAGAATCAGACGGTAACTCTTGAACAGTTAGATTTATATGATAAACAGGTACAATATATTGAAACTGAATTAAATAAGCTTCATGAAAATGCCATTCTTCAGAGCGATGTATCGGAAACTGAGCCTATAATAGAGGAATATAACAAGATTGCACTTAAGTTAAACACTTTAACCATCGCAATAAGTGCATCACGTAATAAATTAATTAAAATTTTAAACATTCACAAGGATGGTTCAGAAAGTCGAAGTAAAACTACAGATAATGTTTGTGTAAAAACTGTTAATCTTGAGAAATTTGAATTAAAACCTTTCCACGGAGAAGCTGATCGATGGCTTTCTTTTAAGGAGATTTTTCTCACAACTATAGATCAAAATTTGGAGTTGGGGGGCATCTCTAAATTGTAGTATCTACTGGCTAGTGTAAAGGCGCTCATAAATTAATTTCTGGATTCCCTCTTTCAGAAGCCAATTATAAAAATGCATGGGACATTCTCTGCGCTCGCTACGATAAAACTAGGGACTTAGCCATAGCACAAATAAGCAAGTTATACAATTTAAAAAATATGAAAAATTGCCCCTCTTCCTCTAAAGCTATTTTTGACATAATAGACACCTGTAATGAGTCACTTCGAATTCTAGAGTCTTTGAAACTAACTCAAAATGCTTTAGTGGCAGCTTTTGATTTGACATCTATTCAAAACTGTCATCCTCTTAATGTTAATCAAACCCAAGGACAAGTTCAGATTTCTGAAAAAATTTACGTACCCCTCCAAATAGGAAATATCAGACAAAATAGTACCTTATACCTAGTTAGGTCATTCTTGCCATATGCGATACTGGGAACCCCAGAATTACAAAAACTCCATACATGGGTGCAAGTTCTTCCGTCCTGAGACGGAATTCCGTCTTTTAAAAATTTCCGAGGACGGAAGCGAAACGGAAAAATCTCCGAGGGCGGAAGCAGATCGCGAAAAACACACGCTTTTCGTCAAAGGATTGCGGGAAAAAAACATTACTTTCGTCAAAGGATTGTGGAAAAAAAACATGACTTTCGTGAAGTAACCGCGGAAAAAGTGCTATTTCTGTCAAAGAATTGCAAAAAAAGACGCGTTTGCCGTCAAGAGCTTTCGGAAAAAAACACGATTCCTGACGAAGGATCGCGAAAAACACGCTATTTCTGTCGAAAGATCGTGAAAAACACTCCAATATCATCAAAGAACTGCGAAAAAAAAGGCGCGATTTTTGTCAAAAGCTTGGGAAGAAAACGAGATTCCTATTAAAAGAACGCGGAAAAGACGTCATCTCGGTCAGAGAATGCAAAATAGACGCGGTCTCCGTCAAAGGATCCCAAAAAAGATGAGTTTTCTGTCTAAAGGTTAGAGAAAAAACGAAATTCCTGTCGGAGAATCGCGAAAAAGATGCTATTGCCGGTCAAGAAATACTAAATAGATGCAATTTTTGTCAAAGGATAGCAAAAATGACGTGAATTTAATCGAAGGATCGTGGAAAAGACGTGAATTTTGTCAAAGGATCGCGGAAAAGACGCGAATTTTGCCAAAGGATAAAGAAAAAGACGCGATTTCCGTCAAATAATCGCAAAAAAATTCCACGATTTTCATCAAATGATTGCAGGACAAAACGCGATTTTTGTCAAAGGATCGTGAAAAAGATGCGAATTTTGCCAAAACATCGTGAAAAGACGCAATTTCTGTTAAAAGATCACGAAAAAGACGCTATTTTTGTCGAATAATTGCGAAAAAGACGCTATTTCCGGTCAAAGAATACAAAATAGGTACCATTTTTGTCAAAGGATCGCAATAAAGATGTGAATTTAATCGAAGAATCGTAGAAAAGATGTGAATTTTGCCAGAAGATCGAGAAAAAAACGCGATTTCCGTGAAATTATCGCAAAAAACCCCACGATTTTCATCAAATGATAGCAGAGAAAACGCGATTTTTGTCCAAGGATCGCGAAAAAGACGTGATTTCTGTCCAATGATCGCGAAAAAGACGTGAATTTCGTCAAAAGATCGTATATATTACTTGGATTTCATTGAAAAGTCGCAGATTTCTGTTAAACTGTAAATAAAACGCAAATTTTGACTAAAAGCCGTAGAAAAATCGCAAATTTTGGTGAAAAATAAGTTGAAAATCGCAAGTTTCGGTTTAAAATCTTAGAAAAAACACAAATTTTGGCAAAATATCATAGAAAAGTCGCAAATTTTGTTGAAACATCAAGGAAAAAAACCAATTTCGTCATATGGTCGTGGAAAAAACACGAGTTACATGCTTATGTTCTCACTCAGTGGGGGGTCAAAATTGTCAAAGCAGTCTTGGCAAAATTTCAAACTTGCACCCATGACTCCATATATCGATGGACTTTTACTCGAATATTCTGACTCAGGATGGAGTCATTCTTAAGTATGATTGAAACGTTTCCAATCAAATTTTTCAGGAAAACTCATTCAACGATACCCAGGGGTGAGGAATTTTTCAAAAATCTTACCAACCAAGGATTTATTTCAGCAGCCCGCAACATGCAACGGAGACGCAGTTGAAAATAGTTATGATAAAATTGCACGCGATTACAGTTGAAATTACTATTACAACAATGCATTTCGTGATTCTTCTTTTTGTATAATATTAAAAAAATGTATACAACAGAAATAAGATTAATATGAGATAGAACTTAGTACTATATTTACCATACCTTGTCATAGTACCATATACCATATTTATATAGTACAGTACCATATATCTAGATTAAAAAAGGTGTTTCTGATAATGTCTCTGTTGCCTATAGTTTCTCAAAAGCTAAAAGTACACTCGCCTTGCCAGAAATCCACTCGCCACTGGCGAGCAAAATGATGCATTTTCCTACCCCTGACCATACCTTCACTTTAACAGGTGATATGAATTCCAAGAAGCCACTTCGTTCTCCTTCCAAATCAAATCAAGAAATTTTGTTTCAACAGGGACATTGTTACCTTGATACTCAAATTCTCTCGGATTATGATGACAAAAGTTTTAGTCATTGTACTACTGAAGAGAACTTACAGTTGGAAGGGCTTCTAAGTGACTTCAAGGCTGTTTTTATATGCAATAGATATGACATATGTAGAGTCAGAGGGGAACCCCAGCGGTAACTCTCACCTTGGAACTTCCTGTCTCACTTCGACCTTACCGTGCATCTCCTAGGGACAATGCAGAAATTCAAAAACAAATACAAGAATTACTGGAGGCTAAACTTATTAAAGTATCCTGCAATCCTTATTTTTCTCCCGTCACTCTGGATATAAAAAAGGAGAGGGTAAAATGCGTCTCTGTATTGATTACAGAAAAATCAATGCCATTTGTAAGACTGGTTCAGAACCATTGCTCCGTATAGATTGGCTTTTGGACTTGCTTGTCAATGCCAAATATTTTTCCACTCTAGATTTAGCCTCTGGCTACTGGCATATACCACTTCATCCATCAGACATAGAAAAGTTGGCCTTTGCAAACAATCAAGGTCTTTATGAGTGGCTGGTTCTTCCTTTTGGCTATAAAAATGCTCCAGCTCAATTTGCAAGAGCTCTTCGAAGAATCCTAGATAAACATAAAAATGAGGTGTCAAAACATTCACAATTAGAGAAGATTTCTTTCAGTTAATATTAAAAAAAGAAAATCTATATTTTGACCAATTTGAAGGCACTATGACCCCTTAACATAAGAAATGTATGAATGCAATATCCAGTACAATGTAATTCACAAAATTTAAGAATAAATATTGTGAAAAATGTCATAAATTTTATTTTTTACTAGGGATGCACCGGATACTGATTTTGCCGGATATCGGATACCAAATATCCGGTATCCGATTTGCCTTCCGGATTCAGATATCCGGTACTAAATATATTTTTAGTTATGGTGAATGTTCGTTTATTTCTTTATACAATGCCATCTCATATAATAAATTGCAAAAATGTTTCACACACCATTATAACATTTTAAACATATTGCAATATATTTTACAGAAACTATATTTGAATTTTAACCTTTAATATACACATATATATGTTTATATAACACTGGCACTAACCAAAAAGTACCTTTTTTTTTCTCTTATCATTATTGATGACCATGACTGAAAATGATTATTTTTATTCTTATAGGAATTATTAGCATATTTAAATGGAGAAACCAGTACCTCAGCCAGCATTGATAAGAGTGCTCCTATTGAAATTCCAACAACAGGTAATTTTTTCCTAAGCCTCTTCTTTAAATTTATTTTTTGGTAAAATATTTATTTGATTCCTCCCATATAACCAATTTGTTATTTTTATTATATGATAATTTTCCCCTCTTATTTTCCTAAAAAATAAAAGATAAAATCATTAAAAAGGTTTTCTAAATAATATTAGCGCCAGAATGCAGTTGTTTTTGAACAATTAAAACTTTATGCATGGTTAAAAAAAATCTAGAATTTATAAATTTCAAAATCATAATGTTTAATCATTAATTTCGTGATTATGTATTTTCAGTTTTTCATTCTGAACTGAGCTTCCCCCAGATTTAAAAAGAGGCAGGGTGCTACTGTTTTGAAAAGGGCACTTTTTATATTCTTCAGGGCACTTTTAAAGAGTTGAATCTAGAATCCTGTGGTTTAAAAAATCGTGGAAAAACAGAAATTTCATAAAAGAATTGAAAGAAGGGTAAATTTTGTTAAAAGATCATGAGAAAATGGCAAATATTGTTAAAAGATGGCCGATTTTTTAAAAAAATAGCAAAAACCGGCAGATTTTGCTAAAAAATTACAAAAAAAAAAAAGTCAAAAGATCGCGAAAAAAAAAAAAAAACAGAAAATTTTGTTAATAGATGACAGGAAATTTGTCACCTGTTCTTGCCACTTTCCGGCTATATCTCCATTTCTTTAGTCAATCTTTATGTTAACCTAATTACATTCACAACTTTATTAAGTAGTTTATTCATTTACTAGCTGACCCGCCCGGCGTTGCCCGGGTCCGTAATAATAAAGTTAAACGAACTTGAAATATTTATGATTTTATCTTTAACTCGAAATATGTGTAAATACACTGTTAAAAATTTGATCCTTTTTCTGCATCGTCACTCCATCGCTTTTATAGAAAAATGATTACTTCAGCCTATTATGGAGCATTCTCATAGGTCAAAAGAGAGATATTCTATAAAAGCGGGGGAGTGATGATGCAGCAAAAGGGTCAAATTGTTTACAGTGTACATTATATTAAATACATGCCCCCTGACTGTGTCAAAAATCGGTTTTAAAAAAACTAATATTTAGCTGCAAAAATACCCAAAATGACAGCAATAAGAAACGCAGGAGGGAATATCTGTCCAACGATTGCGTGATTTTCGTGTTAATGTGTTGATATTTATCCTTAAAATTACTGTTAAGTAGAGTTGCAAAAAGTCGATTTATTCTCGGGTTTATTTCCAATAGACCAGGTTTGTTCTCATGTTTATTCCCAAAAAACCGAATTATTCCAAAAAATCCCGGGTTTTTTCCAGGTTTATTCCTAAAAACCCAGTTTACTTTCGGGTTTAAACCGGGTTTTTTCTAACATTTGCAACACTACTGTTAAGTGACTTATGATTTTATCTTTAAAATCATAAGTCTGTAAATACTTTTTTCACATAGATATCCCAAGTGAAATATTTTGAATTTCAAACTAATTATATCACTCTTAAATCCGACTATACCGTGAATGAAATCGATTCTCGATGATTAGCTAAAAGGTTAGTATATAGCATTATAATTTCAGAGCCATTTTACAAAAATAGGTGTATATTTTTTATCAAACATGCGTAATGTTCATTCTGTGAACAAAATCCTAACCGTAATCTAATTGTATTGTAATCATAACTTGTCTGTAACCTAGCTGTATCTTAACAGTAACCTAACTGTAACTTAAATTTACCATAAATGTAACCTGGCCATCACCTTATCATAACCTACCCATAATATAACCACAACCTAACCGCAACTTAACCTTAATCTAACTGTAACTTAATCATGACCTATCTGTAACCTAACCGGAAATTAAATATAACATAAGGCTCACCAGAACGTAATTGCAACCTAACTGTTACCTAACCGTAACCAAGTTTTAATTTAACACTAACTATAAACGAAATATCTTAACCATCTCGCACTAAGTACTCAGTTTCATTTTCCACCGTTGCGGAGTGCATTATGTTTTGTAAAACATTCGAATTTTAAGTTCGGATTGGATTCATGTCCATGGAAATTATTTTGTCTTCTTTGGATACGGTTATGGCTGTTTGGAATATTTTTGTTCAGTTAGATTCGGTTCAATTCAGATTTCGTGGGGTTTTTTTTTCCCTTCAAATGGAATTTTTAGGTTCGGGTCAGGTTGTACTTCCATGGAAATTATTTTACCTAGTTCCAATGAGGTTATACTTCACTGAAATATTTTTGTTAGGTTCAGATTAGATTTGGTTCAAATTTCGAGATTTTTTTTTGTTTTTTTACAAATTTTTTGGTTTGAATTGGGTTTATGTCCATGGAAATTATATTGTCTTGTTTGTATCTGGTTATAGTTATTTGGAATATTTTCGTCGGATTCAGATTTGGTTCGATTCAGATTTCAGGTATTTTTTCAAATTGATTTTTAAGGTTCTGGTCGGATTCATGCCCAGGGAAATTATTATGTCTTTCTCGGATCCGGTTTAGGGTCTCTGGAATATTTTTTTCGGGTTCAGATGTCGTTCAATTCAGATTTCGGTTTTTTTTATGGAATTTTTAGGTTCAGGTTGAGTTGCGCATCAACGGAAATTATTCTGCATTGTTCGAATAAGGATATGCTTCTCTGGAATATTTTAGTCAGATTCAGATTTAGTTTAGTTTTTTAGGTTCGGATTGGGTTCATGTTCATGGAAATTTTTTGTCTTGTTCGGATCCGGGTATGGTTCTGTGGAATATTTTTGTCAGGTTCATATTTGGTTCGATTCAAATATCAGGTATTTTTTTCAAATGGAATTGTAGGTTCGGATCAGGTTCATGTCCACGGAAATTATTTTCTCTCACTTGAATCCGGTTATGATTCTTTCGAATATTTTGATCGGATTCAGATGTAGTTTGCATAAAATTTCAGGTTTTTTTTTCAAATGGAATTTTTTAGGTTCGAGTCAGGTTTTAGTTCACGGAAATTATTTTGTCTTGCTCTTATCAGGTTATAGTTCTTTGGAATATTTTTATCGATTTCAGGTTTCGTTCTGGTCATTTTTCGGGCTTTTTCAAAGATAATTTTTAGGTTTGGCTCGGGTTGCATATGCACGGACATTATTTTTCCTTGATCGGATTGTGGTATGCTTCATTTGAATATTTTTGTGGGATTCCAATTTGATTCGAATCAGATATCAAATCCGTAGTTTTTTTTTTTTTTTTTCAAATGAAATTTTTAGGTTCGGGTCGGGTTTATGCTTATGGAATTTTTGTCTTGCTTGGATCGGAGTATGGTCTGATTTTTTCTGGTTGGGATCGGGTTATGTTACGACTAAACATTATGTTTTGCTACTATTCTTTTAGTGACTATTTTTGATATATAATTTATTTTGCTATTTGATAATTTATTACTGTGTATGAATCATCTGTTGATTCAAACAACTGTACGTGAAATAGCCATTTCATTTTTGTTTTAAAAACAAAGTAAATCTTAATAAAATTTTAACTTAAATAAATTGCATTCAAATTTAATCAATGATTTAAAAAAACTGCTAAAAAAGCCTCATATATACTTATACATATATTTATTGCAATATAACTAACCACACGTACATTCTAATGTACGAAGTACCAACGATCTGACGTAACAGCTGTGTTCAAAAATCCTAAGTTCAACTGATATTTTGCCAGTCTATGAATTTTAAAGGTCTTTGGGGGAAAAAAAACTGCTAAAAATGTAACCCTACATTAAGTCCAATTAAGTACCAACAAAAGCACGTGCTTTGATACGCCTATCAATTGAAACAGGTTTAAACTTTTATTTTTCTGCTCTTGTTTCTTAAAAAGAAACATAACGTGAACATAAAGAACTAATCTATCACTTCACCGGTAAAAATTTATTAATTATTTTATCATATGTGTTTTAAATATCAATACAGAAAATTATTTTAACGTTTTGCTTGAAAATATAACATTCTTTTGTTAATGCATTAAAATCGTCTGCAGTCAGAAATCTATATTTTAGATTAATATTTATTACTTAAGTTTTCATACATGATTTTAAAAGAATGTTTTCATCATTATATATTAAATATTTATTTATATGCAATTATTAAGTCATAAACATTTTTCATCTACATGTTATAAACATTTAAAATTACATTTATGAGGGAAACTTTTAGTTATATAATTTTTAGTTCGTATCATATGTTTTCAATACCTCATTTAATTTTAATTTGATATTTAATTATTGCTAATTTTCCAATTTCCTTCATTTTAAAAGCGAACATTTATTTAAATAAATAATAATAGAACAAAGACCATTTTAAAAATTTGCTATTTCCTCTTAAAATATGCTTCAATTGTAATTCATTACTTTCAATTCGTCTTAAAATACAAAATCCCTTCCACGCCCTTTTGTTTGGCACATTAAATTTTGAGCGATTAATGGTTTCATATTACAAACATTTTTTTAAGTTTACTTCACCTTCACTTATCTCATTCCTCCATGGGTTTCTTTAATTCTGTCTCAGCTTTCTTATCACTTCTGCGAAAATTTTTACACAACCAGCCAACCGTAAAATAACGAAAGAGAAAAAATTGGGAAAAAGATGATTTTTTATGAGAGTGACCTCTCGATTTTAATTAATTACTCAGTTAATAATTGGAATTTCGAAATTTTGAAGCTCAGGTGCATCAGGAGAGATTTGGGGCTACTCTCAAAAAAATTTTGAGCTTCGTACATGCTGTAGATTTTGCTAGACATCGCAGACACACACACACACACAGACAGAGCGTTTTGTTCTTTTATTAGTATAGATTATAACCTTTACAGTCTATTATTTACCTTTTATTAAAATACCATTTTTACCTTTTCATTCAATAAGTTTCCTTTTATTAAATCTGGTTAACTTTATTAATCTCTCTTTATTAAAGTTCTCATTCATATAAACAATAGTTACTTAACTTACCTTACATTTATTTCCAACGCTTTGCCTTTAAATCTCCCGGTTTATTTTCATTGTTTTTCCCGTCGTACTCGTATGCAGTCGGAAGCTGTAATGACGTGTTTCTTGACCGTCACAAGGTGACGTCATTTGTCTACCGCTCGTTTCCGGTATGACGTTTCATCACGATGGTTTCCCATTTGACCATCGCTTCATCTGTCCTTTTGCATGCGTAATGAGTACCTTTTTAGTTTCCCTTTGATATAAATACTTTGACAATAGCTTAGATCCTGGTCTTAATGTTTCGCTAAGAAATGATCACGTTCGTCTCTTTTCTGCTTAACAGTTTTGTTTTGATTTCTAGTTTTGTTTTATTTACGTGCTTGTCAGCGTGCCGTGCATCAGTTTTGTTAAGTGTTTTTCATTAACCAACTTATTCAAGAGACCGCAGTATTTCGTGACATTCTTCTTCCGATGTCCAAGATATCTGGCAGCTGTTAGGAAGTGTTTTAATGCTGGACTTAAGTCAGCCACCTGCTTCGTCTCTGTTTGTTTTGAGACTGGCTATTGTTTTTGAGGAAAGGATAGTAACGATAGTGATGTTTACTTTAAATGAAGTTTCTCCAGCTGAATGTTCTTGCCGTATTTGTGGATAGAAATTAGAAAAGTTAATATACGCTTCAGATCGTCAGCTTATTACTTCACAGTTATTTTGCCATGAAGTCTGTTTATTTCGTTTTCTGTTTTAATTGTTTAATAGATATAAACGCCTTTGTTAATTATATTGTTTTTATCTTTATTTTCTTTTAAATAAAAGTTAGTTTGTTTTTAACTTATTTGTATTTATTTCATCAACATACAGTATTTTAGTCATTTAATTTTCCGAACTTTAACTTTTCACAGGTTTAGGGATTAAAAGCAAAGCTTTCATTGTGCTAGTTAATTTTAATCTCTGCTAATCTTTAATATTTAAAATTTAAATCCGTCAATAAATCACAAAAATGACAAATTTAATTTTTTCGGGATGTTTTGAAGAATTTTGTGTTTTTTCGTGAATTTTTGGCGAAATTTGCTGTTTTTCACAAATTTTTTGACGAAAGTTGCCATTTTTGCAATCTTTTGGCGAAATTTTCCAATTTTTGTGAATGGTTTTACAAAATTTTCCGTTTTATTGCAATTTTTGGATGAAATTTGTCGCTTTCTTACTATCTATTGAAGAAATTTGCTTTTTTTTCCAGGATTTTGTGACAAAAGTGGTCTTTTTGTTGTGAATCTTGACGGAAATTAGTCGTTATTTCGGGATTTTTTAACGAAATTTTTCAGGTTTTTTCCCGCAATTTTTTGTCAAAATTACTCGTCCTGTGGGACACTTAAGAGCTATTTTTGCATTCCGTCACCAATTTTTTGCGCAATTTACGTGGTATAGCGTGTCCGCATCATCGCTAAAGGGCTGTGTTTTTTCATATGTGGGGCAAGAAGAGTGCTATTTTTTTTATTGAGAGACGAGGGGTGCTAGTTTTCGGATGAGGGGCAAGAGGGGCACTATTTTTTAAACTAAAGGGCAGGGGGGGGGGCAGAGCACCCTCCTAAAACCCTCTAAGGGAAACTGATTCTGAATCAGAGATGATTGTGTTCTGTCTTCTGGGCATATCCCCGATTTCCAGGTTTTTCAATCGATCCTCCCAGGCCTATGATAATGTTACATTTAATGGAAAATTCCGACAGGGGGGAGGGGGGGGGCAAATTTTGTCAAGACATAATGAAAAAGCAACCAATTTCATCAAATAAATGCAAAAAACACTCAATTTTGAAAAAAAAAAAAAAAAAAAATATCTAAAAAGTTGTAAAAAATTTTTCAAATTTTGTATAAAAAGTTGCGAAAAAATGAAAAATTTCATCAAAAGATCATGGAAAAGCTGCATATTTCATCAAAAGATTAAAAAAAAAAAAAAAAAATCTTATTGCTAGATTAGAATTTTTTGTTCCAAAAACTGTTTTTGCTGCTTGAAATTTTAAACTCTATAAAATGGAAAAACTGTGGAGTTTCACAGTATATCAAAGAACTTTTATGATTTTATATACTATTGTATGATTACACAGGCTTATAATATAATATACATAAAGCAAATTTCATTCTTATCATTGCAAATCAACTCAGTAAGTTGTCATCAGAAATTCTGGGTTCAGAATGAGTCGTGAGCTCAGCCAGTAAGATGCTAAATGAAATTCAGCTGAGTGTTTTACTGCCTCAAGAAGGAAATTTGCTATAAAATTTATAAAAAGGATTTTATTTAAAAATTTTATAAAATTGGTAAGATCACTATTATAAAGTGAATCTTTAACTTTTGATAATTAAAAATTATATGACTGATCAGCAAAAATTCACCAAATGACCTTTAAAAGGAGACTGAAATCAGCTCTTGAATAAAGCTGGATTATTTGCTACAATAAGATGATCATTTCAACCAATGTGCAATTTTGAACCAGTAATAAATACACTACTGGCCATTAAAATTGCTACACCATGAAAGCAACATGCTACAGACATGAAATTTAAATGACAAAAAGAAGTTGATGTGATATGCAAATGATTAGCTTTTCCGCACATTCTGACAAAGCAGGTGCCAGTAGCTACACCTATAATGTGATTAAATAAGGAAATTGTTCAGCTGGTTTCTCACACAGAAATTGCATTTGAGCATTGCTGCCTGGTGAAAAATTGTTGTGATACTTCATGCAAGAAGGAGAAATGCGTACCAGCATGTTTCTGACCTTGATAAAGGTCAAATTGTAGCCTACTGGGATTGCGGTTTATCGTATTGCAGTATTGCTGCTCGCGTTGGTCGAGTTCCAATGACTTTCCGCAGAATATGGAATCGATGAATTCAGGACAGTAAAACGGATGGTGGTATGGGATCTCAATGGCCGCCTATCACTAGCAGCTGAGAAAACAGGCATTTTACCCGTATGGCCATAATGGATCGTGTAACTACGTCACGAGCCCTGAGTCAAGAAATGGGCTCATTTGCGAGAGAAAAAAGTCTGCATGAACAGTTCAACGACGTTTGCAGTAGCATGGACTCTCAGCTGTTATACCATGGCTGCGACTTCCCTTGATGCTGCGTTATAGACAGGAGTGCCTTCAATGGTATGCTCAAGGACGAGCCTAGGTTCACAAATGGCGGGGAGTCATTTTTTCAGATGAATCCAGGTTCTATTTACAACATCATGATGGTCGCATTCATATTTAGGAGCATTGTGGTGAACGAACATTGGCAACATGTATTCATAATCGTCATACTGGCCCATCACCTAGCGTGATGGTATGGGGTGCCATTGGATACACGTCACAGTCATCTCTTGTTCGCATTGATGGCATTTTGAACATTGCATGTTGCATTTCTGATACTTTACGACCCATGGCTCTACCCTTTATTCGAGACCTGCGAAACCTTATATTTCAGCAGGATAATGCCCGACGGCATGTTTCCTGAATTGTACTGGCCTTCCTTGATACGGAAAATGTTCGGCTGTTGCCCTGGCCAGCACGTTTCCCAGATTTCTCACAAATAAAAAAATGCCTGGTCAATGGTCGCCGAGCGACCATTCCATGCGCCAGTCATGGAATGGACGCCAGTCTCTATGGTTGATGAACTGTAGCATCATGCTGAAGCTGCATGGCAGAGCTGCAGAAAATGTTTTTACTCCCAACATTTCCCCCAATCCATATAAAAATTTCCCCAAACTTTTACGATGTTATAGACTTACATAAATTGTGTATTATCATAGGTAGAGATCCCCTCCCCCCTCCCAACTTTCTTAATATATGCACGAGTATATGTTATTCTGAGATCAATTTTGTAATGGTCACCATACAGATCTTTCTAATTGTAGTGGAAAATTTTCTTTCCAGAGTAATTATGTAATTCATTGTTAAAATCAAAATCAATTGTATATTTTTGTGTAAAATTTCCCCCGATCCTAGATTGCCAGATCGGATATATTCTGCACCCCTGCTGCATGGGTATTTGTACCTGTACATGCCATCCAATCTCTGTTTGACTCAATGCCCAGGTGTAAAAGTGCTTTTATTACTGCCCGAGTTGGTTGTTCTGGGTACTGATTTCTCAGGATCTATGCACCCAAATTTTTTGAAATTTTAATCACTTGTTATTTCTATCATAATATATTTGTCCAGTAAATATCATTTTGTTATCTGCATTTCTTCCTGGTGTAGCAATTTTAATGGCCAGTAGTGTATTTTAACTGGTTTTCAGTTCACTGAAACGTCAGTCATCTAATTTCAAAAATTTTTACATTATTTCTACTGGTGTAAAATTACACCTTTTTAAAAGATTTTGATTTGTAATTTTCCATTGGTAATTTTTAAAACAATACAAATAATTTTTAAAACATTAAAGACTTTTTTCATGCTTATTACATTCAAAAGTGAGTAAAATAAAGACAAACCATAACTTAAAAATAGTGTTATTTGGTACTGGTAGAAATAGTGTCAATTAACTATGGTACTATTAAATAAAATGTTAAAAAAACATGATTTTTAATTATGATTTTAAAAAAAATGATATATATTTTTTTACTTAATCAGATTTTTATTTATTATTATTTTTTCCCAGCATTTAAATATTGAATAGATACCAAGAGTTTTATGTTTCTACAACAATTAAACCTCTAATTACTAACTTCAACTATATTTTTACACTTTAATTAATAAGATATAATTATTAGGTAGTAATTACAGAAATTATCAAAATTGAAAGTTAGTAGTTTCGTTAGTTAATAAAATAGTGTTACGAATTTTGTAAATATTTAGTGTTTGTACTGTAAAATAATGTAAATAATCTTATTAAGCTCCATTCCTTTACTAATATTAGTTTTTGTTACATTGTCTCTGTTATCAAGCAAACTTGTCTATTATTTTCAGTGTATGTCTACGGCAAATTGGCGAAATAGTAAAGATATCGCCAAGTTGGCATCACTTTTGGCGACTAATTTTGGTCGCCAAATTTGGTGATATATCACCAAGTTGGCGACAAACTTGGCGATTGTTGGTGATGGTAACCCTTCCCTGTTTATGGTAACCCCCCCTTAGGTCTACAGATACATTGAATGTTGTTCCGTGGTTTTCCAGTTTTTTTTCCAGAAGGTTGTAGAAACTTCGCCGCATGCTGCGAGCCTATATAAGGAGAGCCGATACGAGCTGTTGTTGTTATTATTTACCAGTCAGTCATTGAGTGAACAAGGTGTTTGTTAGCAAGTTTGCTTGAGTTTCATTTATGTTGTTTTGAATGCTATTAAGTGTTGAGACGTTGTATAAAGAGTCTCTGGGATCTAAAGCTATACTTGTACGATAGATTTTAGCAGTTATTTTTGATTATCTAGTAATATTTGTGAGTTTTGAAGACTCTGTTGTTCTGAAGATCTGTAAATAAATTATTTTCTACTTTTCTAAGAGACAAGAGTTTTGAAGTTCTCTAACCATAAGATCAAAAGAACCCTATATATGCAACAATATGATAAAGTGATAGAAATTAATACAGTGAAACCTCCAAATAAGGGACACCTCTATTTAAGGAACAAAAGTTCCGGTCCCATAGCTGTCACTTATATGGAAGTTTCACTGTAATAAAAACTCCAAATAAGGGACACCTCTATTTAAGGGACTAAAGTTCCGGTCCCATAGGTGTCCCTTATTCCGAGGTTTCACTGTATTTTGTAATAAATATGTAAGACTATATAAAATACTAGTAATATTTACACTTATCAAAATGATCAGTAATTGTATTTAATATTGAATTGTTAACACTATTGTTAATAATTACACGGGTTTAAAAATTGAAACATTTTTTATGTACTTTTGATGAAACACCTATTTTCTTATTATACTACATCTTACTATCAAAAGGCAGTATTTGAAAAAAATCTCTCAAGTCCCATTTCTCCACTTTCATTCTTAAAGTAAAAAAATATTATTTAAAACTTTAAGAAATTATTTGAATAGATAATTTATAGCTACAAAAATAAATTTTTGTTTAATATTTTAGACCTATAATATTGTAGAGAAATGTTATCTGCTTTGCATTATTTTTTATTAAGTTAATATGCCTATGTAATATCTTGAAATAATTTCAGTCAAAAATGATCGAGAAGAACAGAATCAGCAAGAAGTTGTTAAAAAACCTAGGCTGGAGGTAAAGTATTTGCATCTTTCATATTAGCATCTTTTCCTTAATTTTAATTATAAATTGATTTGAATTTAAAATTTTGTTTACTGCTCATTTGGTTTAAAAGATAAATAAATAAAATTCTGTTTGTTTTATCTCCGTCATTATAAATTTAATTTTATCAGTTTTATCAATATCAGTTTATTTAATCAGTAATCATTATATTGAGACATAAGTTCTACTTATTCTTTCTTGTAATAGGAAAAAAATGTTTTTTTCCTTCCTAATGAAGAGTAAAGACTATTACAAATTCTATGCACCACCTCTTGACAGATAAATAATGATAAATCCACTTTTATTAGTTTATAGTAATTTGGATGCAGGGTTGCTCCTTTTTGCCCGGACAATGCCAAAAAATACTAAAAATAAATAAAATTCAGCAAAAATCTCTGAAAATGAAAAATCTTAATTTCAGGTAGTGGGGAGCTGAATTTTTTTGGTTCATGTAGGGCATATTGTGCCTCTGGTGCTAGAATGAAAAAACTTTGCAGTTTGTGTTCAGCACACCTGTTTTATTGTAGCATGGACAGTAAATATCCTGTTCGAGATTTGTTCTCTTTGAAATTAATGTTTAGGAAAGATTTGATTTTACAAGATTTTGCAGACACATTTCAAGGTTTCTTAGTCCCCCATGGGGATACCTTCTTTAGGTATTCACGGGCTTCACAACCCCAGGCACCTGAGTGATCTTTTTCCTTTCATTTTCCTCTTACTCCTCTTGTCTTCCTTTCATCTTTGTTTCATTCTCGTTGTGGTTTCCTCTTTGGAGGTGAGGGCGATTCTGCATGGCGCCGATATCAACTTGTATATTGACTCATGGAGAATTGTAAACCACCCACATGTTTGCCGTGCGTGGCGTCCTGCGTCCCTGGAAAGGGGAATCCTGGCAGTTGAGGGAAACCACCACACTGCTTTGGCCTTTGCTTCAGGTAGACAGGAGGTGCATATTAGTCCCATATGCATCAATCGGCAGGTCAGCTGGCTTATGTCACTGGCTAAGGGGTCAAGCGAGCGAGTACTTACTACCCATCTCGTTAAGGGTGGAGACTGGCGTAGGAGTATCTTGTGATTGTATGGGCCTCGGTTAGCACTGGTGCACGAATGTGCATACCCTTGTTGGACTTGGTAGTGGTTGGTGTGGCTGGGGTCTGAATTGTTTTTTTCTAATATGGATGAAAAAAATAAACTTCTTTTTATATCTCTCCCATGTGGAGAGCAAACTGTACAGAAACCTTTATCCTCACGTTTTTTTTGTCATTAAACGCCTTGATAGTCAATCTGATTGCTCTCTGTTTTATCTCCGCCGTTATAAATTTAATTTTATCAGTTTTATCAATATCAGTTTATTTAATCAGTAATCATTATATTGAGACATAAGTTCTACTTATTCTTTCTTGTAATAGGAAAAAAAATGTTTTTGTTCCTTCCTAATGAAGAGTAAAGACTATTACAAATTCTACGCACCACCTCTTGACAGATAAATAATGATAAATCCACTTTTATTAGTTTATAGTAATTTGGATGCAGGGTTGCTCCTTTTTGCCTGGACAATGCCAAAAAATACTAAAAATAAATAAAATTCAGCAAAAATCTCTGAAAATGAAAAATCTTAATTTCAGGTAGTGGGGAGCTGAATTTTTTTGGTTCATGTAGGGCATATTGTGCCTCTGGTGCTAGAATGAAAAAACTTTGCAGTTTGTGTTCAGCACACCTGTTTTATTGTAGCATAGACAGTAAATATCCTGTTCGAGATTTGTTCTCTTTGAAATTAATGTTTAGGAAAGATTTGATTTTACAAGATTTTGCAGACACATTTCAAGGTTTCTTAGTCCCCCATGGGGATACCTTCTTTAGGTATTCACGGGCTTCACAACCCCAGGCACCTGAGTGATCTTTTTCCTTTCATTTTCCTCTTACTCCTCTTGTCTTCCTTTCATCTTTGTTTCACTCTCGTTGTGGTTTCCTCTTTGGAGGTGAGGGCAATTCTGCATGGCACCGATATCAACCTGTATATCGATTCATGGAGAATTGTAAACCACCCACATGTTTGCCATGTGTGGCAACCCGTGTCCCTGGAAAGGGGGATCCTGGCAGTTGAGGGAAACCACCACGCTTCTTTGGCCTCTGTTTCAGGTAGACAGGAGGTGCATATTGGTCCCGTATGCATCAATCGGCAGGTCAGCTGGCTTATGTCACTGGCTAAGGGATCAAGCGAGCGAGTGCTTACTAGCCATCTCGTTAAAAGTGGAGACTGGCATAGGAGTATCTTGTGACTGTATGGGTCCTGGTTAGCACTGGTGCATGAATGTGTATCCCCTTGTTGGACTTGGTAGTGGGTGGTGCGGCCGGGGTCTGAATTGCTTTTTTTCTAATATGGATGGAAAAAATAAACTTTCTTCTATATCTCTCCCATGTGGAGAGCAAACTGTACAGAAACCTGTATCCTCACGTTTTTTTGTCATTAAACGCCTTGATAGTCAATCTGTTTGCTCTTTTAAAAAAACTTCACCTTTTGTTATTACTAAAACATTTCAGTCTGTTTTGGGGGATGGTCATTCTCTCAAGGAATTACAATCTGGGGATTTACTTATTAAAATCTCTTCAGAGAAACAATCTCAACTTCTATCAAATAGCTCTACAATTGATCCTTTTTCTGTTTCTATTCAAGTGCATAAAACTTTAAACACTAGTCGTGGAGTAATATCTGAACCAGAACTTTTATTTTCTATGAAAAAAGAACTTTTGGAAAACTTAAAAGATCAAGATGTCATAGATGTAAGACGTATAACAATTCGTCGGAATGAAAAAGTGCTTCCCACAAAGCACATCATTCTGACTTTCAATAGCCCTAATCAGGGTTGGATTTCTTCCGGAAGAAACCTATTTCTTCATGGACAAACTGGAAGAAATGGAAGAAACCATCAGAAACAAAAACAAATGCTCAAAGTTAAAGTATATTAACTATGTAAAAGAATTAAAGTATAAATACATGAAATCTAAATTGGAAAATTTAATTATTAAAAATATTATTTTTGCAAAGGTAAGTTATTTTTTTTTAATAACAAACTTCAGGTTCAGCAGACATTTTCAGTTGATGGATTTTTACTACTGTAGAGGTTGAGATTCTTTATTATGAAATGGGTTTTTTTTTATTTATTGCTCCATTTATAAAAAAAGAAAAAAATTACCTACAAATTGTTTTTCATATAAAAATATATTATTTTCATATAAATGTGCATTATTTTAAACTGTGCAAGATAGTAAATAAATAAGTTTAATTTTTTATATTTTTCATCTAGCATGTGTATTTCAATGCTGATTTAAAAAGATTAGTGTTCTAAAAACATCTATGGGTATGTCAAAATGCTTATAAACTATCCTGAAGTGTAGTACTTGAAAAAAAAAAAAATCTTCATTTTTTTTGCTTTCATCCAATTTAAGTTAAGAATTTGATTGCAGCATCCTACTGCTTTGCTATACTATGTTGCATTATATTAAGAAAAATAAAGATTTTAATGACTTTTTTTAATACTGAGGATAGATTGAAACAGATTTTTAAAGCCAAAACTGAGTTTGGGTGACTTTTCTACTTTTTGGCTGAAAATGGTAACATCCAAAAAAATTTCAAGTAATTAAATTGTAGCTTTTAAAGTAATTAATACATACATAAATATACATAATTGAAATTAGTTATATGTATAGTATTTATTAATTATGTAAAACTGTTAATAATCCAAAATCTTTATTTTCATATACAATAATATGTATTTAATTCATCTATGACACAGAAAGATTTTCTAATTATATGAATTTCATTTAATTAAAAAATATTTTAGTTTTAGGTATATGCATCTTGATTTTTCTTCTATAATGATTTTTGTAAATGATCATTTGTTATTCTATTACTTTCTCAAAGAATATTTGAAATTTAATGCAGTTTAAACTAAAAATTTTCTATGAGATAATTGATAAATCATGACAGATACAGTAGAACCCCGTAAATTCGGACCCCGTTAATCCGGATCTCCGGATAATCCGGATCGGTTTGGTCACTTTTTTTTTCAAGTTTGAGAAGCGATTGCCTAATTTCCATAACATTATTTTGTTTCATCATCATATTCTGAATAAAAAAAAACTTTTTCTGAAATCTTTTCGGAAGAATTAAGCAAAGTAAACATTTTTACTGTCTGCAATTATTCAATAAGTTTAATGTAAAGGTGATTTCTATATGCATTTTTTATTTTATTCCATTTTTTTCTTATTCTCCGGATAATCCGGATTTTCGAAAATTCGGATTGGGTCTGGTCCCAGTTAATCCGAATTATCGGGGTTCTACTGTAATTATAAACAATTCAAGTTCATTGCAATACATTCATTTGAGCCGATACAGTTCAAATCAATAACTAAAATTGAAAATTTCTGAAGGAAGAAATAAGATTTTTGGAATGCTAATTGATCTGGCTGAATTTTCGGCCTCGTTTTTGGCGAAACTCAGATTTTAGGCCAAAAACAAAATCATATTTTTGATTGATCTCTATTTAATATAGTAATTATTATACATTATTTACATTAATAAAATAGATGTAAATTAAAATCTTTTATTTAAATGGGTTTCATTCTACCATTAGTAAAGAATCTCCACTATTTACTACTAGTTTCAGAAATTTAAATAATAAAAAAATATGTTGGTTAAATTGAAATGGATAACATTTAACTGATTTGGTGTATTCTGGATAAAATATCTTTTCATTTAGCCAATGGTTGAAATCTCTAGATAAGTGTTGTGTGTGATCTTGGCTAAAAAACTGATTAATTTATCATATATACTTAATTAAATTTGTTTTGGTCCAGTGAAATTAATTTATATTAAATTATAGGGAGAAGATATTTATTATCTTACAAAATTGAAAATATATGGTAAATTCTTAAAGAAAAACAGTTTCTTCCACTTGGAAGAAATCTATATCTTCCGGCCAGTTTTTCCATGGTTTTTTCTGCGGTTTTTTCCACTGCAGAAGAAACTTGCCAACCCTGGCCCTAATCTATCTACTAGAATTAAAGCTGCTTACCTAAGCTGCTTCATCCAATCATATATTCCTAACCCCCTCTGATGTTTTAAATGCCAGCGCTATGGACATACAAATACTAACTGTCGTGGCACTAAAACATGTGCACGTTGTGCAGAAGTTGACCATGACGATAAAACATGTGAAAACGTTGAATGCTGCATAAATTGCAAAGGTGACCATACAGCTTACTCCCGCTCTTGTCCAAACTGGATTCGCGAAAAAGATATCATGGCAGTTAAAATCACCCAAAAACTTTCATATCCGGAAGTCCTCAAAATTGTCGAAACCTGAACACCAACAGTTGGGGTTTCCTACTCAAGTTTAATCAATCTTTAAAATCTGTAAGACACATCAGCTCCCAGACTGACTTGTCTTTGCCATCAAATAATTCAGCCAAAACACAATCAACAAACACCCCCAATCAAAGAATCCTGTTATATCTGTCTTCCAACCAAATGTTCTGGGAATCCACAACTGGAACGCTGGCTACCATCTTCAGAGTCCGTTAAAATTATTAACCTTGAAAAGCGGCGACAGAAATCTAAAGGACCATCCAAACCTCAAAGTGAGACTAATATTGTAACCTCTCCAAAATATGCTTCTAACTCATCTGCCTTAAATTTGAAAAAACCCAACTGTAGTCAAATAGTGAAAACTAGCCAAAAAACATTAATTCAGAACAAGACGTTGACGGGTTCAAAAATATTACAGAAATCAAATATACTTAAAAAACAAACAGAAACTAAGAAAATCCATACTCCACAGTGGAAAACTGTGGGGTAAAGAAAAATAATTTCACCACTTAGCAGCAATTACAGAACTATGTTGAAGAGGCTATGGAATCTGAGACTTATGAGAGTGGCTCAGATTCCGAGGAAAATACCATGTTAGAGGAGTATGTGCCTGATTGATTTTAATTTGTTTTATATTAACTTGTGTTTTAATTATATATTGTATTTTGTGTAGTATTTGGCATTTCGTGTCATTGCTCTAGAATTTTAACTATTTACGTTTTAAAATTTCATTGACTGGTTTTTATTGTATTTTATTTTCATGTATCATTGCTTTGCCTTTTTCATCTAAGTTATGCTTCGTTCATGACATTGTTTTAATGTAATATTCACTTCTTACATTTTTTATTTTCTTTTATTCCTTACCTTGTTCATGGCACAGCATGTCCCACTGGGGACCTTGTGCTATAAAACCCTAACCAACCGACCAACCAACCAATCAAGGTTTCTTGGGTTTAAGGGTTTTTTTTTAAAATAAAATTTTGCTAGAATATTTTTATTTTACAAGATATTTTGCAATGTATGCACAGCACTCCTGCTATATGATACCATAGGCATTGGTAGCTTGGTTTGAGGTTGATTGACTTCAAAATTTCATATTATGCTGTTATATATAAATTAATGATTCTTTAAAGAAGTAAATACTTGCTAGTGAGTGAAGGGTTATTTTGTGGATTACCCTCATAGTTTCTTGTGTTGCTATTATTTTTCATTGTTAGTGCTATTGCATTATCCATTTATACACATAAAACATAGATATGAAGGCCTCAAAAATATTCAGATTTATTTTCTTTTTGCAGGAAGGTGAAGTTAAAAGAGCAAAAGATCAACTTGCTGCTCGACTTGATGCTCCTAAAGAGTCATCTGTCATCACAGAGCATATTAGGTTTGTTTTTGGAAAATTATTTTTAATATATGTGCATTTTTTCAGGAGGGGGGGGGGGGGGGGGAGGGCTTTGTAAAATTTGAATTTATTGCAAGCTATTAAATACTGAACTTGTCAAATCTTTATTTTATGCCTTTTATAGATAATAAGTAAAACCAAAAAATAAAATTTTTATGCTGAACTATTTTTTAATTTAAATAATATACAGAGGATTTTTGCACATTTTTTAGACTATTTCCAATTTCCATGATATTTACATGACTGTTTTACATAAAATATTTGTATTTTAAGTGTTCAAATTAATAAGGATTATTCTGAATTGCTTTTCTACCTGGTAATTTCAATAACAAAAATGCATTTTGTAATATTGGAACAGGTATTTTAGTCTATTCCTCTTGAACAGTTTTCTAAATTCCATGTAGGTTGATGTTTGTGTAAGACACTTTTTAAAACCGTAAAAATCCATGGGTCATCAGGAGACTTAGCAGGTGTATTGGTGAAAGGTATAGCCCTAATGTTCGTTTCTGTTTCCATTTCTTTTCTCTTGAAATTACCAGTAATATGTGATGTTTGTTTGCTTGATGCAGTTCAACTGATTGATGGCACTAGGAATAAAGAGATGGTATTTCATGTTTAAGAGCCCACAATAGTCACAGAAAAATTACTCAAAAAGATCCGGATGACCATGTAAAGTCTATGGGAGCGTTCTTTTCAAATATCTCGCTCCAATTTTAATATTTTTGCATGATTTTTTTGCACAAGATAGCTGAGGGTGAACCACAACCGAGCTAGTTTTTACTTTTTCGATTTTGGTTATATATTTTTTATATTACGATAGTTTCAGTTTCAGAACCGGTTTAAACCGGTTTCAAAAGTTAAAGTATTTTTTTTAAAGAAAATCTGAAACAAAAATTTAAAAAGTAAAAACTACCCCTGTTGTGGATCGATCTCAACTATCTTGTGCAAAAAAATTAAAATTGGAGCGAGATATTCGAAAAGAACGCTCCCATAGACTTTACATAATCATCCAGGTCTTTTTGAGTAATTTTTCTGTGACTATTGTGGGCTCTTAAGCTGTTTTGAAATCTAAAGTGACTACTTTCTAGCATATTAGCCTAACACGTTAACTTTCTAACACTGCCTTAAAAATTAGATGTAAAATACCTTTCTGGTAGTATGTGAGTTGATCTTAACATTTTTCTCTACACTCTTTAGTTTCAATTTGCTGTTGTATACAGGGTGCATCAAGTATTTGAAAACACATGTTATAGGTGAAATATCACCCTGTATATCATACTTATTTTTAAAAAAATTTCTGCTACATTTAAACCTATCAGAACCTAGACTAACTGAAGAAGTGAAGAGGCATGCTGTCATTGACTCATTGGCTGAAGAATACTTCGTTTTAGAGATTTCCACATTCTTGAAACTTGCTTAATCATTTATTTTTAATGTAAGAAGAAGTCTGAGAGCAGGGGCGTTCCGACCCAGTGTGCAAAGTGTGCGGCGCACACAGGCGCCGAAGCAGTAAAGGCGCCAAAAGATTTCAGTTGAAAAGCAAATATTAAAAAAAAAAATCTTTATTTATACTAAAATGTATAATATTTTCTTGGCATCTGAATTATCTTTTGTAGATTTACCTTATAGAAATTATTTATAAATATTAATTTCTTTCTATAAAATTTTATTTTATTCTACTTATGAGTCCTCTAATAAATCATTTAGACAAGACCTGCCCAACCTTTATAAACAGAGACGCACCTCATATAGTTATAAATAATAAAAGGCACCACATAGCTGAAAATATGCAATACTATTATCTCACTGCGGTGGAAAAGCATAATATACATCAGTTTATTATCGTAGGAGCTAAATTTCACTTGTTTTTTTATTATTATTTATAAGAAACAATTGTCATTTTACTTCAGAATTTATCATAAATAAGAAGAAAATTACTATTCGGAAATACTGGTAGAAGTTTCTCCTACAATATCAGTCCATGAATAGAAGTAGACTTATATGTTAGAAACGTCTTATATGATGCGCGTACATCTCACGCTGATAGCTATAAGTCCCCTATGATTCAGAAACTATTTTAAATTAATTTGCAACAATAATTTAATTCAGAATAAATTTAAAATTAGATTTTCAGAGGACAGACTATCTTCAAAAGTTTTGTAGATGAAGAAGCTATAGAAACCTTAGTCACTGAATAACAACTTATAATAGCATTAAATAATTAAAACTTATTTAAGGTCATCGATAAGTATTACAAGAAAACTATTTAAATATTTTTTACTTTTAAAAATGCATCTCTTAAAATGGATTAATCTTAAAAATAGCTAGTATAAGAGGATACATTCGAATGGGTGCCAAGAAAACCTAATGGTGCAATCGTGGCATCCTGATGGGAACATCAAACTTGTTCTCATTGCCTCCATAAACTTACCTTTTGTATACTTCATTTCAACCTAAATTAACAGTTCCCTAGTTCCTTTGTTTACATAATATTTATTACAACAGTATTCAAAATTCACTTTTATTTTTATTAAATTACTTAAATATAATATCTACTTACCTTTTCTAATTTATTTCCACTTGTTAAATATCTTTTAATTTACGTTTTATCTAAAATAAACATCGTTAATTTCACAGTACTTTATCCGCGTGTTTTGCTTTCTTGTAACATCGGACGATACGATTATTTTAATCGATCGGCAGTCTTTTTCCCGCCAGATGGCGGCATACGTCTCTTTTAATCGAACTTAATCAATTTATCGTTTTTGATATTTGCATATCAAAAACGATATCGGCCGTTCATTGGCTTATGTTAGCACGTGCCGTTTCAGCCAGAGTATATATGCTTTGCGATGTTAAGACAGTTCGCCTTTCTTCGTTCCTTCGCTTTGAAGGACGCGATGTTTCAGGAAACTTGAACGCACGAAAAGTTACCGTCGTTCATGGAGTTTGAGTTTAATTAGTATGAATGATTTTAATCTATTTTAATTGTGTTTTTCCGAATCTTTTACTGATATCATCTCTGTTAAAAACGCTGCTAGTTTTCCTGCTGTCATGAAGTTATCAAAGTGTGTAAGTTCACTTTCATGTTATTTCATCTGAAGTCATAAATAAAAAGAGGTCTTGATGTCAACTTGAATTGTTTTAATTTTAATACATTCTACACTCCTTGGCCAGACCAGCTTTCACTGTGCCCATCTCTGTTTTATTTAAGTTCACTTTTGAGTCACTAACTTAGAGTTAGTTGACAAATTATGGGTTATGGGCAGAAAGAGGAGTGTCCATAACTGAAGATAGTAATTGATGTGCTTCATTTCAAGTTTATTTTTCTTTGAAGATTTAGTTTAAGTTGGACTTTGATTTATTTTTATGATTTGAATTATGACGTTATTTACAGAACATAATTAGTTTTCTCTGCATATTTTATTTGAACTTTTTGAGTTGCTGGACTATATATTTTGACTTTATGAAGAATTTGATTTACGTTTTTGAACTTTTATTTTTTTTTTGAACTTTATACTTTTGAACTTTTTACTTTTGAACTTTATCAAGCCATATTTTTATGATTTTTGAATAAGAAATGAGGTTCGTCAATTAAGATCGTTTTTTTTGAAAAAGTAGGGGGGGCAGGTGAAGAAAAGTGTAAAATTGGTGTTTTCTTGAAAAATTTTTTTCCCTTTTGAAGAAAAATGGCGACAACGTCAATTGCAATTGAAAAGTTGAATTCCAGTAATTATGGAACTTGGTCTTGTGACATTAAATATTTGTTACTGGAAAAAGGAATTTGGGAGATAATTGAAAACGAAACTCCAATTCCAGAAGTTAGCACGACTGTCACAATTGACACTGTGAATGCGGTTAAAGCTAAACATAACCAAGTCCTGTCCCTTATCTACTTAAATATAGAACCAGAGTTTAAGCGAATAATTGATGATTGCACAGATCCGATAACAGCTTGGAAGCGGTTAAAAGATAATTTTCACACGGATACAAGAGCACATCATATGGCTTTGTTTTCTGAGTTAATGGAGAGTAGAATCAAGAACGGCGAGAGTATAAATCTCTTTGCGACACGACTGAAGAAAATTTTTTTGAATGTCAAAGCAATTGATAAGAACTTTTCTGAAAATTATTTATCTTATCAATTTTTAAGGTATTTGCCTTCCTATTTCGACAGTTGTGTCCAGCATCTCTTGAGAAGGGAGGATAAGTCTTTTAAGTTTGACTTGATCGTAACAGAAGTAGTGGCTGAAGAGGCAAGATTGAAGTTGCGTGATTTGGACAATAGTAAGAAAATAGCTGCATTAAATATTCAATCCGAAGTTCCTGTTTCCTCTTCTACGTCTAAAAAGCAGTCATTACGTAAATTTAAAAGTAAAAAATGCTGGTTCTGTGGCCGTTCAGGTCACTTATATGCAAAATGTTTTGAGAGGAAGAAGTCACATTTTCGTCGTGCCTTATCGTCCAGAGATAGATTTCCTTCTCGTCGTTCCAGTAGCACATCTTCAAGATCAACTAGCCCTGATGGTTCCTACCGACGGCGGAGTAGCAGCGGCAGCAGTGAAGTTTCAAACCCGAACCGAAGAGAGTCCTCGTCCAGCAAGTCCAGAAGGAGGTTTCAGAATCACCATCGTTCCAGACCTGCTCAGTCACCCGACAGCTACCTTGATGATGCAAATTATAGTGACTCTTCACGTAAGTCATTTTTCATTTCCCAAGCTAGTATTAGTACTTGTGTTAACAGTAAAACTTGGGTCTTCGATACTGGTGCAAGCCACCATTTTAGTCATGACAGAAGTTTGTTCACTAAATTTGAACCTTTAAATGATAAATTGTCAGTAGCTGTTAAAGATGTCTTGTTCCCGATAATTGGAAAGGGTGAAATTAAGCTGAGATTTGGTCAAAGAATTTTTACTTTAACGAATGTAATGTATTCTCCTCAATTACGTAGAAATTTGATATCTGGGCCCCAATTGGACTTATGTGGTTTATCTTTTCATGGAGGTAGAAAGGGGGTGAACATCTGCAGGGGGGACGACTTTTTATTTAGAGCCTCGCTTAAAAATAGGGTGTATAAACTTTTTCCTAAAATTCCCAAATCTAATTCCGTAAGTTTTGAAATTTCTGCAGCCAATAAAATTGACCCTATGGTTCAGTGGCACCGCCGCTGTGGTCATATAAGCCAGTCAATCCTAACTAATACCAGCCGCCTGCAAGGTGTTAGGGGTATGCCTAATTTAAAAGGGACATCTTTGGTCTGTGAACCTTGTAAACTTGGCAAATTTCGCAGCGTGTCCCACAAATCATTTAAAACCATTCGTTCCACGAGGCCGTTAGAGCTTTTATACGCTGATCTCTGGGGTCCGTGTCATTCGGTGGGTCGAAATGGTGAACGCTATTTTCTCTCAATCATTGATGATTTTTCTAGACGTGTCTCCGTATATCCAATTAAATTAAAGTCAGAAGTTTTTAATATTACTAAAAATCACATTCTGAGAGCAGAAAATTTTCTTAATCTTAAAGTTAAAAATTTTAGGTCTGATAACGGTTCTGAATTTAAAAATTCTGAATTTGAAAATTTTTTTGAGAGTAAAGGCATTCACCATGAATTTACTAACGTTTATACCCCCAGCAGAACGGCGTCGCGGAACGTTTTATGGCAACCGCTGCAGATGGCATCAGAACCTTATTAATTGAAAGCCAATTAGATCCGAGTTTTTGGCCAGAAGCCTTAAAATATTTTGTCTATAATTGGAACAGGGTATGTCCTAAACTTTTAAATAAAACTCCCTTTGAATTATACGGTGGAAGGAAGCCGTCAGTCCGACACCTCAGGCCTTTTGGTATTGTGTCGTATGTGGGCGTGCCTAGTCAGAAAAGACTTAAGCTACATCCTAAGGCTAGGCGCGGCTACATGGTAGGCTATGCCTTCAGGACCAGAGGATATAGGATCTGGCTTCCCGATACTAATGAAATCATAGAAACATCTAACGTAACTTTTGATGAATCGCGTTGTGGCTTGGGGCGCAGTGGAGCTGCACTGGGCACCGAGGATTATGCCCTCTTTTCTCATGATGGTGGAGTAAATCCAGAAAGCACTGGTGGAGTAGCATCTCGTTTGACTCCAGATCCTCCCAGTGAACTACCTCGTGAGGAAGAGGAGGACATGGAATCGGAGTCCAGTGTGTTAGATCAGCCTTCCACTAACCCCCAACTTAGAGAGGTTAGATGGGAAAGGAGGCCTATTGCTCGTAAAACTGGGAATAGGACTGACATCTATTATTTTGAAGAAGGTAGCACCCAGCGTCTCAGGTCTCACAACGAAGTTGAGCTGTACTGTAAAAATAATAATATTGTTTTTAAACCTGAACTTTTTGATTTTTCTGCTTCTAATAAATATGCTGGTTTAGTCCCTGTTCCATCCGTTTCATCTAATTCTGATAGTTTTTCTGATAATTCTGACTCAGAATCTGATTCCTTAACCTCAAATTATGTACACCCTTCCGCATGACTAGGCGTTGTGGATGATATTCCCAGAACGTATAAACAAGCTTGTAGGTCCGAAAAGAGTGCGATCTGGCGGAAAGCAATGGAGCAGGAAATCCAGATGATGAGAAACAGGAAGGTGTGGCATTTGACTGATTTACCTGTCCACGTTACTCCAGTAGGTTGCCGGTGGGTTTACACAGCAAAAAGGGATGAATTTGGAAGGATTGCCCGTTATAAAGCGCGGCTTGTTGCCCAGGGCTTTAAACAAGTGAAGGGAGTCTCTTATGAAGACACCTTCAGCCCTGTGGTCAATTTCGGGGTAATCCGGTTCTTTTTCTCCCTTCTTGTCTCGTGTAGCGGGTGGTCACACACTCAGTGTGACGTAACCTGCGCCTACTTGTACGCACCTTTGAGAGAAGACGTGTATATGCTTCAACCTCCCGGTTTCGTAATCCCTGGAAAAGAGCACCAAGTTTGCAAGCTAGATCGGGCTCTTTATGGCTTGCATGAAAGCGGAAGAGAATGGTTTTATGAGATACATGAGGTTCTTTTAAAGTTGGGTTTCAGAAAATTGTCGTCTTGTAACTGTGTATATATTTTTGGATCTGAGGTAGTTTTGCTTTTGTATGTTGACGATATAGTGATTTTTGGAAAACGTCAGAATCTTATTGATAGGGCTTTATCCTTGCTAAAGAAGGAATTTGACATTAAAGTTTTGGGCAGAACTCGTAAACTTTTAGGAGTAGAATTTGAGGAGACCAATCAAGGTCTATTTCTACATCAAAGTAATTATATTACTGAAGTTTGTCAAAGGTTCTGTAATTTTAAAATTCCGCATGCTTCTTTACCAATTAGCAAGGGTGTTGTCTTTTCTCGATCCAATTGTCCTACTTCAGATTCCGAAAAAGAATTTATGTCTCATCTTCCCTACAGGAGTATTTTAGGATGTCTTTCTTTTATTGCTAACCGGACTCGACCAGACATATGTTATACAGTAAATATTTTATCACAATTTCAGTCCAATCCTGGCCTTGTTCATTGGGATGGCCTTTTAAGACTTTTGGGTTATGTTAAAGATACCAGTCATTATAAATTAAAACTTTCTTGCAGTTCCAATTTTCTTTCTATTTTTTCAGATGCTGACTTCGCGGCTAATCGTGACGATCGGACCTCGATCGGCGGCCAAATAGTCATGATAGACAAAGCTCCCGTCGACTGGCGCACTTTTAAAGAAAAGTGCGTCAGCTTATCGACCATGGAGTCGGAATTTGTCGCAATGACTGAGGCCGTCAAGAACTTGGTCTGGTTCGATCGAATACGCCGCGAATGTCAGAAATTCAATATTTTTCCTGATAATGATAATAAAGCAATTATGTTGGTTGATAACCAGGCTGCAATTGATTTCGTAAAATCTCCTGTAGAAAATTATAAATCTAAGCATATAGACGTCAAGTTATTTTTCATTAGGGACCTGTTTTATAAAGGGGAATTTATTTTGAGGCATGTTCGCAGTAAGTCCAATCTTGCAGATGTTTTCACTAAACCCTTGACCAAATACGAATTGTTAAAGTTTGTAAATTCAATTTTTGTAACTTAAGTTACATTTTTCATGTAAACTTTTTATGCGTACCATTCTTTTTATGCGTCGTTAATCTCTTTGTATTGTTGGTATTTTCTGAAATTACTGCACATTGTTTTAACTGTTATGTCACTATTGAATGCACATTGTTTTAGCTAAATTTGCTTGCACATTGTTTTAAATATTTGCTTGCACATTGTTTTAGCTAAATTTTGATCGTACATTGTTTTAAAAAAATTGTACTTTGTAAATGGCATACATACGTGCATGTGCATGTTTTCAATTTTTCATAACCAACAGTATATATTTTCCCTCCTTATCCTTGATCATTAGTTTTTGTGGTAACCATTTCCGTAGTCTTGTTCAGCCTATGGTACCTACGGTTTGTTCATCCTGCGGATGGTATTAAGTTTAATGTAGTTTATTTAAAATTTTTAATTTTCATTTTATTAATATATTTTTTTTCTTACTTCCAGGCATCTAGAATCACCAATTTTTGTGTATGCTTGTTTTTCTGTTCCGGGCAGAAGACTGAGTGATGATGGATAACTGAGATCTATATTCATTTTGATGGATATGTAAGACAGGTGATGGAAGCAAGATATGGTGTAATCACCAAGTTTGAATGTGCCGTCGTCTTTTGTCATGTTCCAAATTCTGGATGCCGTAGTGGAAGTGTTCTCGCCATAAGTTATAGTCTTCAAAGCTTTCATGGACTTAATAAATTTTTTTGAATAAAGTTTAAAATTTTTTTTTGATGATCAAGGGTACTCATCGATGGAGGAAGATTTGTTATGTAATTTTCCAAATTGGAAATTGCAATGTATTTTTGGTACGTATTTAAATACTAAAACTTTTGTAATTCTAAAATGTATTTCACATTGTATTGTAAAATTTATACTGTGTGAAAGAAAAGAGTTGTGAGTGATTGTGGAGATGAGGAGATCTTCTTAAAATTTAAATTTAAATTTTTGGATCATTTTTTTGATCTTGTTAGGAAAATTTAAAAGTTTTGATTCTTTTAGAATCTTTCTGAGAATTTGATAGTTAAATTGTTTATCGTTAAATTTTGATAAAATTAAATTTAAAAATTAGTTATTCGTGTTTTTAAATTTTTAATGTTTTTATTTATAGTAACATAATTTTTTTTTTTTTTGGCTTCGGGATTTCTTTTATTAAAGAGCTTTATTCTGTATACAGATAGCTCTTATTATATAAAGCAATGAGAGGGGGGGCATTGATGGGAACATCAAACTTGTTCTCATTGCCTCCATAAACTTACCTTTTGTATACTTCATTTCAACCTAAATTAACAGTTCCCTAGTTCCTTTGTTTACATAATATTTATTACAACAGTATTCAAAATTCACTTTTATTTTTATTAAATTACTTAAATATAATATCTACTTACCTTTTCTAATTTATTTCCACTTGTTAAATATCTTTTAATTTACGTTTTATGTAAAATAAACATCGTTAATTTCACAGTACTTTATCCGCGTGTTTTGCTTTCTTGTAACATCGGACGATACGATTATTTTAATCGATCGGCAGTCTTTTTCCCGCCAGATGGCGGCATACGTCTCTTTTAATCGAACTTAATCGATTTATCGTTTTTGATATTTGCATATCAAAAACGATATCGGCCGTTCATTGGCTTATGTTAGCACGTGCCGTTTCGGCCAGAGTATATATGCTTTGCGATGTTAAGACAGTTCGCCTTTCTTCGTTCCTTCGCTTTGAAGGACGCGATGTTTCAGGAAACTTGAACGCACGAAAAGTTACCATCGTTCATGGAGTTTGAGTTTAATTAGTATGAATGATTTTAATCTATTTTAATTGTGTTTTTCCGAATCTTTTACTGATATCATCTCTGTTAAAAACGCTGCTAGTTTTCCTGCTGTCATGAAGTTATCAAAGTGTGTAAGTTCACTTTCATGTTATTTCATCTGAAGTCATAAATAAAAAGAGGTCTTGATGTCAACTTGAATTGTTTTAATTTTAATACATTCTACACTCCTTGGCCAGACCAGCTTTCACTGTGTCCATCTCTGTTTTATTTAAGTTCACTTTTAAGTCACTAACTTAGAGTTAGTTGACACATCCTCGGGGGACGCTTTGGAAAATCCTGAATAGAAAAACAATGTAAAACCAAAACTTGGGGATTATGCACAGGGCCGTAGCTAAGGGGGTTCCATGGGCGGCTCAGCTTCCCCTCAAACATTTTGAGCCTCCGTGGAAAAGATTCCAAAATCACTAAATTGATTTCTTTTCCAAAAATTCAAATGAAATTCTGTTTAAAAATCTAATTAAGTTTTGAGGATCTTTCACAGCTTTTGCAAAAATACTAAATTGTAACTAAAATAAGTGTTTCAACACTTGCTCATCCTAATTACACATATGAAGCTAACAAGTTGTTTAAGATTTCACTCGTTTTACACTTGAATTTTTCATCATCCTATTCTTTTCTTAGCGTAAAATGAAACTATTACAACAGTTTAATGAGAAACATAGTAACTACAGAGTGAACATGTACTAATTTATCTTTCTGCGTCACAGAGAGAAAATATAACCCCCCCCCTCCCCCATTTCCCATTATTCACTTCTAGCTACGGCACTGGTTATGCATACATAACGTTATTACTTTAGGGGGAAGGGGGGGGGGAGAGAATCTAGCATTTGATATCAGAAGATATCTCCAGTGAGGGATGGGGTGTCTTGATATATTTATTATTTTTGAATGATCCAACCAAAATTTTCTCTTTCTGTTTCAATTAATATAATTTTTTTTTCATTTTATTTATAAGTTGTTCGTTATATCAAAATAGTCTGCAATATATATATATATATATATTAGTTTGTTAACTATTTTTAGGAAAATTAAAATAATTAAATCACTATAAAATTATTTATTTTCAAATTATTGAATATCTCAATGTTTGGTATTCCTGTTCTTCCGTCTTATGTGTATGCATATATATAACCTGCGTTTAAGAAAACAGGTGTAAAATATATTTGAAATAATACTTGTGTTTACCAATAAAGAAAAGAGAATGTTATTGAGGAATGATAACGTATGATATTGTAAGGGGTAGCGGAGGTCCAGAAATTGCCAAAAAGTTGATAACGTTCATTACATTTGTATAGCCTTTTGTATGTTAGTGTTCTCTGTTCTGTTCAATGCACAGATTTTTGATTGGATATACTGGCATCAGCTATGCAACAAATTTTAACTGGTAAAAATGGAGCATCAGCTGTTTGTGAAGCTGTTGGCATTCCGTGCCGTAGGTTTTCGCACTTAAAGAGTAAAGCTTACTTTAAGCGGCCAAAGCAATAGTTTAGTTCAGCACTTCTACTAATGATCATTTCTGTAGAAACTATTATGTATTGAACAAAGTTTTTTTTTTTTTTTTTTTTTTTTCACATTATTGATTTTAGAGCGAAATAAATACCTTTTATCTATCTTTTACCTATCTAGTACTCTGGAATTATCAGATAGCAAAAAAGAGGGAGAGTTGATGAAGATAGACTAAATTTGGCCATAGATGTCCAAATTTTCTAATTTTTTCGAAGGTTGAAGGGGGAGTTTTTCCCTGTACTCCCTGCATACACTTGTGTCTATTCAAATACTGTATAAATTATTGTAATGATTGTAAGATTTGTACATTTAATTTCCGAACATAAAATTGAATTTTTGAAATAAGAGCCCTTATTAGCATTACACATAATCGTAGACGTTACAAAGACTAAAATGCCCCCCCCCCCCCCAAAAAAAAAAAAATTATTAATTTAGACATAAATAAATTAGAAAATACAATGATGGCTGTTAATATGAATGGAAAAATATAGATTTATGTAAAAGGTGTTTTAAAATCCCGTGCACTTTATGTCCTACTAACCAACCACCTTGGATCACCTTAGGCCAATTACAATAACCTAAAGTCAAATATTGAATGTTATTTTTTTCCAAACGAATGTAGAGATGGGGTGTGGGGAGGGCAATGTCTTCAGCAGCATGTTGATTTAACTTTATAATTTTGAATAAAAATATTTTCGAACGAACATTATATTGTTAGTAGTGTATAACCTTGAATTTGTATGATTTTTCCTTTTTAAATGAAAATCCATCCAATCGAAGCTCGAGTTGATTTCCCACTGCCTTCAGTAGAGTATACCGGCGGTGCTATTCATGTTCCGGTCTGATTTTTCAAGCTAACCGTCAATTTGTATTTATTTTCTGACATTTAGATATAAAACTTTCAATTTTGACAAAAAAAAAATCTTGATAAAATAAATAATGGAAATGTGCACAACCCCTCATGCATATTTAATTTATAAATGCGAAATGATATTCAAATCACATATTTCTTAATTGGGAAACGATATATTGAGATAATTTGCACCGAGAGAAAAAATATGTTTGGCGAATCCATGAAATGACTTCAAAAAAATTTTTGAACAGTAAATATTAATATTTTCACACCAGATATATTATTAGAACCTGAAAAATACTGTGAATGTATCAACAGTTTTTATTTTTGTTCTGTTGTTGTTTGTTTGTTTTTTTACATTTGAATCTTCAAAGAAATGAAAAACTTGAAAACTGATTCAAATCGCTGCCAAATAAAAAGATTTTTTGAAATAGTAATTAAAAATACCATTTCTTTCTTTCTTTATTATTATTTATTTATTTATTTGTAATTCTACCGGGATCTCACTATATCCCAATTTGAAAATGCAGAAGAAATCAAACGTTACGCTTTTCATCAGTGGGAAGGACTGCTTGGGGAAGCATACAAGCATAATCTCGTTGAGGAATAAAAGTTCACCATTTTGCGATTATCATTAAGGGTTTTTAATTAATATTTCGGGTAATTAACAAAATATAAAAAAAAATGAATGTCAGGTGCACGGTGCATTATCTATCCTTATCCAAATTTTCAGATCTCTATGTGCAGTAGATTTTCGTAGCCATCGCCAACACTTCTTTCTTTTAGATGCAATCTATTGTTATTGCATTAAATTATTTTCTCCAGGATACTAAAATTTTACTGTAACGCAGGATTCTGATAGAGAGTGCTTTCATTTACACAGGTTTTACTGTGTTACAAATTTTATTTACACAGCTGCCACCCTTCTTTATTTTTCAAGTAATTTAAGCATGTTTGGAAACAGAAATTTATTTATTTAATGAAATAAAGTACGAATTGTGAAGAAACAAGAGCTATTTTATTAAATAAATTTTCTGGTTGAAAAAACTCCAAAAGAATGGCAACTATACATTTTTGAATATTCATAGTTTTTTTTTTGGGGGGGGGGGGGAATAAAGTTTTATTTTTACAGGCGATTGGATAAGGGGGGGGGTAGGGCGCCAAATGCAGTTCTGCACACAGGCGCCGAATACTGCTGGCACGCCCCTGTCTGAGAGGTTTCATGTAACGAACATTTCATGCAGGAAAAGGCATTGTCAGCAATATGAAATCATCAAGACACTGGAATTTGTCGGTCAAATCAATAAAAATCTTACGAAAGCAACGAGGGATTCTCTAGGAAGTTGCAGATTGATGAGGTCACAATCGGATTGATTTACATTATGCAGGCATGAGATTCTTCCGCAGATCCGCGGTTTTCTGCTTTTTTGTCATTTTCCGCTTTTTTTATCGGCAAAGGATCGCGGAAAAACACAAATTTCACCAAAAGATCCCATGAAAAAAGTAAGATTTTCATTTAAAAAGACGCGAAAACAAGTGCTATTTGTGTCTCAAAAAATCGCGAAAAATACTAATTTCATCAAAAGATCTTGAAAAAACACTATTTTCATCAATGGATCGTGAAAAAAAAACTATTTTCGCCGTACGATCGCGATTTTCGTCAAAAGATCCCAAGAAAAACGGAATTTTTGTTGAAAGATCGCAAGAAAATGATTTTCCTCCAAAGATCGAGAGGAAAACACGTTGTTCGTCCGAAGATCGAGAGAAAAACGCGTTTTTCGTCCAAAGATCGCGAAAAAAACACATTTTTCGTCCAAAGATCGCGAAAAAAATGCGTTTTTCGTCAAAGATCGCGAAAAAAAATGCGTTTTTCGTCCAAAGATTGCGAAAAAATGCGTTTTCGTCCAAAGATCGCGATAAAAAACGCGTTTTTCGTGCAAAGATCACGAGAAACCATACATTTTGTAAAAGAAACGCAGAAAAAAAACATTCTGTCAAAAGATTGCAAAAAAATTGAAATTTCATCAAAGAATCGCAAAAAATTAGCTGCAATTTTAATGTTTTCCAGATGATTTGCAAATTTAACTTCCCATGTTTAAATGATATTAAGTAAAAATATGTTAAAATTGGAATTGGATGACTAGCTAAGATTGCTGTGCAAAACATTGCATTAGAAGTACAAGCTTTTTTTGCAGTTGAGTGGCAAATTAAACATTAGCTTACTATGTTTGTTGAATGATTTTTTTCAGTGAAAATAGAAACTTTCATTTCAGAATCACTTAGAGTAGTATTTGCACAAATTGATTCACTCTGCCTCCCCCCCTCCTTTTTTTTTATTATGGCAAATAAAATAACTTTCTTAATTGCCTTTAACGCGCGCTATTTTAAAATAATTTCTCATTTTCCAGCTCACGCGCTTTTCCTCTTTTTTTAACTTTTTGCAATCTCATGCCTGATTATGAGTCATTTGATGTAATAGCCTTGAAGTGCTGGATTCAAAGTTATCAAAGCACTGTCAAATTTATTTTGATAATATTAATATCTATGTTAAAATTTTGAACTTTTAAATCATATAACTTATTTCATTTTTTCATAGTTCTAGTGAATGCACAAAAGTATCCAAGACAGTTTTTAACTTTTAAATTTAAAAGTCATTGATTTGTTGTTAAATTATAACTTTTAAATCTATTGATATTATTATATTAAGTCAAATCTGAAGCACTGTGTCTTTTATCTTAAATAAGTTTTCTTTTGAAGATCTTTGTCTGATGCAATGTCTGTAGAAATGATTGCTGCCATCAAAGCCAAACGTTTAGCTAAGAAAAGGTCAACAATTAAAGGAGATGATGACATTCAGCAGAGTTATACAGATATCCAGCACATTTTAGATTACGATGTCGATGTTACTAGAGACATCATAAGTCGAGAAAGACAGTGGCGAACACGGTCGACTATTCTACAAAGTACTGGAAAAGTAAGATTTTAAAGATATACATTGATTGAATTGTTTTTTCTTATTTTATTTTCTTATTTTATATGCTTTTATTATATCTCACTTCCTTTAATTTATTGTAAAAGTATTTTAAATGTGCTATTAAAAAATAACATTTCTAATGTTCCTACTAGACTATCATTTAAGGGTGCAACACCCTGTCCTATTTAAAACCAAATAATCAACTGACCAGCTTTAATTGTGCCTGGGTATTTATCATAAACATTTTCTCTTATCCCTTTTTTTCTCCTAAATCCACATACCAAAATTAAAAAAAAATTATTATTATTATTATTATTAAAGGAAAAACATGGAAAATTAATCAATCATGTTGTAATTTAGTTTATTTTTAATTCATAATATTCACAATAAATGCTACTGAATTTAATTTATCTTAAAATTACATCTTTTACTTAAAATAATTATAAAAGAGTAGGTGGTGAAAAAGACACTTTTATGTTCAAGAACTCTTTTTAGATTCTTTAAAGATACTGTTTTGTTTTTTAAAAGTACCTTTACTGTTTGAAAATTGAAGCACTCTTCAAAATAAATTTTTATTATGAAGCAATTTTTTTCTTTTTTTCAAAATTCCTTTTTAAATGACTGCCCCTTTTCTTTCAAGTGTGAACATTAGATATTTCAAAATTAATTAGACCTATTTAATGCATAAATCTGTTTAATGTAATATCATACATGACTAGAAAACATTGCCTTTTCCACTGAAAAACAAGTAAAAATTTGCTTTAATTTATTTCTAGATTTTTCTTTTATATTTTATTTATCATTATTGACTTCTTTTCATTTAAACATTCAAATTCTTATTATTAAATTAGTATTCAAATGTTTTTCTTTTGTATTTTATGCATTTTTATCATATCTAATTTAATTTTCTGCAAACATAATTTAATGTTATTAAAATTTCTAAATTATCTGAACCTGTTTTGTTTGTCTTTGTACACACTCACTTTGTATGTCTCAACAGCTTTGCATAATCTTATGCATCAATAGAAATGATTTTCTTTTCTATTAAAAAAGTAATGAAATAAAAAATAATTTCAAAAAATGTGCTATATTGTAGAAATTTTTTAATTATTAAAATGACTTATCCTTATTAACTTCATTTTTTTCAAACACTCAAATCTTTTTACTTAATTATTTGTTTTTGTTTATTTTGCATTGCAGAATTTTGCAAAAAGCCTCTTTCCTGTTCTCCAAAGTATCAAAGCTGGTGAAAGCGGCCAGAAACAAAAAATTGAACAGCCTATTCAAACTCCTAGGGTAAATTTGTAATAGTATTGAATATTTCTTCATTTACTTGATGTAGTGTTAAATTTTCAATAATAATAATATATATATATATTTTTTACATATTTCAGAACACTCCTATGCGTCCTCCTCAGCCTGCTGTATATAACAGATACGATCAAGAAAGATTTCGTAGTAAAGAAGGTAATTTGTTTCAATCTTGTTAAATATGTAAAGATGTGAGTGTTTACACCCTGCCCCTTTCCCAGAAAAGTTCAAGGGAAAAAAAGGTTTTAAATTCTTTTCCTTGGCAGATTATCTAATATAAGTCTTTTTTTTTTTTTTCCCAGTTGTTGATAATTGTGGGGTATATTTGTAACAGGGTGATGATTTTTTTTTCTTTTAAATATATATATTTTCTGACCAATTGACAAAATTCCTCTTTTTAAGTGCGTTCGTAATTGTGTACGCAGCACCTATAGTTGTCGTTCAGTCTGTCCATCCGCATGTAACAACGCAAAAACTACCCAACTAAATCGTTTGAATTTTAAAATATATAATTATTACATAATTTTGTTGAGTCATTTCAAATTTCATGAAAATCGGATGCATAGATAAATCACAGGGACAATCAAAAGTACTCCGTTACATTATGGCCAATGGAGAAAATGTTTCAAATGCATTTTAATGGTGTTACACTCATTCGAACATAATAAAATTGATATGCATCTATCAAGTACATATTATAATATACATTTTGCATAATCTGTGGTGCAAAGAAATTTTTTATTGATTGACCAAGACACACAAAAGTATTCCATTATGGTATAAGCAGAACATTGTTTGGTGCTCATTTTAATTGTAATTAACTATTTACAATTTTATGAGATTGATATATGAGAGTGATATTTTTAAGACTGTTATCTTACGAACGCACCTCATTTGCTAAGCTTCACATGCAATTTCCAACTTGTTTTCTATCAACTGGTTGGCAAAAATTGTGTTCTTTCTTTTTTTTTCCCCTATAGGCTGATTAATGAAAATCACGGTTTTCTACACGACAATTTGATTAAATTTGCAGTTTTATTTCCAGAATGATTAATAAAATTAATTTTTTTTTGGGGGGGGGGGGGTGGCAGCTAAAGATCAACAAAATTTACTGTATTTTTCCAGGACAGTTTTTATAAAGTTATTGACCAATAGAAGAATTTCTCGATTTCTTTTCCTGGTTAATCACTTGATGAATTGATTTTGCAAAAATCTTCTAAATAAATAAATGATTTGAAAAATTCTACTGATTTGTTGTAGAATCTCAGCCGATATCTATTATCTATCTGTAAGAAACTATCTGAATATTCTCAGAGCTACAAACTTAATGGGGGGTTCAAACATATTCTTTTCTCAGTTCGAATTTTTTTTGCTAACTGTGGTGGGGTATACAGGGATGCCACTTTTCCGCCAAAAGGCGGATTTCCGCTTTTTTTAATTTTTGAGAATTCGCGATTTTCGTTTAGCAATCACGAAATAAAATTACGATTTTCGTCGGACGATCGCGAAATACAACAGCCTTTTCCGACAAACGATCGCGAAATACAACAGCTTTTTTCGTCAAGCGATCACAAAATACAACAGCTATTTTTGTTAAAAGATCGAGAAATATAACAGCGATTTTCCTTAAAAGATCGCGAAATATAACAGCTATTTTCGTTAAAAGATCGAAAAATACGGCTATTTTAATCAAATGGTCACGATATAAAGCAGCAATTTTCATCAAATGATCGCAAAACAAAATGTTGATTTTCGTGAAACGATCGCAATGTGAAACAGCGATTTTTGTCAAACGATCGCTAAATAAAACGGCGATTTTTGTCAAACGATCGCGATGTAAAATGGCCATTTTCGTCAAACGATCGCGATGTGAAATGGCTATTTTCGTCAAACGATCGCGATGTGAAACGGTGATTTTTGTGAAATGATCCTTTTGTGAAATGATCCTAATGTGAAACGGCGATTTTTGTCAAAGGATCGCAATCTGGAACGGTGATTTTCGTCAAACTATCATGATGTGAAACGTCGATTTTAGTCAAACGATTGCTAAATAAAACGGCGATATTAGTCAAACGATCGCTAAATATAACGGCAATTTTTGTCAAATGATCGCGATGTAAAACGGCGATTTTCGTGAAATGAAACGGTGATTTTTGTGAAACGATCGCAATTTGAAACGGCGATTTTCGTCAAAGGATCGCGATGTGGAACGATTATTTTCGTCAAACGATCATGATGTGAAATGGTGATTTTAGTCAAATGATCGCTAAATAAAATGGCGATATTAGTCAAACGATCGCTAAATATAACGGTGATTTTTGTCAAATGATCGCGATGTAAAACGGCGATTTTCATCAAAGGATCGCGATGTGGAACGATGATTTTCGTCAAAGGATCATGATCTGAAACGGTGACTTTCGTCAATTGATCGCTAAATAAAACGGCGATTTTTGTCAAACGATCGCGATGTAAAACGGCGAATTTCATGAAACGATCGCGAAATAAAACGACGATTTTCGTCAAACGATCAAAAAATAAAACAGCTATTTTCGTCAAAAAAAGAAAAAAAAAAAAAAAAAAAAAAAAAAACCTGCAAAATTTTGCTATTTACTTGTGGAATAATCATTGAATCTATTGCTACGTTACTTGAATTGGTTTAAAATGATGCAATACATATAATTCCTCAATGAATCTGTTGTTGGGTTACCTTTATTAATGTATAATATTGTGAACTAAAGAAAAATCATTTTTACTTCAATAAATTAAAAGTTTACAACAACAACAACAACAAAAAGCTGTAATTCTTTATTTAATTTATTATAAACAATATCGCACATGAAATATAAACAAATTCACACATTTAACATAAACAAACTTCACTCATAAATGTTGTGAAAAATGTCTTAAATTTTACTATAATAATTTCCTCTTTTTTGCTATTTTCTGAGTGGCATCGCTGCGTATACCTCTGCTGTTGAATTAATTTGCGGCACATATAAAACATAATTTTTTTTTCTGATCCTGCAGGCATCTGTTTTTTTTTTTTTTTGAAGAAAACAATAAATTTATGATTCTGCAAAAATGTGGCATCCATGTTCAATCTTAATAGGTGCGTTCGTAATTATGTAAATACGTAGCACCTATTGTTGTCGCACAGTCCGTCCATCCGTCTGTCTGTCCGCATATAACAACGCAAAAACTACTCAACCGAATCGTTTGAAATTTAAAATACATAATTATTACATAATTTTGTCGAGTCATTTCAAATTTTATGAAAATCGGATGGATAGATCAATTACAGGGACAATCAAAAGGAATCCGTTACATTACGGTCAATGGGGAAAAAAGTTTCAAATGCATTTTAATCGTTTGATATTTAAAACATATTTATTACATAATTTTGTCGAGTCATTTCAAATTTTATGAAAATCGTATGGATAGATCAATTACAGGGACAATCAAAAGGATTCCGTTACATTACGGTGAATGGGGAAAAAAGTTTCAAATGCATTTTAATCGTTTGAAATTTAAAATGTATATTTATTACATAATTTTGTCAAGTCATTTCAAATGTTATGAAAATCGGATGCATTGATCAATTACAGGGATGATCAAAAGTATTCCATTACATTACGGTCAATGGGGAAAAAAGTTTCAAATGCATTTTAATGGTGTTACACTCATTTGAATATAACAGAATTGACATGAATCTATGAAATATGTACTAAAAAATACATTTTGTACAATCTGTGATGCAAAGAATATTTATTATTAAATTACAGGGCCACACAAATGTATTCCACTAAATAATGTTATACGGGGAAACATTGTTTGGGGGGTGTTTTAATTATATTAAACTACTTCACATTTTATGAATAAGTTATACGTTAATGAAGTATAATAAAAATTACTCCCTGCATATTTACAGGAACACATAGATTTCGACCACTATACTGTATTCAAAGTACGCTCTACTGTATCAGCAAGATATGAATATTTTAAAACTTCATTATCAACGAACGCACCTCATTTGCTACGCTTTACATGCAATTTCCAACTTGTTTTTTAATTATAGTCAATAGGAAAAAAGGAAAAGTGGTAAATGTCATGGGGTTATAAAGAAGGCATAACCTCATGACTTATACGGGGAAAAAAATTGGCATAAAAGAAGCATTTGTATAAAAAGCATGGTAACCAGGGTTCATTGATTTAAATCAGCCTGATTTTAATCATGATTTAAATCAATTGATTTTAAAAAATCATTGTTTTAAATCAGTTTTTCTTTTAAGTTTTTTAAAAATAAATTTTAGATGCAAACAAGTGTATTAATATACTTTACTTTAATATAATTTAGTTAATGCAATATAGATAATCAAACAGCTTTTAGAAAGAAAAAGCTTAATTTTTATCAGAAAATAAAATACAATGTAAAGTTTAGAAAAAAATGCATATGATCTCATAATGAATACACTTAGGATTAAGCAAATAAGCGAGCATAAAAGCTAGCACTGTATTGAATGAGATTTGAATCTTGCATTTGTGAGTTTCCATGATGTTTCCATCATTAAATTAAGTCAAACTAATTTTATGAGCAGCTGCAATAGAAAAATGGTGTTTTTTACTTTTATCTAAAGCAACAGCAATTGATTTTAATATTTGTAACTGGTAATTTAACTTTATAAATCATGATATTTATTTACAATTGTAACAACTGCTATGTTGTTGATATCATTTTTATGATTTTGAATTATCTGCAAATAATATGGCTGATTCTTCGTAAAAGATTCAAAACCAGTAAATTTTAATACAAATTTATTTATTTAATTAAAATGTACAATATTTCATTTGTTATTTATCCTGAATAAAATATATGTAAGCAATTTATTACTACTAAAAAAGTCTTGAATTATGTCATGAAATGAGTTTCTGCCAGTTAAAACTGGTTGTAACCACTTTCTGCCACTGGCACGGCAGAAATCATTTTCTGACGGCAAAAACCCAGCAAAGTATAAACAAAACTTTTCAATGATTTTTTGTTTGAACTTAATAGAGTGAATCTCAGCCCTTCAGAATGGTGGAAGATAAGGTATTTGTTACAGCTATCAAAAAGGCTGATACTAAAAAACTTACAGAATTCATTATCAACTAGCTTTTTACTGCAATAGCTTCATCTATTTCAGTGGAATAAATGTTTTCTGCCTTTGGATTGATACATTTGAAAATTAGAAATCGACTGATAAAGCTGCTAAACTCTTTTTCTGTACCAGCACCAGGGTTGGCATTTTTGCGGGCAGAAAGGTATTTTTGCCAGGACAGTGGCAAAAACTGGAAAAAACCAGAAGAAAATAGAAAAAAACGGCAAAAATGGCAAATTCTTTTTATCTCTAATGTGTAATAAAATTTATTAGCTAATAAGGATAATAATGGTATAAACACTTTAATTTAATAACATACCATTTAATATCTTTATTTGATAATTAATAAATATAATTAAATAATTTTACACATTTTAAACCTTATAAAATAGATGGGATTCAGTCCAATACTTAGGAATTTAAGAACCAAATTAAAAATCTGATGTCTAATTTTTTTTTTTCTTAAGTAAATTATTTTGTCAGACATTAATATATTTTTTTAATTATCAAAAGGTTTCATATCACTTTGCTACTTTTGAATTTATGTAATGAATCTTAAAAATATGTAAATATTTAAGTCTTGATACTAATTTATAATTATTTATCTGATGAAACTAATTCTGTTATAGATTAAAAATATATGTAAATTAAATGGAAAATTATATCTTGAAAAAAATCTCTGTTATGTCTTATTCAGAAATTAGATTTTTTCTTCCTTTTTCTTATACACCAAGAACAGATTCATTATATTTTATAAAATGCATGATTATACTTATAAAACAAATTTAAAATATTGATTTTCTAACTGAATATTAAGTTTTTTTTCTTTCTTTTTTTGGGGAAAAATTTAAATGGAAAGACTATTTTTGCCACCACTTTGGCAAAAACTTAATTTTGCCAGGACAGTTTTAACCAGGATTTTTCCACCTATTGCAAAAACTTATCTATCCTGATTATTTTAGTGATAAATTAAACAACTTGAGCAACAAGCAATATATATATTTAATACATTTTATGAATTGAAATCTCTCATTGCTTAAGTTTAAATTAACTAAATATCATTTATACACATTATAAAAATTCCTTAACAGTTACATTAAAAATCATTTGCCTTTGACGAAGAAAACAACTGCTTGCTAAATCTTTTGATACATTCATTTTTTCATGCCAAATATTCAAAACTATTTAATTTTTTCTCAGACTTTCTATTGTAATTTTGTTGCTAAATTCAACTGATCCTCTATTACGTACATGAGTAGTTTAATTAGTATACATATTATTATTATTTTTAATTCCAAGTACGCCCAGTATGGAGATCTTCCTTGTAAGTATGCGGAGCATGGTGATTACAAAAGAAATTTTGCATTTCAGTGACATGTTTTGTAATTGTTTGTGGAGATATATCTTCATTTAAAAGATTTAACGAATGACCAGAGTATTCATATGTTATAAGTTTATCAGTATCTCTTAGTTCTTGCCTCATGTAATTAAAATAAAATCTTTAAAACCCTGTTTTAAAATATTAATTTTTGCCAGTGGCAAAAATTATGGCAAAAAGTATTTTGGCCGGGGCGGTTTTTTCCATGGTTTTTACAGTGGTTTTTTCCACTTTGGCAGAAATTTGCCAACTCTGACCAGCACTTTAACAAAACAAAAATTAATAATTTAATTTGATTTCAAATTTGTTTAAAATTTTCATATGTTGCAATTATTTTTATTTTAACCCTTCAGCACACATACCCATTTCTATGACATAACAACACGCACTGGGTCAATATGACCCTAACTTTTATATGAGCTTTTCGTTAAAATATGGACATTATAAATAAAATAAATAAAGTCAAAAGTATTATTTGAATCGTTTTTTAAGTAACAAAATATATTATTTGTTAAAAAAAAAAAAAAAAAAAAAAAAAAAAAAAAAAAAAAAACCTTTGTATTTTTTTTCAGCATTCATTTGTTTTCTATCATTTTGAAACACTTACACGTTTAGTACATAATTTTAACAATTTTTTTCTTGAAAAAATATGTTTAAATAGCATTACAAGCAATATTTTGTATAAAAAAAATGTATATTTTGTTCTTTTGCATGTTGGGTAAAACTAACCCATTCACACTAGCCATTATAGAAAAATCTCATGTTTCAAGTTTCTGTTTCTAGAATCCCCTCTTGCTAGACCACCCAGTAAGGCACCGTAAGTGGCAGGTGCAAATCTTGAGAAATTCCTGAAAATTCTGAGCATGTTAGGGAGCGTCAGGTCAAAAATACCCAATGCGTGTGCTTACAGGTTAACTAAAATACTGATGGTTGAATTAATTTTTGACATCTGTTTTGTGTAATAAAGATTTATTTCCATAGCTTAAAGTTTTAATTCATTTGTGTAAATTGTATAATGTTGTTAATATATGCTTATAATATGTATATGTGTGTATGTATAATTTGCATTTTATAAATTAAAAGAAAAGTTATGTAAAACAATAATACCATGTAAGATTAAAAAAAAAAAAAAAAAAAAAAAAAAAAAAAAACTGATTTAAATTTTTAAAAAATCAATTATTTTAATTTAAAAAAAAAAAAAAAAAAAAAAAAAAAAAAAAAAAAATGAAAACCCTGATGTTGATTTAAGACTCTAAAAGTTCCAAAGCAAAATATTTAGTTGCGGCCATGAATCTGCACCTATATTTTTATGCTTTGCTGAGAAAAGATTGGAAACCACTAGTTTGGGCTATCTTTATTCTATTTACTTTTTGTAAAAACCTTTCTCGAATGTACTGTTTCCTGATTAGCTATATTTAAAAAGTGATAAAAAAAAGTTTGTTTTCCTTTTTAAGCATTAATCTGATTTTTATTTATGTATGTCTTCTTTTTTCCAGAAACTGAGGGTTTTAAAATTGATACTATGGGAACTTATCATGGTATGACTCTAAAGTCTGTGACTGAAGGAAGTCAACCTAAACGTCCTGTAACTCCACTGCCACAAATTGAAAAGCCTCTTCCAGTTGTAAGCCCAGTGCGTCAACCAACAAAAAGAGGTGAGTTTGTTTAATACAAAAGTTAATTTGTTCTTCAAAAATATTCTTCAAGAAGAATATAAGATATTCTGAAAAGATTGTTGAAGTAATAATAAAGAAAACATTTCACCCACTGTCCTGGTATTTGCTAAAGATCTTAATGTTTAATTATGTTTCAAGTATAAAATTCACAGTACTCAATAACATCTGATTAATGTTCCATTTTTGTTTTGTATCTTGTAAATTATTTTTTTTATTTTTATTTTTATTTATTTATTATTATTATTATTATTATTATTATTATTATTTTTTGTGTGTGTGTGTAACCCATTGTTTGCATAAATTATTAATATTGTTAAGTATTATGATGTTTTTAAAATACTAACTATTTTTTTAATATGTTCACTTTCAATGATTCAAGTGTTGAGTTACCTTACCACATTCACCACTATTTTTTGACATAAAACATGTTAATATGTAGATAAAAAAATTTGAAAATATTTCTTTTTCTCTCCCCCCCCCCTTTTTTTTAAGATAATTAAAAAAAATCTAAATAGGTTACTTTCTGGCATTTTAAATTAATTTTTGTTCAAAAATGCATGAAATTTGCAGGCGTTCTTATTCTAAAACTATGTAATCAAATGACATTTTTGTTTTTTGGTAAACTTAAAAGATTTTTCAGAAAATACTGTCATGTGACAAAAAATCATATTTAATTAAATTTATTTATCAGAAATGGAAAACATAATTAGATTCCAAATCATTTCATTACTTAGGCCTCTTATTTTATGTTTATACATTTAAAAGTGAGTCAGAAAATGTGTCAAAATTGCATGTTTGTTGTGCAAGGGGTTTGAGAAACGCTTTAAACATTTAAGAATTATGTTCTTTTTACAGTAAGTTCCCTAAATTTCAAGAATTTACATACTTCTTCTACTTTCTGAATGATTAGTTTTACATCTTCATGAAAAAAAATATACTCATTATTCTTGAATCATTCACACATTCAGAGTAAAATCCCGGCAATATAAAATTTCATGTAAATTATAAGTCTAACAACAAGTGAAGGAGACATAATAGAAAACTGTTCATTGCGAACCGTTCATAAATTTCAAATAATAAAATTAATATGTAAGTAATTTTTCAGCAGTAAAAATACTCTTGAAATTGTTGAATATATAATCAACTAGGCATTGAACCAACAGGGTGAAACACTGAAAAACTTTCTTTTACCCCTTATTGTATCTCTTTTTTTTCCTCAATATGTTCTAAAATAACCTAATGTTTTGTAATTGCTTATAAAATAGCATTCAACTATCCACTACAGAAACTATTAAAAATAAATACATTTTAAATGTTTCCTAAATGTATAAGTAGTTCAGGCATATTTTTAGCAATCTCAATAAAAATTAAAACTAGCTAAAGTCAATTTATCGTTTTGAAAATATGCAGTAAAAATCACTTTGAGATTTCAACTCTTAACCAACAGAAAAAATTAGACTGGCCAATGATGTATTGTATACAATTAATAAATAAGGTAGTAAATGGCTAATTTCAAAATGGCATTCCAGCAAAAAAATTCTGTATTTGGCACTTGATGCTAGTAATTTTGTTTGTGTTTTTACTGTGCAATACTGCCACATTGGTAATTAACTGAAAATAGAGAAATGTCTATTGTAAATCCTTTCTGTGTTTTTGATTGTTACAGAACAATTGGTGTTGAGTCAGTATCTCTATAAATAGAGCAATGTAAATGAGACAGTATGATTGAACATGTAAAGCAGCATCAATCGTTTAGTAACACGGATAAGAATCTCAACTGTATTGGCACAAGAAACACACAAAAAATGCAGAAATTCAGCCCTTGCAATTTGGTGAGTTTGGTTGTTCATTTATTCATCAAATGAAGCATTTTATTGCAATTTGTTGCAGTTGCGAGCAGCAGTGAGTAAGTGGGAAATGCTAAGCTGAGCATCATCCTCATAGCTTAAATGGTAGACAAGGTTTGATTCCTTGCTTGGACACTTTTCACTCTGTTGATTCTACACTTAGTTAGCAATGTGATAAATCACTTATTAAATATTTAGTAAAATTAATATTGCATTGAAAAAATTGGCCTATTTTTTCAGGGATGAAAGAGTTCCGCCTAAAGGCGGAAATCCGCCTTTTTGAAGATGATTTTGGCCATCCTCTGGATCGATGCAAAAATGCAAAGAAATTATTACTGGCAATTTGGGGGGGGGGGGGGTCCAAGAAGCTCCGGGAGTAATTTTCGGACTTATCTTTCACCCGCTAGACTTCACCCACAAATCGCCGAAGAACTACTAAAAAAAAAAAAAAAAAAAAAAAAAAAAAAAAACTGTCAAGATAAGCGGTCAATTTGCGTTCAGGAGCGGTGCATTTTGCGGGGCGAAAATCTATTTTTAAGGACCGGGCAAACATAACTATTCTGAAGTTAAACTTTATTCTCGGAACTGCCTTTTCTTTTCTCTCACTTACGGTTTACTGACACTGGGAAACGAGGGAGATACAATGGTCACGGAAGATCACCCTACTGAAGGGAAAGATTCCCGTGCTACTTTTGGATTGAAGTTGAACTGAAAAACTCATTTACATCAAACGCGCCGCCTGCAAACCGCAAAAAAACTTTGTGTGTGCCCGCAGCCTTAGTCTGGCAGCTGTTTTCTGACACCTGGGTCCATAGGTCACTGTGACGCTGAAGAGAAAGAAAATCGTGAGAGGGAATAATTTAATCTGGATTAATGAGCTTTAAAACAGTTATAATAATTTTTCAGTTGTTTTGTTTTCCAGAATAACTATTATTTTTGCAGCGCGACGGATACGAGCTAATATAAATTCTGTTTTATTATTATTGCACTTCAGTTCCGGTTAAAATATGTCAATTTCAGGTCAACCTTTTTTAAACATTTTTTAGTTACGTTTGAATTTATTTCGAGTGGAATTTTCAGTTATAACTAAAATACCCGAACGCGAGTATGTGCAAGACTTGACTACTAATCATAATTAAGAGTTTTAAGACTGATATCTTCATCATTATTATTATAAAAACTGTTGATCGATGAATTATATAATTTTTGAAATAAATGAGAATATGGCATTGATAAATTATATACATTCTGCCACAATGAACACTAGTATAATTATTTTATGGTGCATTTACACTCCATTTTACGATATTTGCGTTTGTTAGTCCGTGGATCTTTTGTATGTTGATGAGACCATATGTGGGTGAATCATGGCAAGAGAAAAATATTCAAAAAATTTCAAACTAAATTTCTTTATTTAAACTATGTTAATTAAACTATTGCATTAAAAACTTGTTAAAGGTAAACTAAAATGAGCACAGCTCATATCCGCCTCTAGGGCACACAAACACAAAAACTTTCTTAAAAACACTCATCTCCATCCAACTCTGGGGGAAAAAAACAACAATTCTCATAAGTGCCATTTCATTGATGCTACCATCACTACTGCCAGGCTAGTGCTACCCAATCTCACCAACAGCTTGGTCTTTAAATACTATCAAAAATGAAATCAGTTAAAGTTAAAGTCAACTTGATTAATTACAGTTACAGTCAGACACAAAAATTATGCAAAAACTAAAGCAGTTTAACTGGACACACCCACTTACCATGTCAAAGCTACAGTTAATTATTTACAAGTCCAGCATTGCAGAGTTTCTAAACCAGCAGTGGCAACAATCATTTGTTTACATTTGACAACCTGTCACATCACTGCAAGTTGCAGGTAACACTTGCAATTACATTTGCTTTAATAAATATATTGCATAATTTATCTTAAGGAAACTTTAGCTATTATACTTTAAATCTTTTATTCAAAACAGTTTATGAAACTTCATTAAATTTATAAAAGCACTTTGAAAATAAATAGCATGTTTTAAATAAACAAACATCTTTTAAAACATGCATGTTAATTGGTTATGGAGAGAACTGGGAAAACTAATTGGGATAAACCATTTTTTTCTACTTTATTATATTTGCATTTACTCTACTTTATAATTATAATGAAAAATGGTTAGAAAAAATTTTAATTAAACATAACACATGGCCCCCCTTTTCCCAGAATCTCTCCTCAACCAAACAGCCAATTCTTATAAAAAGAAAACTTATCACCCGGCAATGCCTTAGTGAAAATATCTGCTACATTTACATTACCAGAAACATATTTTAAATTGAATTTCTCTAAATTTTCTTTTACAAAATAAAACCTTGTATTAATATACTTTGTCCTACTATTTTCTATATGATTCTTTGAAAAACTAATTGTACTTTGATTATCACAATGAATGACAGGTTTATTTGGCATTAAATTCAAGAAAAGAAAGTTCTCTATTATCCTTAACAACCAACATAGTTCTTTTACACAATCAGATAAAGAAATGTATTCAGCCTCCATGCTTGAGAGAGCTGTACATTTTTGCTTAGTGGAACTCCAGATAATTGGTACTTCATCTACAAATATAACATAACCACTTACTGATTTTCTATCAACAATATCTGAAGCCCAACTAGCATCTGTATAAACGTATAAATTACAGTTTGATATCCTGGATAACTTTATTGCCAAATCTTTTGTATTTATGACATATTGCAAAACTTGATTTAAATATTCCCAATGAGTATAAGATGGATTACTTGAAAATTGGGCGAGAGCTATTACAGCAAACTGAATATCAGGACGTGATCTGGAGGCAAGGAATAACAAACATCCTATTAACTGTCGATAGGGAACATTTTCTGCTTTTTCATCAGTATTTGCTGTATTCAGCATTACTCCTGGGGTTAAGGGCAATTTACAATTTATTTTTGGCACTTTAAAAATCTGTGCTAGTTTTTCAATGTAGTCTCTTTGATGCATGAAATACTCGCCATTTATTTCTTCAAAATTTACCCCTAAGAAATGTCTAATTGTTCCCAACATTTTTATTTCAAATTTAGACCTTATTAACTTTATAACTTCCTCCATCACTTTTCTGTTTTCTGCAAAAATTGCAAAGTCGTCAACATAAACCAATATTATTAATTTTGACTTAAAAGTATAGATACAATTACAATCCTCTATTTTATTAAAACCTAACTCAGCAAATGTGTTATTTAACTCCAGAAACCATTCTCTTCCTGCCTGGTGTAACCCATAAAGGGCTCTCTTTAATCTCCAAACAAAATTTTCTTTCCCTTTCTCAATAAAACCCTCAGGCTGTTCGACATAAATTAATTCAGTCAATTTAGCATATAAATATGCCCCCTTTATATCTAAATGCTCACAAATCCAACCCTTCAAAACAACTAGAGTTACAAAGAAAAATCGTACTAATGAGAATGAAACGACTGGTGAAAAAGTATCAAAGTAATTTATCCCCTCTACCTGTCTAAATCCTTTAGCTACATAGCGAGCTTTAAAATTTTTAACTTTTCCCAGTGCATCCTTTTTAACAGTATAAACCCATTTTGCTCCTAAAACTTTACTCTTTTCAGGACGCGGGACTAATTCATAAACATCTCTATCATTAAGGGTTTGTAGTTCAATTTTCATAGCATCTACCCATTTCCCCTTTTCTGGCATTTCCTGGGACTCTTTATAGTTGACGGGGATTTTTATTTCTATACAATGTGCCTCAGCATCAGACTCTGAATTTTCATCATTATTTTCTAAGTTATCAGTAAGCAATTGTGGATTTGTAATGCTGTCTGGCTGACTTTCTGAACTAGGCTTAAAATCAAAATTTTCAGGGTGAAAAACTAAACCTTTATTTTTACAGTAAGTCTCAATTTCCCTTTTACTTCTTAGCCGAACTTCATCTTCAGGATAATAATAAACATCTATTCGACCAGCTGATGCCCCTTTCTGTCTAACTTTTTCAACCCTTTTCCATTTTATTGGAGGAGAGCCCTCAGAACTTACTACAGTTGCGCCCTCCTCATCCTCGACAGCAGAGTTTAATTTAAACTTAACATCTTCCCTTTCTTTAGTTTTCATTCTATTATACAAACACCCTTCTACTATCTTGACATGCTTTGTTTCTTGAACATTTGTAGTGCCCGGATACCAAATTTTATACTCCTTTGTACCTGACGCATACCCAATTAATATGCCCTTTTTTGATCTAGCCTCTAACTTATTAGTGTACCTTTTGGGTATATGCACAAAAGCTAAGCTTCCTATTACTCTTAAATGGCGAACAGAAAATGGTCTACCCATCCAAACATTTAATGGAGCCTTACCTCCCAATTTTGCATGAGGACATCTATTTCTCAGGTAGTTATGTGTTTCCACAAGTTCAGCCCATAAACCACGGGGTAGTTTTGCCTGTATTAACATAGATCTTACCCCTTCCATTAATGTACGATTGTAACGTTCGGCAATGCCATTACTTTGAGGTGAATATACATCCGTTCGCTCATGTCTGATACCTTCTTCTACTAAATAAGTCTTAAAATGATCCGATAAAAATTCGCCGCCACAGTCCGTTCTTAATCTTTTAATTTTCTTACCCGTCTGCCTTTCCACATAAGCTTTAAAACCTTTGAAATAATTAAAAACCTGGCTTTTATGTTTAAGGATATAGACAAAAGCATAACGAGAATGATCATCTATTATGCTCAAAAAGTACCGAGCTCCACCCATGGAAGGTTCAGGGGAAGGACCCCAAAGATCAAGATGTAATAATTCTAAAATTTTCCCTGTCTTTATCTCATCTATAGCCGGAAAACTCTGCTTTGTGCTCTTGGCAAAATGGCAAGATTCACAGACTAAAGCTTCTTCCTTAAGTTTATCTAACCCCACAACATTATTGGTTTTTGAAAATTGAACTAAATTTTTAACGTTTAAATGCCCATACCGTTCATGCCACAATTTCAATTTATTACTATTTACCACGTTTACTTCATGTGAGGTAATACAGTGTGCTTTCAATACATAAAATTTATTTATCAAAGGTACTTTCAAAAACTGCACATTATTTAAATATAAGATTGCACAAGAATTATCAAAAACAACACTAAAGTTCATTTCTGTCAAACTTCTAATAGAAATTAAATTTCTAATCATTAAAGGTGAATAGTAAACATTTGTAAGTGTTACCTGCTTTGTAGTACCACCTGATTTTACCTCCAAAGAAATGTCTCCAACACCTTTAATTTCGACCGATCCTCTTGCAATGCTGGCCTTGCTACTCAAACACCTAAAATTAGAAAACAAATTTTTATCATTGCAAAAACAATCTGTAGCCGCAGAGTCCAGCAAAAATTCTGTGCAGGCATCTTCGGTGACTAAGGCTGCTACAAAATGGGCACTTCTCGATTCAGACTGGGAGCAACGTCCTTGTTTTACTTTCTGACGGCTGCCTCTGCGAGAAAAGTTCGGAATATATCTCTTACAGTCTCTCATTAGATGACCTTGTAATCCACATTTAAAACATCTCCTTGATTCAGGCTTGACATGAGGACTCCCACTTGAAGATATGAGGGCTTTACTCTCTAAATATTTTGGCATCTCGGATAATTTATTAACTTGTCTGTCATACTCCGCCAGTAGTAAAGGACGAATACCATCAACTGTGAAATCCTTATCAGGCAACTGATATAACTGCATAATCAAATTTTCATAACTGGGCGGTAAATTTTCGATTACTTGATAGGCAACTTCATCAACAGGCACAACCTTCCCAACTTGTTCTAAGTCCTTTACAGCTTCAAGCACTCTATTAATGTAAGAGCTCATGGTTTCTGCTTGATTAAATTTTATTTCCATAAATTTTCTTCTAAGTGAGGCAACTCTAGCTCTTGATGAAGGTTCGTATGCAGCTTTCAGAAGTTTCCATGCTTCAAACGGATCTTTTGCTTGGTAAACTGTGCTTTTAATTTCTTCGTTCATACTTAGACAAATCAGCGCCAGTGCTTTTTGCGATCTTAATTTAATTTTCTCTTCGTCGATCACCTTTCCAGCTGTATCTACTTTTTCTTCTAATTTGTCCTCAGTTGATATAAATTCATGTAGACCTTGGCTACACAGTAGCATGTTGACATTAAACGTCCAAGCCTTAAAATTATCTTGACCCAACTTTGGGAAGGACATTGTTGGAGTATCGGCCATCTTCAGCATTATGTATAACAACAGAGCAATATATTTTCTATTTAGTAGCAATATACATTTATCTTTAAGTAGCTGATTCCATTAAAACAACAACCACGCACATCTGCTACCACTGTTAGTCCGTGGATCTTTTGTATGTTGATGAGACCATATGTGGGTGAATCATGGCAAGAGAAAAATATTCAAAAAATTTCAAACTAAATTTCTTTATTTAAACTATGTTAATTAAACTATTGCATTAAAAACTTGTTAAAGGTAAACTAAAATGAGCACAGCTCATATCCGCCTCTAGGGCACACAAACACAAAAACTTTCTTAAAAACACTCATCTCCATCCAACTCTGGGGGAAAAAAACAACAATTCTCATAAGTGCCATTTCATTGATGCTACCATCACTACTGCCAGGCTAGTGCTACCCAATCTCACCAACAGCTTGGTCTTTAAATACTATCAAAAATGAAATCAGTTAAAGTTAAAGTCAACTTGATTAATTACAGTTACAGTCAGACACAAAAATTATGCAAAAACTAAAGCCAGTTTAACTGGACACACCCACTTACCATGTCAAAGCTACAGTTAATTATTTACAAGTCCAGCATTGCAGAGTTTCTAAACCAGCAGTGGCAACAATCATTTGTTTACATTTGACAACCTGTCACATCACTGCAAGTTGCAGGTAACACTTGCAATTACATTTGCTTTAATAAATATATTGCATAATTTATCTTAAGGAAACTTTAGCTATTATACTTTAAATCTTTTATTCAAAACAGTTTATGAAACTTCATTAAATTTATAAAAGCACTTTGAAAATAAATAGCATGTTTTAAGTAAACAAACATCTTTTAAAACATGCATGCTAATTGGTTATGGAGAGAACTGGGAAAACTAATTGGGATAAACCATTTTTTTCTACTTTATTATATTTGCATTTACTCTACTTTATAATTATAATGAAAAATGGTTAGAAAAAATTTTATTAAACATAACAGCGTTCAGAGGTAAAGGTCTGCACGGGCCGGGCCTCGGTCCGTAGCCCGAGCACGGCCCGGCCCACAGGCCGGGTTCGAGCCGATTTGCATTAATGTCATTCGGGCCGGGTTGGGGCCTTGCTTCTGAAGACTCAGGCCGGGCCGGACGGGCCTAGTCATTAATCTTTTCGGGCCGTAATTTTTTTTCCTGGAGTATCGGGCCGGGCCGAGCCTAACTTACTTCTTCCTTAGAAACCGAGACTGATTTCATTCTTTTTAGTCTTCACGGACCAAAATAATCAGTTCCTGTTGAATCTCCCCATATGAAAATCCTTTTCTCGACGTGGAAATAAGTCTGTTTACAAATCAGTAAAGTTTGGCTTGGTCCAAAAATTTTTGCAAAATAGGAATATACTTTTAAGTCGTCATTATTCTACAATTAAACATTAGAATTTATTCTTTTTAAAGAATCATAGATCACTAGGCGTCTCAAAATAAAATTATTAACATAAAAAAAAAAATGATTATGACGAAATTTTTGTTTAAACCGAAAACTGCAAATTTTTTTTAAACTGTCCATTCATGCAAAATGAATGCAACAATACGCGAGAAAAAAAATATATATATTAAACATTTACATCTGCTAAGAAGGAAAAGTATTTTTTTCATTCCAATGTCTTAGAAGATTTTACTTTTACCGTATACCATTTTTTAGATTTTTTTTTAATGCATTAATAATATTAATGGTAACTGAAACATTTACATACAACAAACAAAGATTCATTAAAAGCGTAAATATCGCAGCCTATGGCACTGTTGCATAAATAAAGATTTTAAAAATGAAAGAAGAAAAATTTTTTGGTGTGAACTCTTCCGGTAGACTAAAGATCAATGTTCTGTAGAAATTCACTCGAGCCGGGCCGGGTTCGGGCCGAATTTAAAATTTTTTTTCCGGTCCGGGCGGAGCTCGGGCCGGGTCAGGCCAATATTTTTTGCGTTCGGGCCGTGCAGACCTCTATTCAGAGGCTGCTTCACCACTCAAGAGCGCGCGCTCGCTAATGTTAATCCGATGGGAGAAATCTTTTTAAGCATACAGTTTGCGTGTTGATAATTTAAATTTTATTTATTTTGTATTGAATACTTGAGGTTATTATATACAAAGACCCTTTTTTTAATTTTTCAATTTTGTTTGCAGATTTTTTTTTAAATCTTTTGGGATATTTTTATCTTTGGAATCTGTTTTGAAAATAAAAATATCCCCAAATATTTTTTGAATAAATCTGTCGTTTTATTGCGAATTTTTGATAATTTGTTGCTTTTACTCAATTTTTTTAGGAACTTTGCCGGGTTTTTTTTTTTTTTCGAATTTTATGACAAGTTAGGCATTTTTTCGTGAATTTTTCGACGAAATTTGTCATTTTTTTGCATATTTTTCGATGAAATTTGCCATTTTTTCACGATTTACGACAGAACTAGCCATTTTTTCATGAATCTTTTGACGTAATTTGCCATTTTTTCGCGAATTTTGACAAAATTTGTCATTTTATCGAAATTTTTAAATGAAATTTGGCGCGTTTCCCGAGTTTTTTGACGAAATTTGCCGTTTTATTGCGAATTTTTTGACGAAATCTGTCGTTTTCACGAATTTTTTGACAAAATTTGCCGTTTTATCGTGATTTTTAGACAAAAGTTCTTGTTCTTTCAAGATCTTTTGAGGAAATCTGTCGTTTTTCTGTTAGGTCTACAGAAGGTTGATGGCTGTGGTCCCCTGTTTTATCAAGATATACACATTTATACTGTGAATTTTGAATTTTTTTTTTAATCAAATTTTTTGTAACTTGTATGTTTTTGTAAAATTTAAAACTGCACTCCAGTCTATAAAATGTCGTCATTAGAATTTTTCTATTTTTTCTCTTTATATTTGGCATCTGAAGTTGAAAAAAATTTTCCTCCTTTTTTTCTTTGGTCCACTTTCATGCCTGTTTTTTTCTTTTTTATATACTGTACAATTATTCTTATGCCTCCTTTTTATACAAGTGATAAATTCTTAAAGCACATTAATTTCTTTAAAATATCTTTTAAGACTTGCCATTTATTATTAGAATTTGAATTACCTGCTATTAAAATTGACATTATAAATACTGGTAGAAAGCTAAATGTAATAATTTAATAGTATAATTACCTATCCCAATAGCATATATTTTGAACAGCATTGGTGTATAAAATCTTTTTTCATAAACACATTCATATGCGAAGAGTGTGTATGTAATAAAGTTAATTATCTCACTCACAAATTATTTTTAATCACCCTTTAAGATTAATCTACATTGTAATAATAATAATAATAATAATAATAATAATAATTTATTCTATGTGACACCTGGATGTTCAATATGTGACAATCAAAATAAAATTTATCCAGAGCTGATAATAGTCTTAAAAATATAACTTAAATGAGGTACTTCATTTTCATATGATGTCCTGGTGAGCAAGAGGATTAAACAGTCTTTTTTTTTTCCTTTGTTGATGGATTTATTTAGTAATTTTACTTTAATAGACAAAAAAAAAAAAAAAAAAAAAGTTGTTTTCTGATCTCTTTTATATTACAATGAGAGGTGTTGAAAATTCTTGTCTCCAAATTCAATTGAATGAATTTTTATGTTATCTAAGGGAATGTAAAATCAGATTTTTAATCTAAGTTTTTTGTTTTATTGCCTATCTAAAATGTTTTTTTTTTAATGTATGAATTGATTGCCTTAGTGAATCAAAAACAAAGTTTCTTTATATTTTCAAAAGAATTAGTTCTCAATTTTATGTTTCTAATGGCATAATCTCTTTTTATGTCGATATTAACATTTTCAGGATGGGTGGTTTAAATGTTGGTTGGAAGGCATCTCTTTATAAATCTGCCAAGAACTGCTTTTTTTCAGTTATTAATCTGTATTTTGAGATGCAGGATTAAGAGTAACTATTAGGACTGTTAGAAAAAGAATCTCTTTACTAGATTTTAAGTTAGATATGGGTCTTTTAAAAAGTAATGGCTACTTGACAATGTTAAAGGTTAACATAGGGCATAATTTATAAATTTTTAAAATATGAATTTATTACAAGTTTTCATAATTAAAAATTTGCTCATAAATTAAAAAAAAAAAAAAAAAAAAAAAGATTACATTTGGTCAAGTCTATTAGATTATTTTTCAGAATGATAAAAAATGAATTATAGCAATTTCAAAATTTGTTCCATATTAACCCTTAATTTTCCTAATATTTAAAAAAACTATTTATTACATTTTGTGCATTAATTGAATTTGACTCAAAAATGGATGTTACCATTTGAAATAAGAAGTTATGACCTTTAATCTGTTGACCATTTCTTGAGGAGAAAAAAATAAGTATTTCAGAAATTATAATTTGAGTGTTAACTCTTAATATACTTTGTTGTCATTTTATTGTAAATGATTCACCAATACAGATAGATCTATCATAGCTATCAATCTTCCTTAAATAAATAAATAAAAATATTTTGAACCATTAAATTTATTTAATATAACCTTTTATTTTTATGGCTACTTAACTACATCTTTCAAATAAGATTTCTGCTTCAAAATTTATTTGACTTGGAAAAGACTGTGAGATTCACAACTATGGTATACAGTAGACTCCCTCAAATCCACACAATTTGGGACCAGAGGTTTTGTGGATTTCTGGTCATTGCCTTATTTACATATTTTAAACTGTAATTTGAATGTAATTAATATTGCAATCGAAACTATAATGAATGCTTACAATATAATAAATGTGATAAATAATGTAATAAACTAAAATAATAAAAATTTAGATAATTTTTAAAAATATTAATAGCAAAGGTCAAGTTAATAATCAATAACATATAATTAAATATGAATCCTTGTGTTTTTTTTTTTTTTTTTTTTTTTTTTTTTTTTTGTAACATTCATTATAAAGATTAAATGTATTTTTTTTTTTTTTTTTTTTTTAATTATTCAATGAAACTTGCCTCATAAAAATACATTACTAATCTTCATCAAAATCATAAAATGATGAAGTTTTATTGCAGGTTTAGAGACTTAATAAACAAAAAAGTTTGATTAATGCATAAATATGTTAGCTTATAAGATTGTGCTTATCAGTCATATCAGCAATATCTTGAATTTTTTAGAAAGAAATTTATTCTTCCTTCATAAAAAATATAAAATCAGTAATTTTAAAGAAAAATTACAAATTTAAAAATATATAGAATTGATATACAGCTAAAAAATTCAAGTTTTGTTCTGATATCTGAACGGAATGTTGCATTGTTTACATCTGTAAATTATGTGCTGATTTCAGAGAGCTGCAGATTTTAAGATTGCGGATTTGAGGGAGTCTATTGTATTATTTTTTATGAATGGGACTTTACAAAAATCCTTCATAATTCATAAGTACATGATACTCATGTAAGGTAGCTTTATTGCACATTTATAGGCATATTTAATGCTTTTTTTCTAGTGTCCAAAACACCAATCATTATCATTCCTGCTGCCACTACATCTCTTATCACTATGTATAATGCAAAAGATCTTTTACAAGATTTAAAGTAAGTATTCATATAACTGAAAGTTTTGCATGTTGTATATTTGTTATGCTCATTTAGGTTAGATAGACAGGTTTCAGCTTTTTGAATTATGTTTTGAGGATACATATATCACATTTAAATTATTTTTATAAAATACTAGCTGCTACCCATGATGTCATTCACGTAGTATTAAAAAATTATTAATTTACACTTTAACTAAACAAAACGTTTCATTAACAATAATTTAAAACATATATAACTAACACACATTTTATAGGAGGCAATGTTGTAATTTTTCTTTACAGGAGACTTAAGAAACTCAGACAAATAAAAGGGAAATGTGTTAGATAATATGAACAATCTCGAAAATAAAATTGCAACCACTTATACTGTAGAACCACTGTAACACACCCCATGTTCTACAGAAATCATGTTTTAGTGCATTTCAGAATTTCATGTCAAAGAAAGAAAAATCATGCATTAAACTTAGGCAATAAAAATATATTCAACATTTCCAAAATACGTAACTTCGCTGGCCCATTCTTTTGTGCAACTATGTATATGTTCTATATGTTTGTAAATATTCTAAATACAATGTTAAACTTTAGTTTAGTTAGAAAAAGTATAACGAAGAATTTTTAATAATAGACAGAAATGTACTTGAATTCTTTTGCACAATCCTGTATATTATGTGCAGATTTTTATATGTGCCACATATTTAGCTTAAATTATTCAACCAAAAACCAGAGTAAAATTATTGAATTCACATTTCTGGGGATTGCTGTTATACACGTGTCCATGTATCCTGTTTATTGTATAATCTGGTGTATGATTTATTTAAATTCTACTAATATTCCTTATTATACCAAATGTAGCTGAACTTCAAAATGCATTAGTTCATCTTAAATACCATAATTGAAAAAACTCTTTAGCAATCTTTTCTAATAGACCATACTTCTGATACAGTATTGTATCCGGAATCTTTTATGTGTCTCTGTAAATGAACAATAAATGTGATGCAAATCATATTCAACTGCAAGCATATTGTAGTAAATCTCAATAATGTATATCAATTTCATCAAATTTGAAATAGTGCAACACAATTAAAATATGCTGGGAATGTTTTTTTCCCTGTAGACTATTATATTATCGAACTTTTCTCTGTGACCCTGTAAATGAATGTTAAATCTTTGCACCCCATTTTCTACAGAAATCCTGTTTTAGTACACCCCAGAAACTGATATCATTTTCAATGTTTTTGTAACAGAGTAACATTATTAAAATACTCTGCAAATGATTTTTCTTCTCATACCATAATATGGCCCCACCAGTGGCCGAGAGGTTCTGACCTCTCAACTGGTAGACAGCAGGTGCTGGGTTCAAACGCAGTTGCGGTCGCCGGCCTAATCGTTCGGAGTTTTCGTGGTTTTCTTCAAGCCTTGCGTAAATATGGGTTAGGTTCCCTTAGAAAGACCCCCACGAAGGGCATTCCTCCCCCTGGGCCTATGTCCCTCGAGTAGATAATCGGCCAACATAAAATAAACCAAAATAAACCATACCATAATATAATGAAATACTTTTGAGCTCCCTGTATACATACTATATTAGGGGTGATTGTGTTCAGGTTATATATCTGAATTCAGGTATTTTTTTAATTTCCACTACCCAAATTCCAGTTTTTCTGATAGTTCAATTCATAAAATAAGATTAAACTATCAATTTCATATGGCTGCTAAACATCATTAACATTTATATATTATGTAATTTGACCTTCCTGTAATAAATTATATTCTCTTTCCCCCCTCCCCACCTGCATTCCCTGTTTCTGTACAGTACATTTTCTCGCTAAAATTTCAGGTATTTCTTTATGAACTCTAAATCACCCCTGCTATATGTACTACATGTAACATATTCAATAGTAACTATGTTCTTGTGCACCTTAACAACATATGTAAATTTCATTACATTTTAAATTATATAACACTATCAAAATACACTGCAAATGACTTTTTTCTCTTAGACCATAATGTAAAATTTCATTTTGAGTGCACTTGTGATTGAGCTATGTTTGCTACATGCTTCATTTTCTATGCCGAACATGCTATGGCAAATCTCAATAACATCTATTATTTTTGTATGAATCCAACTGTATTCACTCGAGTGAAAGCATGGACAAACAGACGGTAGGCACTCAGCATCTGGCATACCGACAGGTCGAAGTTGTAAACACTTTTTTACTATATTAGAAAGTGTCAAAAAGGGGGTGTAAAATTATGTTTTGTAAAATTGGGAAAATCGATGAATTTATCTTCGTAAAATGAAAAATAACAATATTAGGAAAAATCTACTACAAAACTGTGTTTTAGGTGGTATTTTTGTAAAATTTGTATATGTATGTTTTGCATACTATAAAACTTTACAGAAATTTACTATAAAAAAATATTTTTTAAAGTGACAGTATATTTTTACTTTTTAAGAGCTAAAAAAATTTTAAATTAAAATCTGGTTGCAAATCACCATTTACAAACTTGTTTCCAGTACACATTGAGCACACTATGCGTAACTGCGATATTGACTGAGGGAAATTATAGTATTTTCATGCAATTATATTAAATGTTTAGGTTTTAAGCCTTAAAGTGCATTTGTAAAAGTACTTTTATTTATATTTTCTGAACTGAACAATTTTAAGAATTAACACTTGTCAAAAACATTTTCTTTTTTTGATTAGTTGAGCTTTTATTACTTTTAAGAAAGATAAAAAGTATTTTTCATTTATCGTTACATCCTTTATGATATGAATAAATTTGTGGTATAAATTATTGACATTTTCTATTCATTTAATGTTTAACCTTTTTATAAAAAAAACTTATTCCATCTTAAAATTAAATATTTGTATTAAGCGTGCTCAGACTATAAACATAATTTTCTTCAAATAATAACATTTGATATCATAATTCAATCTCATTTCATTGCAACTTCAAAGCATATCCATTTTATTTTCTGCATGTGACATCATATTCGTATCTTTTTAGCACTTACTCAAAATTCATGTACCTTGTGTTATTAGAAATGAATACTTGAAAACTTATTTTTTGCTTCACATATGACGTCACAATGATATTTTTAATATTCTTAATGGAAAGTATTCCGGTGATATTACAAATGGTAAAGTGTTGAATTTTATAGCTTCGAACCGAAATAAAGAAAAAGGTTCATTTCTGTATGGATTAATAGCTGGAAAAAATGCTAAACTGTTTAGATTCTTTTAAGTGTAAAAGAAATTTTATATAATCGTCTGCTTTTGATATGAGTACAAAAAATAGTATTCCTGTGACGTCACAATTGGTAAAATTGCAGTTTTTATAACCGAAAAGCAGAATAGTATCCATTTATTTATTTCATTTTGTTTTAACACGTGAAAATCTTCAATTGCTTTTGAAATTCTGGCCCCCTAGGATCCAAACATTTAAAAAAGCATCTGGAAGTACATAAAAAAAACTTTATGCATCCCATCTGCTTTTTTTTTACTTGAATGATGCACGATTTGTCAAGTTTTATTTTTTATCCCTTTTCTTTCTCTCTTTACTTATATATCAGTCAAGAATGCATGCAGAATTTTCTAAATATGTGAATAATAAAAAAAAAGTTTGGTTTCATTAACTCTTGTATTCTAACTATTATTTTATTACCTTATTATGTTATTTTAATTTTAAAGGTTTCAGCAATCTAATAAATTATCCTCAGCCCTCTCCTGAGAAAAATATTATAAGGAACCACAAAAATTAGTTTAAAATTATTATTAAACATCTTAATAAATATAGAAGTCTATATCAATGTTTATGATATGCACCCATTTATTAAAAGATTTAGAATTATTTTTAACATTTCTGGAAGGATTTAAATTAATTTAAAGAATGTTTCTTAGTGTCTCCTACAAGCATGGGTGCAAGACCTTCAGTCTTGGCGAGATTTTTGACTGATATTAAATTTTGCTTTCTACACTTAAATAATAACAATTTTACAATCAAGAACTTTTAATTACATTCTTTTATTATAATGGATAAATTTTTAGCCATAATATAAGGCATAGAAATCTTCTAACTCATTTCAATTCTGTTTTTCTTGATACTAAAAAAAAATTTCAATCTCCGCCTGGATGGACTTCTTGCAACCATGCCTACAATAAAAATCAGGACTGAGAAATAAAAGTGAAAATTTGTCTCTATAAATTCTATATAAATCTACAATTTGGAAGCCACAATTTTGAATGTATATATGTGTATTAAAATACAGCCGAGACAACTAAAGTAATCCACAATCAAAATAATTTACATTTAATTTTTCATTAATAAAAGAACAACAATTTAACACAATTTCTAATCAATTTAAATCTTTTTTCATTATGGCAGTTGCCAACAATTAAAAATCTGCAGTAAAATTCTTATCACAATATTTACCTTTCTATTGCAAGATTTACATGTGAAAAATTAAAATAAAATAGGCTTTTTAAGTGAATATTACATCATAACTTTTCTATAAAGGTTTTCCATGTGAAAAATTAAAATAAAATAAATAGTTAAAAAAAAAAAGGTAAATATTACGCTATGTTGGAAATATAATGGATGTCAGCAGGGAAATATATAGTATCATATGAGTCTGAAAAAATGTATTCTAACACAAAAACCCGATTATACAAATATTGGCATATTTTGACATTTTGAACTTCTGAATTTATTTTCGCCATTTTGAAATATATTCTATATACAGTAGACTCCCTCAAATCTGCACAGAGGTTGTGCAGATTTTAGAATTTTGCAGATTTCTGGTCTTTGCTTTGTTTACATTTTTTAAAACAGTAATTTGGATGTAATTAATGGTGCAGTCAAAACTATAATGAATATTTACAATACAATAAAATATTAAAATAAGTAATAAACTAAAATAATAAAAAAATAGATAATTTTTAAAATGATTAAAATATTAAAAGCAAAGGTCAAATTAATAATCAATAATGTATGATTAAATATTTATTATAAAGATGAAATGTATTTTTCTTAAAATATTCAGTGAAACTTGCCTCATAAAGATACATTACTAATTCACATCAAAATAAGGAAGTTTTATTTTAGATTCAGCCAAACTTAATATCCAAAAAACCTTGATTAATACATAAATATAATATTTGGTAAGAAGATTGTGATTACCAGTGATATCAGCAATATCTTGAACTTTTTCAGAAATAAATTTATTCTTTCTTCATGAAAAAACATGAATTCAATAATATTAACAAAAGTTACAAATTAAAATGCATATGGAATTGATATAAAATAGGGTTCATACTCACCTGGGGAATAGGGATTCCGGGAAAATCAGGGATAAAATTTTGGTTGTAAAAATCAGGAAAATCTCAGGGGATAATACGAAATTTTCACAAAATCTGAAAAAATCTGCCAAAATGACTGTCAACCCTAGGAAATTTAGGACAGTTGTTGCTGTTCGCGTGCTTTATGATATGTAATCTGTCAACATCCATTCAGTCACTAGACATACCGCCTAACATCATGAAGTTTGATAATAATTCAAGAAAACATTTTTAATTGATATTGGAACTTGTAGTCTTCATATTATTCATAATGCTTTAAAAAGAGATAATAAAACCTTAAAGTAGGAATGAAATTCTTTCAAAAACTACCGAGTTTTATGGACGGCCTCACAAAGCATAAACTTCATCACTTTTTTACATAAATTGTTTTCTTTTTAAAGTTCTGTTCATATTGTTTATTTAAGCGAAGTATAAACTTTATTTTTGAGATTACCTTGTTATTATTTTATTTTGAGGAGATGGGAGTGTCATGATACTAATTTTAAAAATGTCCATAATTGTTGCTATGGAAAAATTGTACATACCAGAAAATAAATACATCAGGGGACTTTTTCTTGGAAAATGAGTATGAATCCTGTAAAACTAAAATTGAATCTCAGTAAGAAGCCACTTTATTAGCAAATCGGTTGTGGAAAAAAATCGTCATTTAATAATACTTCAATTTTATTGATCAGGGGACCAGTATCATTATCATTTATTATCATTATCGATTATAATTTTTTGCTGTGTAAGAATAAAATAAACATATTCCATTTTTATAAATTTATTAAATTATTAATTCATAAAAAGTAAAAGAAAATTAAGTAACCTCTTATTTATATTATTTTTGTATGGATAAAAGTAAGAGCTATAATGGAGGTGAGAATTAAAGAATACATATAAAAAATATAACTTTAAACATAAATATTTTACTCCTAAAGAATATTCAAAATTCCTGAAATGTAATTAGTTTACTTCTGATACAGTTTTTACAATGTTGGCATCTAATGGCCCACATCATAATCTCCATCAGGTGTTGGATTGAAAGGGGGGGGGGGGAACTTAACAAAAGAAATTAAAAGCTGAATTAAGAGATTTTAGGGATGGGTGACTGTTTGGTTACATTTTTTCTAAAAAAATAGAAAAAAAAGAAAGAAATTTTTTTTTAAATTTACAATTGATCAGGGTGTTGAATCAATCATGATTGGATCACCAGAAAATTTTACAGATAAGGCATTGCTCATCCTAAACTCTATTTACTTGTTTACATCATTGGCTTGATTTATTTCAAAAATTTCTCCTTCTCTTTAATTTATTAAAAAACAAAGATCCATTTATTCCTATTTCTAAAATTACGAGGCCCCTAAATAATTGTTCACTAAATTGAATTTTTACCATCAATTTTCTGAGTTATTCATATTTGGCAAGGATAAATGCTTACTTAGTATTGTTCCAGATTGTATCTGTAAAATTACACTGTTTGAAAGGAAAAAGGTGTTTTGTTCTCAGGATTATCAAATTGTCTGCTGTTTCATAGACCCACAGTAAGTTACACACCGCTAGCATTGATTGCAAAATTTTCATCCCAAATTTTTAGTTGAGCTTTTAAGTTTTTTTAGCCTTAAAATTTAAATACCTCTCATATTTAGATATTGGTAGAAGCCAAAATACTAGCTTATTTGTTGTTGGGGTTACTTATGGTGTATAAAAGAGCCCTTTTCAAGACTGAAACCATCCACGTGCACCCTGGAAAATTTTAGCAAGTGACGGTTACTTGGTAACTGCCACTCAAAATTAATAATAGCAATACATTCAGTGTATTTTTTGACCCTTTGTTTTTATAATTCTCAGTTTAGTGTTTGTTGGGCTTCTAGTTACCTTATGCTTTACCTATGCTCATTGGCACCCTACTGCCTTTACATTCTTCGTTTTTTAACTACACTAGTTGTTGAAGTGAGATCAAAGTGTAGGGCACCAAATTATTTGGATGTTCTATGCATTCTATTTATGGATGTCATATTTAACCTCGTCCTTTCAACTCTGGAATGGTTTGCAGGACTCCATCAGATTTCTAAAAATTATACATTTTAGATTTTGCTTTGCTTCGAAATTGATCTTTATGTTTCTGTTCAAGTTCATTAGAAGTTGGACACTGCTTCTGTCCCTGTAAGCCCTCCAATGTCATGTCAAAATTCTCAATTAAAAAAAAAAAAAAAAAAATACGTAAGTGATAACAATTCTTGCTGATTAAAGACTTTTAGAATTTAATTATCATATCTTAAAGCCACCATTTCATGAATATTTTCTTGTATGTATGGAAAAATTGACTGGAAAATTTCTTAATTTTATTTCTAGAAACTGTCCTATATGAGATTATTACACATAATTTTGATCATTTTATTACCACATTACATTATTACATGAAAAATTTTAAATTTGTTATATAATACTGGCAGATAAGCCCGTCAAAATGACGTGTTTCCATTTTTAAAAGGGTGATAAAACATTACAATAACTTTGGTCAATCATAGCCACTTTAGGCTTAAACAATTTTGAAAAATACAAAGATGGAACATGAGAGAAAAATCTTAAAAAAAAAAAAAAAAAAAAAATCAATAGAAATCTGCATTTAAAACTATAACAAAACTATCTGGTGTATGGGGAGGGATTGTAATAAACAAATGGTAAATGCATAAATTTTAAAAGAATAAAGTAAGTTAAAATATCAATTATAAAAGAATGCATTGTGAAACTACACCCAAAAAATATTTTAAAATACTGAGAGAAAATAATAAAAATATCCAAAATGTATATAAATTTTTCCCATTTTGGCCATTTCCAGACGAATATGAGAGGGTACCTAAATTATTAATTAAATGGGTAAAATAATGGCATAGAATAGGCAGCTAATGAATTTCACTCACAAAATTACAGTAATTATTTCACAAAAAACATGCAAATTAACATGCATTAATAATGCAAAACATGCACTAATAATGCTATTTTAAAACATTTGTGAATTAACTATTTTATACCATTAGCTAATACTTAAAAGAAAATACTTTATAAGATCGAAAACAAATGTCAATTTGAATTGGTTTGATTTTGGTTTGAACGGACAGTGCTTTGAGGCCTATAGCTACTACGGCTGTCACCTCGATTGATCCAGAATACACAGAAATAATACAGAACACTTTATTACAGAAAATCCATTACATACATTTATTACACACATCAAAATGGACAATACAGACACCCATGCCGCTAGCCGGCCAAATGTCAACAATAAAGAGTAAACAATCGTGATTCGTTATGTGACAATGAAATCATTTGCGGCTGTAAAAAAAAAAATAAATAAATAAAAATAAAAATAAAAATAAATAAATAAAGCCACACAAATATAAAGATTCTAACAATAATGTTTTTAAAACACACCTTCGCTTTTCTTAAATAAAAAGTTTTAATTAAACACTGTTAAAAATTTTACTGTTTTGCTGCATCGTCATTACACAGCTTTTATAGAAAATGATTACTTTACCGTATTACACTGTTAAAAATTTGACCCATTTGTTGCAGCGTCACTCCACAGCTTTTATAGAATATCTCTTTTATGACCAATGAGAATGCTCCATATCACAGTAAAAGTAACCGCTTTATATAAAAGCAGTGGAGTGATGCTGCAGCAAATGAGTCAAATTTTTAACAGTGTGAATATTGTGTTTGAAATAGGGAAAAGATTTCAAAGCGTAGTAAAATGTAGTGATGTCATTTACAGCTCAAACTGTAAATCTGACAAATGAGAACACTCCATTACGACTCTGGAACGTTTGCATTGGACAAAGAATTAATAGCCTTTAAAATCGGAGGTAACTTTTCACAATGAAATTTGTCATTGGTCACGATAAGTGTTTTTTCTCGTGGATAGGTTGACCCCGGAATCGTTATACACGGAGGAATTTTATTTATATAATTTTTTTTAAAGAAAGTAACTTAACCCATCAGTGCACATGCCTGCATTTGTAGATTGACTTCACAATGTTATTGGAGTAGATTTTATTCCAGCGTGTGTGCTGATGGTTTATTATAAACTAGCAATAGTGATAAAAATATTTAATTATTGTAAATTCTTATTTTTAACATTAAAAAATCATTTTTTTTCTTTTACTTGTAGATATATTGATACCAATGAGAAGAAAATGCAAGGGTGTAAGAGAGAAAATGAAGTTTTAATACAAAGACGGAAAGAAGGAGGTAATTCAGTTCCTTATCGAGTTATTGACAATGCTCAAAAGCTCTTGGATGATGAATGGTTTGTATTTCTTGCTTAATTTTCAGTATTCTTATATTAAATTAATTTTACATGATTTTGAAATTGAATTGCCAATTTACATGCTTTCAAAACATGAGTTTATGTAATTTTTGCATATTATATAGGGTAAAACCACCAGTGATGGCCCGGTTAAAGATGGCTATTAGCTAATATTACTATGGCATGCATATTTTTATCATGATGATAATCAAAATAAAACAAGAAAGGATGGAAGAACACTTTTGTGTCAAGAAAATGAACAAAAAAATAATTTATTCCTTTTATAACATTTGTTTTACTGAAAATTACAAAATAACAATTTGCATCCATAATGGTCCATCATTGCATTAGTGATGGCCCACCAAAGTATTCATTTTTTTTCTGATTATTTTTGCAAGTTTTGGTCCTGGTATTTATGTGGCTTCTTTATTGATCTTCTTAACTCTTTTATTGGCCATTTCAGCTTCTTTTTTCCCCCCCTTTTGCAGTTCTTTCTCCCTATTTTACTTCTTTTTGTTGCAATTCTTCTTGGTTCTTCCATTCCTTATCGTTTTGAAACTCATTCCATCTTTGCTATGTCAAGTAAAAAGGCATTTTTTCCGGTCTCCTCTTTCCTTTCCTTTCAGGATTGTGCGGCTATTCAAGAATTTCTTTTAACAATTAAGAGCAGTCTTCAGCTGTGGAAATAGTAGTATTGTCTTTATTTTTTGATTGTGAAAAATTGTCTTTGTGGAAATTTTTCGGCTCCTGTTGAATGGTTGTGTCTGACATTCAGGAATATTTTCGAAGGTGTTTCTGTTACTGAATCTCATACTGGGCTTGAGTACCATGATGTCTACTGTGTCCGAGTAATCTTCTTCAACTGTATCCTTTGCCATTTTTGTAATTCTGGTTTGAATGGTTATATTTTTCTCCAGAAAATCACACAAATGGTGTAAAGTTTCAAATTCTTCACTTGGTTATTTTTGAGTGTTTTCGATTTTCTTTATTACATTGTCATCGACGATTTATTAGAAAGCCTCAACCAATATATTTATTTTTGTAGTGTTCGTAGTCTCATTGCATATGGTTTCAATTGAAATATCATCCATGTGATTCTCGCTCTTTAAGTACTAAGTCCTGTTACCCTGAAATCATTTTTTATTGCCATCCTCATTTTGTTTTCTAGTGTGATTTTTAGGATTGGAGCAATGTGCACTTTAGTTACAGCTTCATGTGGATGATTTTTCCACCAGCAAAGAAGGTATTTGTTCTACTGAGTTTTAGATGATGAAAAGCAACTACATTGCAAGGTTGAAGGTTTTGAGTTGCATTTGGGCATAAAACTATCAATATTATCTTTAAAGATTTGCAAAGTTTATTGGTTTCATGTGTAAGATGATTTTTATCACTATTCACAAATAAAATTACTGGCAGTTTAATATCATTCTTTGCTAGTAAAAGAGCAAAGACATTTCCTATCCATTTATAAAACATTTGTGCAATCATCCAACCATTGCTAATCCTTCTGATGCCCCAGGATGGAAGAATGCTGTGAATCAATTGTGCAGGAATTCTTTCAAGCAGGATTGATGAATTTTTCTAGAATCACAGTAACCACTCGCACAGACTTTTAAAAGAAATGTTCTTTTATTTTTATATGCTATCACCACTGATATAAATATGTGATGCCGGGCACATTGTTTGGGTTATTGAAAAGAATGCTGAACTTATTCAAACATTATTTGCATTTAAGAGCTCAGATATAGACAGTGTGCCCTGAAACTTGTTACATATAGCAAGTATTTTCTATGCACAACTCCACTTTTTAAAATACCTGTATCCCTCTCACATTAGATGTCTAAAATGATTTATTGTTGGATTGCTCTGGATCTCCTTGTTATGCCAAATAAATATGCCAGATCTACAAAATTGTCCGCACCTCAATACACTCGCTATCTAAAAACTCTACTCAGGAAAGAGTGGATCATGCACCATCGGGTCTGTGCCAGAACTAACTTAGCTATTTCCCGAGAGAACAACAACAAAAAAAGGTGTGTGTGTGTGGGGGGGGAGGGGGTGACAGAGCTACATTCGTCCTGACTGAAGAGATATCCCTCTATTGTCTCAAATTTCTTCCTGAGCAGATATCCCTAGACTTCTTTGTTTTCTTATCTGTTTTTCACATTCTTGAATTGAAGGAGAAACTGTCATTCATTGATATAATGGAATTTGTTCATACAATGCTATCTAGTTAAAATAGCTCGAATTAACTTCTAGAAATGAAAAATGATGAAAATGTTTGATGAAAATGATGATGACAATGAAAAAAATTTTACTTTAAAACCCCAAGTACATGGAAAGGGATACAAATACAATATATAAGTAAAGAAGTAATAACAGATAACAGTAAACTAAAATAGTTACCTGCTCATTAGTGCCAGAAACCTGACACAAGAATACTCAGAGACATACAAAGAATATTCTTTCAAGTTTTTCACTAACTATACATGAAGCCCAGTCTAGATATGAATCCCATTTGAGCAAACGTCAAACCATTGAATTACTTTGCAGTCTATCTAGGAAGCTTAAAGCTATATTTAAAATATTCATCGCTGGTTATAGCTGCTAATTGTGATATCAAAGTTAGGCAGTTAGGATGTAGATTCTAGTCTAAAAGAGTAATCAATTATGCTATGTACAAAGAAATGTCGAGTAAGTGTGGGCCATCATTGCTATGACCATGAAAAAACACCATTAGTAGTGGCCCACCCCAATAAATCACTTAATAAGTGTATTTTGTTACACTAATATGTTTACATATTTCCTAAACTTTAAGATAAGTTATTAAAACTTATTTTTTTTATTTATTCTTGAAAATTTTGTACATAGCACAAAACCCAAATTTACCCACTAAAGTTTTGCTAACAAAACAACGGTTAAGAAAGGAAAGAAGAAGAAGAAGGGAAAAAAAAAAAAAAAAAAAAAAAAGAAGTTTCGTAGGAGTAGCTTGTGTTTATGTGACATGATTTGATTTGTCAAAACACATGCATAATATGACAGTCCAGAGACCCTTTCAGTTCACAGGCTATCATAGCCTGAGAGCTTATGTGCCCATCCGTTCTGTATGTATGTATGTTCGTTCATTCGTACGTGCGTAACGCGATAACTCTTGATAAAAATATCCGATCCACTTGAAATTTTGTATATAGGTATATCCTGACAAGGTGCTTCCCTGATTAGTTTTTGGAGTTCATTCGATATGTATAAGAGGGGGAACGGGGGGGGGGGGTCATGCCCCTCCTTTTAATTGATATAAATGGGTTTTTCATGCAGAATTAAGTTTTCCTTCAAAATTTAGATATAGGATCATTCTAATGGGGCGATTCCGTGACTGTTATTAGGTGTTCATTAAATAAGTATAAACAGGGGGAACGGGGGTTCTAATGCTCTTCCCCTTTATTTATATAAATGTGTTTTTCAAGCAGAATTGTCAGATTTCGTTCAAATCTCTGAATAGTTTTGGAAGTTTAATGATTAAGTATAAAAGAGGGGGATAACTCCTCTTAAATTATATAAATGCTAAATGGGTTTTTATTAAGAATTATCCGATTTGCTCTGAATTTTGGATATAGATTTTTTATATGATAAAGCATGTCCTTGATGGTATAGGAGGTTAGATGATTAAGTATAAAAAAGAGGAAAGGAGATAGCTGTTTCCCCTTCTTAATTTTTTTTTCTCGAACGGAATTAACCTTTGAAATATAAGGCTGTAATGTACAATTAGTATGTGTAGCCTGTGAGCTCAATGCCATCAGTTTAACTGGGCAATATTCTTTTTATTATATTATCTGATTGGCGCTAAATTCAAATGTTGAGTGTTTCGCATCTAGCATCCTAGGAATAATTAATGGGCCATTACTGGTATATGGTCTATTATAGGGGATTTTGCCCTATAACTTATTTAAATTAACATATCCATTGATACTAGCAATTATAGGTATAATTTTTTCTTTTTATTCAATTTGCATAGTGTAGCTTCTCAATGCACGAAATTCTTAATGTTTTCTGAAAAAAAGATTTTTTATTTGAAGAACTATAATAAATCAAACATATTCCTGAAATGCTAAAAATATCCTAAAAACAAAATCAGAACAGAAACAAGAGAAAAAAAAATGACACATTATGTGGTGAAATTAATATTGTCGTGTTCTGAATTTCATATTATGGCATCAGATTTAGCTATCTTTCATTTTTACTCTCATAATGAATGAAGTATTATTTTTAATGTTTTTTAAACACCTTCTGACATAGTATACTCTCATTTGTTAAAATATATTTTTGATTAAAATTTATTAAAAATTAAATGAACATTGTTTTCATAAATGAAATTAAAAATTGCTCTCATTAATATTGCTATGAAAGTAAAATACCATATCATAACATGCATAGTATAACGTCAATGCTTCATTTTATTTTATATTTATGATTAAAGCAAAATTGAAGTGTTTAGGGTAATACATGTAGTAGGGATGCAACGGATATCCAGCCAATATCCGGCTGATTTTTTAGTATCCAAAATATCATCGGATATCCGAATCACAATCACCAGATATCCGACTTATCTATCAGATATCCGATAGAATGCAGCAAAGCAAATATAGATGAATAACAGTAATCGTTTGATCCCAAACAATGCCTAAAAACTTTTGTTTGCAATGCAAAAGTTGAAATGTTATAATAAGTTCCCTATTAATGAGTAAAAGGTAACTCTCAAAAGTTTAAAGAATTGCCAGCTTTCCTACGATTTATATTTAAACGCTGTAATAAATTCAAGAATTTACGTTTTTATCTTTTAGAAAATTGTATCTTTACTTTCAGATTGTAAAACAAAATTTGAAGTCAAAATAGCAAATAAAGCCTTTTTGCAAAAATGTATAAAGATAGAAAACCAACATTTAGAAATGCACAAATAATGCATGATGCATGAAAAGGTAGCAAACAGCCGTTTTGAATCTACTATTGAGATTCTTCATCAGGACAAAACTCAGCATGCTAGAAAAAGCTAAGTTGAGCAAAGCGACAGAGAAGCGCAGGCTAAATTACGGGAGCGAATGATAGATTCAAAATGGCTGTTTGCTACCTTTACATGCATTATTTATGCATTTCTAAATGTTGGTTTTCTGTCTTTAGTCTTTATAAAATTTGAAGTTGTTTATTAAACTATGATTTTATTAATTTTCTTTCTTTCTTTTAATTTAAACAATGGGTTAATTGGTTTTTAAGTTAAACAACTAAACAGACCTATTTTTATTTTCTTCTATCCTTGATAGAAGAAAGTAATGTTATCAATTTTTTATGACGAATTTACATGTTTTAGGGATCCAATATCCCAAAAACATGTTTATTCAAAACCTCTGTTTGTCCCAGTGTTGCCATCATAAGCATAAAAGGGATACAGGCGATACCCCAACCCCTCTTAAATTTGGTAAATGGGTTATTATGCAGAATTTTCCGATTTGCTTTAAATTTTGGATGTACATTCTTTCTGATGAGGCGAATCTCAGAATAGTTTTGGAAGTTTAATGGTTAAGTATAAAGGGGGGATAACTCCTCTTAAATTATATAAATGGGTTTTTATGAAGAATTATTTGATTTGCTATGAATTTGGATATAGGTTTTTTTATGTGATAAAGCATATATCTCATTAGTTTAGGGAATCCAATGATTAAATATAAAAAGGGGAAATGGGCAGGAGCTATCCCCCCCTCTTAGTTTGTTTTTCGAACAGCATTAACCCTTGAAAATATGAGGCTGTAATATACAATTAGGATGCGTAGCCTGTGAGCTCAATGTCATCAGTTTAAGAAGGCAATATTCTTTTTATTGTAATTTTTTTTTTCATAATCATTTTATACAGTGAATTAATGGTTATAATATAGAAGTAGTATTAATATTTTGTAATATTTTTTGAAACATTGAGATCTACAAAATAGAAGAGAGTTTTGGGATTGGTGCATCCAACTAGTTATTTTCGTGACTTCATTGCAAAATTTTAAAATTAAAAGTTTTTTTTTTGTTTATAAATTTTAAACTGATTTAACTTAAAATAAAATTAAATGTAGCTTAAGGTAATCAGCATTAAATAATTAAAACATGAAAAAAATTAAACCTATGTTTAGAGATAACTCTTCAACCATTGGTATATTAGTAAGACATTTTATGTTTGCATTATAAAAAGGTGCTATGTATTTCTTTATGAAAATACTTTACAATTATAGACATATTAATAAACATGTAAAATTTGTTCTAAAAATTATCAGCATTTCATTGTACAAATTATTAGCAATTATCAGCAGTTCATTGACAAATAGGCAGAGTATTTAAATGTTTGAATTTCAGGATGGAATAGCAGGATTCATGCCCTAAAAAATCCTGTGGGCAAGACATTCCTGTTTCTTAAAAAAAAAAAAAAAAAAAAAAAAAAAAAAAAAAATTACTTTTTGAATTTTTTTTTTTTTGTTGTGAAGTGGCGATCAAGTCTCAGGACTGACTGATTATTTTCGTGATATTTTCCACTATCGATCGACAAATCTCACAGTTTGCTCTTACAACAATTATACAAAATTGTTTTTCTGCGTCTGACTGTAATTTTTCTCGCAAATTTTTCTTGTTTGCTTGTCACACAAAATTTTGCAATTTTTTTTTTTTTTTTCTGGAGACCAACTGGCAAATTTCACAATTTATTTCTCTCAACAGATTGACAAATTTAACTATTTACTCTGCGACTGATTGGCAAATTTCCCTTTTTGTTTTTGTGACATTCTGATGAAATTAACAATTATTTTCCTGTATTCAGCTGAAAAATTTGTGTTTTGTCTTTGTTATTGGCTGACAAATTTAATGATATTTCCTTGTGACAGATTAACAAATTTCACGATATTTTACTGTGATTGATTGACGAATTCTGCTATATTTTCCACTGTTCAAGTTCCCTCTAAGTTCAAATTTTTTCAGACAGGTCAACAATTTTTAAAAATTTACTTCTGCCATGGTGGACAAAATGAGTAATATTTTTTCTATGACTGATTTACATATTTTGCGATTTTTTTCCTGTGCCGAAGCAAGAAATAACTAAAAGGACAGTAATGGTCACTAGAGACTGAGCTTCTGGAATTAGCGCTAAACAAAATGAGATTAAATCTTGTTATCTCGTCTTACTAAATCATTGGAAAAAAAGAAAACATGTTTTTTTACAATCAATGGTTCAACATTAGATGTTTCATTTTTCAAAATCATCGCACATTTCCTCATCAGTGGGCTCAATAATCATACCTCTTTTTTTATTTAAAAGACTATCTTTCATACGATGTTTCTGTTTGTATTTGTTTTTTTTTTCCCATATCTTATAATTTGCACCTGCACATTTTGTAATTTTTCTACTCTCTTCTTTATTAACAATGAAATTTTGATTTCCTATTTAAATAAAAATTCTTCTATATTTAAAGAAGTACGTAAAATAAATAAAATATGGACATCCATTGCCCAAAGCAAGATGTTTAAATACTTCCCATTGAGTTATTGAAAATCATTAAAAGCATCATTTTTATGATCAAAACATGATTTATGTAATAAGAGTCATATATTACGTATGTCATGGATTAAACATTAATATCCCTAGATGAATCATAAACAAAATAAAATGCGGACACCACAAGGTCCATTCTCGAGTGATAACAACAACCGTTTTCCAAATGATTAAAAAAAATGATAAACTTCAAGAAAACCATTTAAATAATTGATGTGCGTAGTTCACAGAAATTAGGACATGACTTTTTTAAATAAACCATTTCTCATGTAATAGAAGAAATCTACTGACAATGTCATTTTCGGAATTCCATATGGGTTTAAAATTCCAATGCATAGTTGAACATAATTCAATTAGTTAAAATGGCAGGGATTACGGTATTGACGATACTTCCACTAAGTGATGTACAATCACAGAAGGATATGGAGGATACAATCACCTACATGCATTATTCGTGCAAGCAAATAAAAAATGAATGCACACCAGATTTTACAAAATTAAGAACAAAAAAAAAAAAAAAAAAAAAAAAAAAAAAAAGAATAAATCAAAAACAAGTATTTCCAATAATTTAATGTATTAGAAAAGTTGCTCTGTTCTGTTGTCAAAAGTGTTACCATAAAAGATTCTAAACCACGCAAAATCGAACAAAATCTAAATTAAAAAATTCATTTAGCAACTCAGTTATTAATTGTCCATAACACTGAGTAAAAATTGAAAAACAGATATGATATATATAAAGCTTGATTCTTTTCCTTTGTTTTAATTAAAATAAACAATTTGGATAATTATCTTGAGTTGTTGATTTAAATTATTTCAATGGAAATTTGTCATGTCGGTATAAATTGTAAATATTTAAGTGGCAAGTGAAAAAATAATAGGGTTAAAAAAAAAAAAAATCCCTCTTATATAGTTTAACTACCCTGTATTTACAAATGTTATGAGGGAAACTCTCTCCTCCTGGGAAAACCTGAATTTCAAGCTCTGATTGTCAAAGATATATAGTTTCTGTAAAATATATTTCAATACATTTAAAATGTTAGAATTGTGTGTGAAACATGTTTGCAATTTATTATTTGAGATGGCATTGGATAAAGAAATAAACATTCACCATAACTAAAAACATATTTAGTACCCGATATCCGAATCTGGCAGGCAAATCGGATACCGGATATCCGGTATCCGATATCCGGCAAAATCAGTATCCGGTGCATCCCTAACATGTAGCTAATATATGTTATTCTTTATTGTATTAGATTCAATTGTATTTTATATGTTTTTAATTTATTTTTATTTGTCCCATGGTTTTTTCTAAGCACATCATCCTTTACACAATTAAAATATGATTTATATATATATATATATACACAGTGAAACCTCCAAATAAGGGACACCCATGGGACCGGAACTTTTGTCCCTTAAATAGAGGTGTCCCTTATTTGTAGTTTTTTATATTATTTTTAATTAATCATTCAGAAAGATATAAAATTTACAAAGCATTAAAGGTGAAATTTAAATGTACCTGAAGTGTATAAAGTATGTTAATCAGACAAAATAAAGAAAAGAGAGTTAATTAAAATTTTCAATTGATTACTAAATTGTTAAATGATTTGTAGAATCATTGATTTATATCTTTATGTAAACTGTGTACATGCAAAAAGTATGAAAACATTTAAAAGAATTTTACTTGAAGTTATCAATCAAAAGGGATTGTTTTGCGGATTTCAATTTTTAAGTACAAACCTTTCAAGTGATCATTTACCATATTTATAAATTTAGTTTTTCATTACTAGCAGTATTTACAAAAAACTATTCAATTGTTTTGCGTATTTTAAGGCAACAAATCTCTCAACTGTTCTACTCAGCAAGTGGAAAACATTTTGACACATTTACAAGTTCATTTTTAAACGGAAAGGTATAAAATTGGAACGTTTGACTTCGGAAGTGAGATGGAATTGAGTCGTGTTTTCAATTTTTTGATAAACAAATTGAGATTGAGCCAAATATCTATTGAGTTATAGGTGACTTTGATCACGTGACAAGGGTGTTTTTTACCCTTTCTTGAATAGTTATTCTTCTTTCACATGGCAATTTGGTTCAAAACACTTACTTTACAATATTTTCTGAAAGATCTATTGCATTTACAAAGAAATAGAAAAAACTGGTTGATTACATATTTTTTGAGCAACAATGCTTTATAGTTTCAGGCTTTTCTAGATAAAAATAAAACTTATGACTTAAAAATTTTCTTTTTGTATCTGAGAACAGCCTAAAAGCATCTGTAAAGTTCTTTTTTTCACAGTTTTCTTTTATTTTATATTTTCAGAATCATCGCCTCTATAACTATTTTCAGCATTACTTTCAATGGGAATAAAACGCACTGATATCAAATCAGAATTGTGGGTAAAAAACTGCTTGTTAATTGCGTCATATGTCTCTGTATCAACATGACATTCTATCTGTTTGATAAGTTCACAAAAATCTCCATTTTCAAGTGTCCCTTAAATCGAGTGTCCCTTATTCAGAGGTAAATACATTACACATCCTATATCAAGGGACTGGGACCGGATGTTTTATCCTTTAAATAGAGGTGTCCCTTATTTGGAGGTTTCACTCTATATATATTTTCTTAGAGATGCTTTTTGCCAGTTTTGATTTTCTTGTTTAAAAATTGTTTAAAAATTTAAAAATTTTAAATTTTTTTACTGTAACTTTGATGGAATAAATGGAATGATATTCTAGCTTGACTAATAGTCCAGGCATTTGGTGCTCAAAAAGGACAAATAAATGCAAGTTTTGGTGTAGTTTTGAAATTTGGTTTCCTTTACAGGGCTTGAATTTCAGGGCGGGATGGCGGGATTCGCGCCCTACATTTTGAAATCTCGCCCAAAAAAATAAAGTGGGCGGGAGGCTCCCGCCCAAAAAATTTTGTATTTTGAAACTACGATCAACTCCCATGACCGTTTTGCGAATTTTATGGTATTTTCGTGCGACTAATTAAAACATTTTGGCTAGTTTTTTACCGCGAAAGATCGTTAAAATGTACGATTTTTTCCGCGACGGATCTACAAATTCCCTAAATTTTTTCCTGCGATCAATTGACACGTTTCGATCTATTTTCTGCAGCAAAAAAGAAGTGATTCTATTTCGAATTCAGGGGTGATTCTCGTCCGAAATTTCCGATAATTTGAAATTCGGTAATGAGTTCCGCATAGTTGCCAACTTGTACGGTTTTGCGCGCGGAAAAAACAATCGCAGAGAAATGCAAATTTCATGAAAGGATCGCCAAAAAAGCGCACATTTCGTCAATACTTCGTGGAAAAACGACGATTTCGTCAATATTTTTGGCAACGAACTTTAAAGTTCACTGAAAAATGCGAATCTCCTGTCCGGATCGCGGGAAAAACGGCAATTTCACCAAATATCGCAGATAAAACGCTGATTTCGTCTGAAGACCGCAGGAAAACGTCGATTTCGTCTAAAGATTGCTTATATAACGCCTATTTTGTTAAAAGATCGCGGAAAAAAAACGCAGTTTTCGATAAAAGATCGCTTAAAAATGTTTTGTGAAAAGATCATTGAAAAAAACGCCGATTTCATCAAAAGATCACGGAAAAAATGCCAATTTCGTCAAAAGATCGCGGAGATAAAACGCCGTTTACGAGAAAAGATCGCATAAAAAAGCAAATTTTCTCTAAAAATCGTCAAAAAAATGCCGATTTCATGAAAAAAAACATGGGAAAACTCCGATTTCTTTAAAAGATCGCGGAAAAACCGCCGATTTCAACAAAATATCGCAATAAATCGCCAATTTTACTAAAATATCGCAGAAAAATCGCTGATTTCGTCTGAAGATCGCAGATAACCTCCCCCCCCCTCCCCCCCTTGTAAAGAATAGGCTGTATAAAATGTTGACCTCTTTTTTTTAAAAAACACATTTTACATAATTATTCTTGGTTGTTAAAAATTGTTTCAGTAGTATTTTGTTATGTCTGTATTCTTATAATTCTTTAAATGACACATAAAATAATAGTGCTTTTTAAAGATTTTTTTCTCCCTCCCAAACAGCTGAACTCCCCTCCATTTATAAATGTTGGGAGGGAGACTCCTCTCCTCGGAAAAATCGAATTTCAAGCCCTGACTTTATGTTTTTTGAGTCGATGAACACGAATCTGGTATTATCCAACAAAATTTATCAACGGAAATTTACACGTTTTTGGCAAAAAACGTGTAAAAACATGACTTTTCTTTGTTTTTTCTAAATAACCTCAAAATTATGCATTTTACATAAAAGTCCTCAATACATAAATTAAAGAGGACAAAATTTCCTACATTTTATGTAGTTTTTTTCTCTGACCAATGGTTTAGCCGTGACAGTGCCGCAAAAATGTGTGTGAAAAGCAAAAAAATTCTGAAAAACGGTAATTATGGTACTGTATGTCGATGAAACGTGAAAAAGAACTATTCTACACAAATTTTGACCAATTAATAATACTAAATATAACATTATTGACTATATTTTATAAATCTGATGTTCTTTGTTTCCTTTATAACTAAAAAATGATTAACAAGAAAGAAAAATCATGCGTTAAGCATAGATTATGAAGCACTTTCTAACACTTCATGAAATCTTTAACAAAATTCGTTATTTAAGGAAATAAGGTTACTGTATATAGCCAAATGTGTATTCCAGTACTTTTGAACAGCCCTGTAATTAATCTGTCAATTGAAGTATATATACTATATAATGGGAAAATTTAGTGTCTCAAAAAGATGTCTAGGAGGTTGAATTTTCTCTTTCAGCAATTTATACTAATAGATGGAAACATAATTGAATACTTTTTTTCAGCCCTGTATTTCATCTTGTACCTTTATTACACATTGGTATTAAGTTAAAATTTATTTTATTCTAAAACTCTCTTAAAACTACAGAAAGCACATTTTCAGAAATCATTATTCATACGCATCCATGCATCAAATTCTTTGAGTGGTTCTCTGTTTCATTTTATCTATATTCTGCAAGCATTTCTTAATAAATTAAATGCAATTCAGCATTTAAAAAAATGCATTACTTATTTAAAAACTACTTTTAAATAATTTACGTTCATATTCACTAACATTTGCGAACTCTTTTAGGTAGCCCTATATATCAACTATTATTTTTATACACACCATATAATGATCATAGATTTAGTGAAATTAGAATTAATTAAATTGCATTTCATCCATCCATCAGCCGTCAGCAGGTACATATACAGTACTCCGGAAAGAATATACTATTTGAAATCTTTTACAAGTCCGTGTAAATGCTATGTACTTCATATTATGCATGACTGTATGGTATAATTTGTATTAAAACTCAGCATCATAGATCAATTTCATTATATATGAAATAGTTTTAATATAACTAAAATATGCCGCACACAATCCCCCCTTTACCATTATGAAATGGAATTCTTTTGTGTTGCCCTGTAAATGAATAATAGCTATTTTTCATCACATATTTTACAGAATGCATATTTTATTGCACCTCTTAAGTGTGTATAAATTTTAATATGTTTGTCAGATTTTTAACATCTTTAGATTTCATTTGAAACAATTTTTTCCCATATGCCGTAATGTAACAGTAAACTTTTGAGTGCCTCTGTAAATAAACTAATTGTGTTTAAAACTTCATTTGAAACAGGGTTCGTGCTAGGGTAAACGTCAATAATTTCCAAAAATTTCTGGGCAATCCGAATGTATTTACAGGAGTTAGAGCACGGCCAGACTTAGAAACAAACTAAATGTTCATGCACTTTTCAACTTCATTGGAAAGTGCTAAAAATTAGTATATCTGTGATCGAAATCTACATTTACGATTTGAAAATAATAAAAATAAAAATAATAATAATAATAAAGCATTTCTTAACTTGGTTTTTAAATAATATAAATGAAATAACTAAAACAGGTTTTAATTTATAAATGCTGACACGGACTTTAATTCTTAAAGTTCTTAAAGTTCAAAAGTGGGTGTGAAAATCAAAAAATTCTGGAAAACAGGAATTACGGCATTGTGCATAGATTTAATATGAAAACTGACTATTTTATGCAAAGATTGACTATAAATAACACTAAATATTATATGATTGACTGCATTTTACAATGAAGTTGCTAACAATAAATACGACAAATAATTATGTACATTAGTAAGTACATTTACTTTAAAAAAAGAAAAATACTATTTCCACTTTCTTTTACTTGAGGGTCTGTACTTTTCACCTACATCTACAAAGCAGAAAAGAGATGAATGGGATTAGTAGATGTTTTTATTGCTACTAATATTATAAGTTTTTTTTTAAAGTAAATATTTGATATCTTGCAGCATGACTATTTCCCCTTCCATTGGATCCACTGGTTCATTGAGTATTTTGTAATAGCAAATGAACTTTTAATAAGAGATATGCTCATTTTTATTTATTTTTTAGCTATGAAGGAAACTAGAACATAAAGGTACAAGGTACACTACAGGGCTGAATAAAAGTATTCAATTATGTTTAAATCTACTAGTATAAATTGCTGAAAAAGAAATTTCAACCTCCTAGGTATTTTTTTGAAAAACTAAATTTTCCCATTATATAGTATATTATATAGCAGCCGAAAGATCAAATGCAGGGCTGTGTTCAACAGTATTGGAATACACATTTGACTATATACAGTAACCTTATTTCCTTAATTAACGAAGTTTTGAAAAAATTTCATGAAGTGTTAGAAAGTGCTTCATAATCTATGCTTAATGCATGATTTTTCTTTCTAGTTAATTATTTTTTAGTTATGAAGGAAACAAAGAATATCAGATTATAAAATATAGTCCATAACATTATATTTAGTATTATTAAGTGGTCAAAATTTGCATAGAATGGTTCTTTTTCACATTTCATCGATGTACAGTACCGTAATTACCGTTTTTCAGAATTTTTTGCTTTTCACACCCATGTTTGAGGCACTGTCATGGCTAAACAATTGATCAGAGAAAAAACTTTAAATACATAAAATGTAAGAAATTTTGTCCTCTTTAATTTATGTATTGAGGACTTTTATGTAAAATGCACAATTTTGAAGTTATTAAGAAAAAACAAGAAAAATCATGTTTTTACACGTTTTTTGCCAAAAAAACGTGTTTTTGGGGATAAATTTTGTTGGATAACACCAGATTCGTGTTCAGTGACCCAAAAAACATAAAGGAAACCAAATTTCAAAACTACACCAAAACTTGCATTTATTTTCTACCAAATGCCTGGACTATAATGTTATTTGAAGATATTTTATCCTTAAGTTTTCTTTAAAACTTTAAACCTGTTTCTAAAAAATATTAGACTGAAATGCAAAGTTCTTGCATGAGTCTACTGATATATATTTTATTTTCGATATCAAGTTTCCTTTTTCCATGCGCATACAAAATGCACAACAATGAATGAGGTGCCCTACACATTTTTAAAAGTTTTTTGACCTAATACACTCATTGTGTTGAAGCATGCTGCTTGAGGGAAAAAAAAAAAAAAAAAAAAAAAAAAAAAACTCCTAATTAAAAATTAACATAAAAAGTATCATAAAACAATTTCAAAAATTCCCTGCAGAAATCTTGCATGGGTCCACTGATATTTATTATTTTTTTAATAAAATATAACTACAGTAATCCCTCAACATTCGCAAGTTTTGATTATTCACGAAATAAAAAATGACTATTTCTATATTTGCAAATGTTTAACTTGGTTATTCTCGAATTTTGTTTCATAAAAAATATTTTTATACAAACTATACCCACTTTGTTTTACCAATTATATAAAACTATTTGACACTTGACAGCTGCATTTTGTTATAGTCGAAGTTCTGAGAACTTCAACTCTTATATTGAAGCAAATATAAATCAGTAATTCTGTGAAACACAAAAATTAAACCGATTCCAAAACTGAAAAAATCCTAAATCTTCTAAAATTCTAATTTTTTTTATTGCAATTGAAAAATTTTCTGCAAAAATTGTATGGAAAATTTTAAAACTTCAACAACTTGTTGAGAAAGCAATAGAATGCAATACTTAAGGCTGTTATTAACTGCTCTGCTCAACAAGCACAAAATATTTTGACACATTTACAAATTCTTTTTTTTACGGAAAGATATAAAATTACAAAATCTGGCCATTGAAGCGATTTGATCTTACTGAATTTCACATTTTTTTTTATTAATAAATTACTACTGAATTATAAGCTTTTTTCATTACATGACAAGGAGTTTTTCTCCTGTCGTTGATTAGTTTTTGAAAGTATGTTCAAAATGCCCAATTTGACACTATTTTCTGAAAAATCTATTGTGTTTGCAAAAAAAATGGGGAAATGAGTTCGATTCAATAGTTTCTGAACAACAACACCAGCTAGTTTCATGCATTTCTGAGCAAAAATAAAATAAAACTTATGTCATAAAGTTGCCCTTCTTGATTTGAGAACAGTGTTAACTGCGAGGAGTCTCGAATTCAAAAGTAAAATCGAAACTGCAACTTTTCCTTATAGGGCTATTCATAAACAAAAGATCTGTTCTTGCAAATAATTGTATATCAGTAAATTTTTTCAGCCATAAACTAACAACCAAAATTGCTACAATATATTTAAAATTATTGGAATTTATATACAGGATGCATTTTTTAACCTACTGACAGTCTTCCAAAAAGGCGAAATTGTACTGTTGTTTTCTCTGCACTTTGTTTTAAATGTTAAAAAAAGATTATTCTTTCAAAATTATATAAAAAACTTAAAAGCGAATATGAATGTTATCCTTGAAAGCTTTAATTATTGTTCAATGTATTAAAAATCTCTTAAATGAATACAATTATGTTACTTTAAATATTCCCTGCATTGCAGTGAAACCTGGAGCTTAGTAAACGTGTTAAAACGGGCTTGTCAGTGAGAGGGTTAAGGCTAAATAAAAAAGAATTTTTTTTTTAAACCTAACCCATTTTATGCACAGGAAGATAGTCTCAACATTCGCAATTTTGACATTCACAGAAATTTCTGTGAACCGAATCTTCGCAGATGTTAAGGGATTGCTGTATTCATAATTTAGTCTGATTGAAAAAAAAAATAATAACTTGTTTTATTACTATTATTTCAAATAGGGATAGGGTTGTGGCTGTATTTGTTCAAGGTCCAGCATGGCAGTTTAAAGGATGGCCTTGGAATGGAAATCCAGTTGAAATATTTTCTAAAAGTAAGTATCAGTTCACACTTAATAGGGAGCTATACATATATAATGTTATAAGTATTTTGCTAATTTTGGATACCCCCCCCCCCCAGGATGTACTTGATGATATCATATATTGTCATTCGTTGAACCGTGCCCAATAATATTGTTATCAATGTCTGCATTTTTTTTTTCTTTCTTAGATCCTTTTTTACTTTTTTTTTTATACTCTTGCAGTGACATACATGATTATATATTTAATTACTCACATACTTTATGGATTCAAAAAGTGAATAAAATATCAATACCTGAAATAAATTTATATCTAATAAAATTTAAAACAGCTAATTACTATTTAAAAGTATAAAATAATAGCTAATTGTTGCATAGTGCATTCAAAAATAATACTCTCTTCTTGCACTTGTCCCTTGTCCAGGGAGGTTAAAAGCAGAAATTATCAACAAAACTGTGCAGAGCATTCTTTGTCTTTCTTTGCTGGTAAATGCATATTATGCTACTGATATCTCTAACAGCAAGTTATTGCAAAAGAATTAGAATGTCAAGTGATTGGGGTGTTCCAAATTTTGAAATGAAATGATTTTATATGTTTAACAATAACATATACACACGGCAGTGTGTCAGCCAAGTTCACAAAGTAAAAAGGCATAACACCGGCCGTGGGTTATATTACACGAACCATTTCGGGCCACTTTTGACTCCCCCACCCTCAATAACTTAAATTCTATTTGACCTAGACACTTGCAATTTTTTGTATCATCTAAGACCATCTTCTAATTACCTTTTAATCCTATAAATTAAAAAAAAAAAAAACTCTTACCATTCACGAGAATTTGATGCCCGGAAATCACTATTTTTACCACTGACTGACTGACTGATTCACTGACTCACTCATCAAAATGTTTGACTACTTCCAGGTAACTTAGGAAGTTGAAATTTGGTGAAGAAGCAGGTTATTGGTTTATAAATAGAGAAAAATCAGAAATCACCACATTAAACATTAATGGTTGGCTAAAAAATAAATTATTGGATTGCAATGGGAGTTTATGGGAATTACGTGAAATACCAGAAATAGTGCAACGTTGGTGTCATTTTTGGCGAGTATCGAGGCTGATCTTTGAAACTACTGAACCGATTTGAAAAGTAATAGTATCAAAATGATGGTATTCGCCCTGGTTCAAACATAGGCTATATCTTATGTCAATGCCACTAACCTAAAAGGGGGTGCAGGAGCAAAAATATTCTAAAAATGTGATTTTTGTGTTACTGAAGGGCCTAGAAACATAAAGTTTGGCATGTTAATTATAAGATATAAATGATCACTAAGAGCATTTGCTAAAAAATACAAAACTTAAAAAGGGTGAAAATCCACGAAAAGCATTCTAAAAACATTCTAAATAAAGATTTTTAAACAATCTCAGCAAATAACGAACCTATTTTAAAAGTAATGATATTAAAATGATGGAGACAGTCCTTGCTCCAACATAAGTTACATCTTATGTCGATGCCACTAACCCAAAGGCGGTACAGGAGCAAAAAACTTTCTAAAAATGCGACTTTTATCTTACTGACGAACCTAGAAATATAAAATTTGGCATGTTAATTATTTATAGGTTATAAATTATCTCTAAGGGCATTTGTTAAAAAATACGGAATTTAAAAAAGGTGAAAATACACGAAAAGCATTCTAAAAGTGTTCTAAATTGTGATCCTTAAACAATCACAGCAAATAACGAAGCAATCTTAAAATTAATGATATCAAAATGATGGTGACACTGACAGTCCTTGCTCCTACACAGGCTATATCTTTTGTCAATGCAGCTAACCCAAAGGGGGTTCAGGAGTAAAAAACCTTCTAAAAATGTGATGTCTTTTTTACTGAAGGCCCTAGAAACATAAAATTTGGCATGTTAATTACTTATATAAAGATCACTAAGAACATATGTCTTACCTTATATATAAGGTCATTATACGTACAAATATTTGTTAACATACACAAAAATTTAAAAGGAGGGAAAATGCACGAAAAGGGTAAAAAATTTTTAAATGGCAATTTATCTTGGGAAGTTAATGAACCGATTTAAAAATAATGATGTCCAAATGATCATGACAGTCCTTGCTCCAACAAAATTATTGGATAAATTATGGGATTGCAATGGGAGTCTATGGGAATTTGGCGAAATACCAGAAATAGCACCAAATTAGCATCACTTTTAGCAAGTAAATTATGTCGCCAATTTGGTGATATATACCCAAGTTGGTGACAAACTTTTTTGGTCGGCAGGATAATCAAGTAGTACCGAATTGCATAAAAGAAATATCCTTATTAGTGGGATTTAAAGGAACATAAGCAATCCTAATATTCATATTTTTAAGTATGAATGGAATTTTTTCCGAAACATTCCTGTAATAGGGCTGAATGAGCAATGCACTATAACGTTACAAATGTGCAAGAAAACATAGAAAATGACAGGAAAAAAAAAAAAAAAGCGTAAATACAGGGGAAAATTATAAGATTAATATTAAATAAAGGTACTTTAATATTAAGCCTATTTATTTCAAAGAGGAAACATAAACCTATTTATTTGACAAAAAATAATGATATCCCATCAAAAACATAAATGTGAAAGAATTCCAAGTTTGTTAACGATTTCGCTAATAAAAGAAGTGAGATATAACTGAAAACCAAGTTCTTTCGAAGCTCCTTAAATCATAGCTCCTGTTATGCGTAATGTTCTTTGATTGCTTAAAATGATTTGTTATGTTACTTTCTATTCAATGGAGCGACTTGGCCAGTTTTCAGCTACCAACTTTTATCTTTGAGTTTGAGTACAATTTAGTCTAGTATGTCATTGGCAAAGATCTAGTCAATCAAGTATTCGAATAAGTATATCGAAGTTAAGATATTGATAATACAGGGTTCATGCAGACTTCTTAGACTCCTTAGAAATTACTTAGAAATGAAAACGTTCCCAAGTAGTACTTAGAACTACTTAGATAAACAAAATACTCCTTAGAAACTCCTTAAATCGTATTGTGACGTTGTACGCGAGTAGTATTGCTCCCAGGGAAAAAAAAAAATAATAATCGGATTGTAAAACGCACGGTAAACCCTTTATGCACATCATTCATCAGAAGCACAGCAGTGATTGGTTGGGATCATACTAAAAGCCATCAATGTGATTTACTTTTCATGGCCATAAGAGAATGAAAAGTGAAAAGAGTAATCCAAACACACCTCTGAGCTTCTAATTTCAAAAAGTGATTACAATGTTTAATTCCTTCACGGCTAGATATACAACTTTGATTTCTTCTTCGGATTTAAAAATTATGAAAATCTCGGATTGTGATGGCATTTAAGCTGATTTTACTGATTTTCTGAACGTAACAGTTTCTGAAAACACTGCAGAATTTTTAAGTTTTGATAGTGAAAATATGAGGTTAGATAATTTTCTTTCTCCTCATTTAAGAACAAAACATGTAAAAGCTTGGTCATGCATCCAGAAGCTTCTTCTATTAAGCCATAGACAAGACTCTGTGGAAAGGGGCTTTAGTGTTAACAAAAAAATTGAGGTGGAGATGGAGAATCTTAAAAGAAAAATCATATGTGGCCCCAGGATAAACTATGATCATTTAAATGGTCTAAATGGTGATATAACAAAAGTTGCAATTGATGAAGACTTGCGTAATTCTGTAAAGATGCAAGACGTCATTATAATCAATATCTCGAAGTTGAGAAAAACACAGAAAAAGCTAAAGGAAAAAGAAAAATTGATGAAAACGATGAAATTGAATTAAAAAAAAAAAAAAATCTACAGAGCTGCGTACATGAATTTTTTTAATCTGCCGATGATTTTGCTGATCAAGCTGAAAAGCAAATGATATGAGTTTATTAGCAAAGTCAAATAGTTTTAAAAACTCTGCAAACGGAGGGAAAAAAAAAGAATTGCAGAAATTAGATGAATTAGATAACAAAAATTGCAAATAAATTCATAAGAAATTGATTCTAATAATGTTTTTTATTTTGTTTATTATTTAGCCCAAATTTCTTTCCATATGTTTTTTACTACATAAAGTTTTTGAATAATTTTTTTAATCAATATTTTTTGTTTTTAATACTGTTGTGATTTATCATTTGTATTGCAGTTTTTTTTCCCCCCAATGGAACCTAAAAGTAGATTTTATTATTGTAAATCTTTTGATCTATATTTTATTTATATATGTGTGCATAATTTAATTAAAGTATTCAAGAGTAGATACTAGGGACTAGTATCTTATAGGGATATTAATAATGGTGCTTTTTTTGTTTTTTGTTTTTCATTTTTCTATGCATGTCATGGACAACATTCATCTTCAAAAAATGCGATTAAGGTAAAGTACCCTAAAGCTTACACCCAAAATACAGTTCTTAAAGCTGACATTTTAAAGTAAAACAAATATTTAAAGCATTATCAATTTTCCAAATCCAAGATATCTTTGGTTTAAGAAGAAAGAAAAACTCATTCTAAATTATTGTAGAAAATTGGCAATACTTTAAAAAGTTATATTTTTTCGTGTAGTTTATTTTTTATTTTTTTATTTGAACTTACAAAATCACCAAGGTTATTAATTCTGTGCAATTTCAGCACCAATAATTAGATTCTAACAAAGATAAATTTGTTTGAAATGTTTTTCTCTCCAAATGGGGCATTAAAAATTAGGGTGTGCAAGTGCATGCCACATAAATAACAACTAAAGTGACAAGTCCTTAAAATTTTTTAGACTCCTTGGATTTTTTCTTCCCAACTCTGTATGAACCCTAAGTTTGGGAAATTAAGGAAGCCAATAAGGAAGCAATTAACTTTAAGTTATGATCAACTAAATAGAGAAATTTGAAAAAAAAGAAAACTTGCCAAGTAGCTCCATTGAATAGCAAGTAACATAACAAATCATTTTAAGAAATCGAAGAACATTATGCATGACAGGAGCTATGATTTAAGGAGCTTCGAAAGAACTTGGTTTCCAGTTAGATCTCACTTCTTTTATTAGCGAAACCATTAACAAACTTGGCATTTTTTTACATTTATGTTTTTGATGGGATTATATATACAGTGTGATTCATAAATATCAAAATACTAACTAAGGCACTAACTAAAGACAAAACTAAGACCTTAGATATTAGATCCTTAGATATTACTCCTAGGCTTACAAAAATAATTTTTTATCCATTCCCTGTAAAATAAAATTTACAGTTAGTAACTTTTCCCTTATTCATTTCTGAATTAAACACAAAAAATTCCATTTTCATATCTGTAAAACTCATGGAGTTATGTATGTTCAAATAATTCGCCAGGTTTTAAGAGATTTATGTCAATATTGTTAGACATAAATTGAAATGCATGTAGTTCAAGAAACAATGTTACTTTTAGAGTTGTAGGAAACGTGAAAAAAATATATTTATTGTGTTGGAATTTGACTTTTTTTTCTGTTTCTTGTGACAATTAACCATATAATTTTCGAACAAAATCACATCCTAAAATTTCTCAGAAAGTTTTAAAAAATGTTTAAATGATTATTGTTTGATAAGTCGGGTATTTTAAAATCATTCTACTGTTGAATTCCAATTTTTTTTTATTTAATTAATGTGGAAAATATACTTTTATCAATTTAAATATTTAAAAAGCACAAAAAAAAAAAAAAAAAAAAAAAAAAGTGATCTGATTTATTTTTAAAAAAATTATATTTTCAAGAAGAAATATTTTTCAAATTTGCCAAAACAAAATTAATGTAAAATAATCAAAAAAGATATGTTCCAAGTTTGCACATTTTTTCTTTAACAATTCTTGATTTATAACAATTTAAACGAGAAATGGTAAAAATAAATAAATCTATAAGCAAAAAAAAAAAAAAAAAAAAAAAAAAACACCATGTTTTAAAGTTTAAACAAAAATTGGCTCCTAATAAAATGTATAAATGCTTTTAAAAAAATTGCATGTGAGTAATTCCTTCCATCAGTTTAAACTTCTGATTCACTTTAACTTTGACCTTTACACCAACCTTCTTACTGTACTGTTTAAATGTCTGTCAATTTATTTAAAACAAGGCTTTTTCTAACATGTCAATTAAGAGTGTTTTGATAATTTTAACCATGACTACTTCTTGTTTTTTTATTGTCCCGGTGAGCAGTTAGAAACATCTGTATTCTGGGTCTGCCCTTTTTTTCTGAAGTATCAACCAGGTGTTACATATGATACTTATTGGTACTAAACTGAAATTGGCTTTTTTCTTCCTAGGTCCATGCTACTGTCCAGTATTTTAATGAAAACAGGATTCTTCAAGTGTGTGCTGCAGGGGAAAAAACTTATATTAAAGTCAAAACAAAAGCATTTATTTAAAGAAAAAAAAAAAGCATTTAATTTGACGACTAGTTATAATTTTGTGGTTGCCAAATGCAATAATTTAGTTACATTTGGTGACTAATGACCGCTAATTTCTAACCCTGATACTGACGTAAAAAAAAAAACTGTTTGTAGATATTCAATCAGCCCGGGTCAGACTTACTGAGATTAAAAAAATTTTCCAGGCCAGGCTGAACATTTTTTTTTCCATGGGTTGGTTTAAAACCAGATCGGGAAGTCTGGATATTTTGATCTGTTCAGACCTCTAATAAAGACCTCCAGCATAATTTGAAAGTAGGTTTAACTTAAAATCTATGTGCTGCTATTTTAAAACCACAGGAGGGGCACTGTCTTAAATTGATTTTAATAACCTACAATTTGTGGATGATGCCTGTCTTGCATTCAAAATGAGTCAATAACTTATCACTTAGAGGCTTGGATAAGTGGTGTAAGTCATGAATTTTGAATTTTAGTAACTTTGCGAGCTTTGCAGATACCAAGTTGTTTTTTAATTCAGGAATGCATAAAAGAAAATTTCCCAATTGGAAATTTTACTCAACAGAGCCTTATAGAAAATTATTTTTTGCATTTTCTCTAATAGACCCCCTCCTTCCAACAAGGTACAACTTGTCATTAAATTTGGCAATTTTTTTTAAATGAAACTTTGCAATTGGAAGTATGTATCTAGAGGTACTATTTAAGGAGATAGGCTATTGTTTCGATTTTATGAATCACACTGTATAGCATACAATATTATCATAAAAAGTATGATAATAATTACAGTAATAATAAAGATACAGAGTATATCATATATGTATTGATAGAATTTTTAGTAATTTTTATAAAAAGAATATTTGGGACAGTTTTCCAAATTCTAAAAAGTTTTAAAAATTCCTAAATTTTAAAAATATATGGACAAAAAATTAATAAATTTCTAGACATTGTTAATATGTACATGTGTGTAAAATATTCCCAGTTCTATTACTTTTGATTTGAGGAATTATCAAATATTACAAGGCTCAGTCTAAGACAGAGATAGATTTCAAAGTTAAGTATTAATTTTATCAATAAAAATTAAATCAAGATTAGAGATAAACTCAGTTTCTTCACTGAGAATGAGCACTGGAGACCCAAACCTTTTGTGAAAATCCATCCTTATATATATGTATACACACATGGATATGTATGTAATAGATTTGAAAACAAATTCAGAAAACCTAAAAATGTTAAAATATGTTTAGATTTCCACAGTAGGTTTTCTATCATGTTTTATTACATTTTTACAAACTCTCATGACATTACATATTCACCTGGTGACATCTACTATATTTCTAATGACACAATATTCACATTTTTTTTTTAATTTGTCATACTATTTATTGCATTTTCAGTTTTCACGTGGATATTTTGCTATCTAAAAGCTATCACAAAATATTCAATTTTTCTAAAATTCATCAGACAGTTTATTTTCATTTTTCAAATGGAAATCTTGCAATAGAAAAGTAATTGTTGCAGAGGAATTTTTTTTAAATTATTATTACTATTATTATTAATTTCTGCTGAGATATTAAGCATATCAATGTTGTATTTTTTTTTTTTTTTTTTTTGCAAAATCTACCTAAAAATGTTATGGATGAAGAATTAGGAAAAATCTAATGAGTTTAATTAAAAAAGTGTAATGACTTGAGCAATTGTATTTTTAGTAGTTCTACTTTTTAATGTTTTGTATGAAAGCATTTGCATATAAGCAAAGTTTTCTAGGATGTATTTTAGAGCTTTTAACAGCAATTAGTAATAAAAAGTCCTGTTAAATATTCTAAAAACAATGTATGTTTCCAAATGGCAATGTAAGTAACTAAAAATACACTCATATGTAAGAAAAAACATGTGTTTAATATGTATAAAACACCTGCATAATATTTTGTATGGCACTACCAGCACACAGAAGTACCGCAACATGATCTGGCACAGACTTGACTAATTTTTGAAGGTATCCTGGATAAATTTCACACCATGAATCTGCAAGGCAGTCGAAAAATCCTTAGGGTATTGTCCAAGTCTATCAAAATGCATAATGAACATAAATGAGTGTGGATATAGATGATTGGACCCAAGGCTTATGTATCCATTTCCTTTCAGAGTCATCAGTTGATGTATCAGGAGTCCTATATCACACTACTGCACTCACTCCATACCATCACAGAAGCTCTGTTATTTTAAGGTTTTTTTTTCAGGTACACCATTGTTATAGATTTGATGTTTTGCTGGATATCTGATAATCATGGTGTGCTGGTGAAATTTTTGTGTGTAAAAATTCAAGTTACATTTCTACCTCTGAGATGCTATATCCCATCTCATGGGATTGATTATAACACTATATTCAAAATCACTTAAACTATGATAACCTGCTATTGAAACAACAGGAGTCGAACTAATAGCTTTGCCTGACATCTGTTTTCTTATATTGATACTGCCAGCCATATTGGAATATTCTAATTAGTAGCATACCTGTGTTGTTTGCATATACATGGCTGTACTAGTTTTTCTAGCTCTTCATTGTGTTATTTATTTAGCTATTTTTGATATTATGATTTTTTTTTTTTTTTTTTTTTTTTTTTTTTTTTTTTTTTTTAATGGACATTACAGACACTGGAGATTCTGAAAAACATATTTTTAGAAAAAGTAAAAAATAAAATAAAATTGACATCTGTCTATCTGTTTGTAAAAGCTCTATCTCCTGAACAAATTGAGATAGAGACTTGAAATTTGGTGTGTACTGTACTTAGAGTATATTAATGGGAAGAAACCTATTGAATATCAGTAACTTTGATTATTCAGAAATATTTTTTTCAGACTCTCAAACTATTTCTTCTGATGAAAGGTACATAAAAAAATTTGAATTTTTTCATTTTAAGAAGCGAATGTGACAAAAATATAAGAAAGACAATGAAGAGACAATAAAAAAAACATAAATTTTACATAAAGAGTGAACTTGATCCAATACTCAGATGCTGAGATATTTGTAATTGTATTTTCCACACTCTTTGATTTTTTATGACCACATATTTTCATTCAAATTTGAATTCAAATATGTATTTTACTTGGACAAGAAATGCTTAATCTGATACAGTAAACTGTTAGTTAATATGATTATCATATTCAGAGTTATAAGGTTGTTTTTTTATGCAGTTCGCCACTACTTGATTATCCCATCAATCAAAAAACTGTTGCCAAACTATAAGATTAAATGCCAATAATTGTTTACCGTAAATTTTGCATTAACTTGACGTTAAACGCATATTACGTGTTTGTTACGTCATCACATGATTTTTAATTCAATGTTTTATTTGTATTTTATTGATCTCTAACTAATTTGTTTGTTGTTTTATTATTTAAAATAAAAATTGTGCAAATTTGTATCATTTATGAGTAGTTTGCCGATTTGTATAATTTATCAAAATTGGTTGACAGGATAATAAAATAGTACTTGCAATTTCGTAATAGACCATTACTATGTATTAAAAATATACGTTTAAATTTTATTTATAAATTGCAATGAATTTTTATTTATGAATTGCAATAAATAGTTTACACATGCTTTATTTTCATATTTTGTATTATACCTATTCATGATGGGTAAGTATTATGGTGGCCCCCAATGACTAGTTTGTATTATTAAACAGAAGTGCAAATGAATTTGAAATTTGAGCTTTTGAATTTTTTTTCATGGCTATCATCTTACCAATAATTTTTGTAAAACTGCTACAATTTGACTTATATCACAAAGATGTTTCATACAATAAAATATTTTCTAAAGAATGAAGCTAAATAAGAACCACAAATGAACAAAACAAATTTTATTGCTGTAGAAGATATCAGTACAGTTTTACAGAAATTATTGGTAAATTGGCAGATGTGTTTCTGTTAATATTTTTCTAAAATGTCAGCTTTGGCATGCAAGAATTTTCGTTTATTCTTTTTTTTTTTTTTTTTTTAGTGAGTTGATTCTATGTTTTATTTTAATAAGTTCATGCATACATTTTTTGAAATTGAATTATGTAAATGATTTTTTTAATATAAATTCTATTATTTTTTAAACTTTTACATAGTTAAAGCCTTCCATTTAAAGTGGATTGAAATGAAACTGGATGCCAACGTTGGAAAATGGGCTGTACATGTTATTGAATTGAATAGGCACAAACGACATTTAGATAGAGCTAATCTGTTGAAATTTTGGGAAATTTTAGATGAGTAAGTAAATGTGTATCAAGTTACAACATTATAAAATGAGTACTTAATATTTGTAATTTTTAACGTGCTTTAGGTATGCTTCACACATAACTGTATACTTTTTTTTTTCCCAAAGATAAACAAAAACAGAAATTGTATATCTCTATTAAATAATAATAGTGTTGCCACTGTTGTCACAGTTTTTCTTTTTTCTTTTTTTTTTTTTTTTGAGGGGGGGGGGGTAACTTTAGCAAAACTATTGCATACAAAAATATGAAAAACAGTGACATAGAGAAATGTTTGATGCAAACAGTTTTTAAATCGAACAGTTATTTTAAGAGATATTTAATGTTAAAATAGGCCAAAATCTTTCCATTAAAGAAGTTTTATAAATTAGGAGCAAAAACTATCCATAAGAATTAAATAATTTATTCTGCGGTCTGCACAGATTGCATTTATTTTTTAAGTTTGACTAATTTTTTTAAAGATTTTTCTTTTTTCTTTTCTTTTTCTTTTTTTCATTTTAAATTCAAATTTCCAGCATTTTGAGAGGTGTTTTTAACATACTTTTTTAAAGGGTATTATTTTAAAATGCTGTTAACTGTAAAAAAGAGAGCAAGGGATACTATTTCCTCAAATTTATATATATATATATAAATTTTGAAATTAAAATGAAATGATTATGTATAAAAGTAGGAAAATATTGAAAATCGTGACATAAAAACATTTTAACGTGTTAAAAAAAAGTGTAAAATAATAAATTTATTTATATGCATTAAAAGTCAAAATAGAGGAAAATTATGTCAGACTTAAAATAGCCAAAGAATAAGATTGCCAAACAGTTCAAATTTAAAAAAAATGTATTTACATGTAGGTGAAAGATTTATTTCATATTTTGAGATAATCTTTTTAACTACCGTTGCCAAACCTAAAACAGCATAAATAATGTTTCTTCAATTTTCCAAGATTAGTCAATTATAAATTAATATATACCAAAACAAATTTAAAAGAAAAACAACTCAAATATTTTTTTTCCCAATGACTTGTGTTGAATTTAAAAGGCATGGTGGCATTGCGATTACTAGAACGAAAAATGGCATCTCAGGAAGAGAAACAGGGTTGCCACTCCACTTAGAGAACCGGGAAAACACAGAGAATTTTAAAATCCCCTCCCAAAACAGGGAAAATCCAGGGAATTAAAAAAAAAAAAAAAAATCCTAAAAAATCTGGAAAACACAGGGAATTTTTTTTCCTCCTACATCCAAACATATTTTTTTTTTTTTTTTTTTTCAGCTTACATTTTGAAAGCTCAATAGTAACTTATGATATTTTTTAAGATAAAAAAAAAAAAAAAAAAAAAAAAAAAAAAAAAAAAAAAAAAAACAGTGTTGTGTATCAAAGTTATCCTATATTTTATGTGTCCTGTATTTTAATATAAATATTAATTTGAATGCATAAAGTAAGTAGCTTTTCCTCTTTTCTTTTCTTTTTTATTTCTGCAATTTTTGTGATATTATGTTCAAGATAATTGAATTTTAGGTAAGATTCTTTAAAATTTTATATTCTTTAAATTATTAGATACAAAGTTTTTAGATATTTTAACATTCATTTACAAATATTTCAAAGTATTTTTTAGCAGAATGTTTGAGCGTTGCTTTACTGTTTTTATTATTATTAATGTAAAAATGTGGGATTTAGTAATAAGTGTAACAACTTTAAAGGTTTTTTTTTTTTTCATTTGCTCATATCATATAATGTATTATATTTGTTCAGTTAATTAGATAATGGTAAATTATATAATATGTCTAATTAGTTTACATACACCCATATATTTTGCACACTCAACATAGAATAAATGCATTGCAGTACAGGGAAAACACAGGGAATTTTTTTTTTTTTTTCAAGATTAAAGTGGAACCCTGAGAAAGCATTTTGCATCTTGCAGTATGCAAATTGGAATCTGTTGTTTTGGTCCAGTGTGTGTTTCAAAGATGGTTTGGAAAAGATGATAATTAACTGACAATAGCATTTGGAAATGGTATCGCCAATTTGAAGAAACAGATTATATATATAAGGCAAAAGCACAGGAAGTCCATGTATTAGTAGTGAGAATGTAGAAGCGAGTAATGTTCCTGTACAGCCCAACGAAATCAACTAATGAAGAGCGTTACGAATTGGGACTTCTATGAACAAAGGTCAGAGTTGTCCCATATTTATAAAACAACCTTAAAAAATGTCCTATATTGTCCTCTGGCTGTCCTATATTTTTCTACTTTCTCATGTATTTAGTATTTAATATTGTCAATTGCTATCTCATAATCATATAAAATTTGTAATATATAATCATAAATAAGCAATTTTTACAATTGTTTCTGCTGTTTTTGTATTTCTATGCAAGAATAAACACTCAATCCTGCACACAAGCTTACATTTTATAGACAATTATGAATGAGAGGAAGGGTGTGGCATAGATTGCTGGATTTTTAAACATTCTTTTGAAGCCAGGGAGATTAAATGTTGCTGTCTATGGAGATTGTTTAATTTCTTGACTTCGGTGTCCATTTGTTTCTCTTTTGGTTATGACATCAGTAAAGAAATGTTTTTGAATGGTTTGATACTTTCACGTGTGTCGCTTTGCTCACTGAGTTAATTTTAACATTCAGCGAGGTTCTGTGTTTCCTTATGATTGTTTAATTTCTGTTATTGTGTATTCAGTTGCAATTCATAGATTTTATTTATTTTAAGCTTTATTTTAATATAGAAAAGGCATATTTATTGCATTACATTAACGCTGTGATAGAATGTTAGTATAGATTGACAAAATTCCGTGTTGCTAGGACAGGTCAGATTGATGTTTATAGGGGAAAAAAAATCGGCAAATAGTGTGTGAAGGGTAAAGATGATTGCCACGTCTGGTTCTAATCACCAACAGTGGTTATTTGCCATTAACACAGAATGCCAAATCAACGAAGCATAAAGATTATTCAGAAAAACAAAGCGACTTGTCGCAATTTCAGTTTGTGGATTCTACTGTCAGGAAAAGCTAATTTGAATATTTATTAAAAAAAAAAAAAAAAAAAAAAAAAACTTTAAATGAAGAAGAGAATCTACCTTTCCGAGATTCTGCAGATATCACGGGTGATTCTCGTCCGAAAATTTAAGGCATCTTCTTCCGAAATTTTGAAATTGAGTTATCAGTTCCGCATAGTTGCCAACTTGTACGGTTTTGCGTGCCGGAAAAACAATTGCGAAGAAATGCAAAATTTGTGAAAGGATCGACGAAATAGCATACATTTCGTCAATATTTCGGGGAAAAACGACGATTTTGTCAATGTTTTTGTAAACGAACTTTGTCAAAAAATTGATGAAAAATCAATTTCGATCGCGGTAAAAACGGCAATTTCTCCAAATATCGCAGATAAAACGTTGATTTCTTCTGAAGATCGCGGGAAAACGCCGATTTCGTCTAAAGATTGCAGATATAACGCCGATTTCCTTAAAAGATCGCGGGGAAAAAGGAAGTTTTCAATAAAAGATCACTTAAAAATATTTTGTCAAAAGAAAATTTGAAAAAATACGGCGATTTCACCAAAAGATCACGGAAAAAAACTCCGATTTCATCAAAAGATCGCGGGAATAAAATGCCGTTTTCGAGAAAAAAATCACGTAAAATGCAAATTTTGTTTAAAGATCGTCGAAAAAACGCCGATTTCACTTTAAAAAAACATGGGAAAATGCCGATTTCGTCAAAAGATCGCGGAAAAACCGCGCTTTCGGGAAAAGATCGCAATAAATCGCCGATTTTGCTAAAATATTGCTGATTTCGTCTGAAGATAGCGGGAAAACGCCGATTTTGTCCGAAAATCGCTGGAGATTTCCGAAAATGCGATGCGAATTTCCGAAAATTTTTTTCACCTAGAATCACCCCTGGCAGATATTCACATGACCCTAATTAATTATTCATTTCAGTCATCAGATAGAATACAAAATTTATTTTGCAAAATGTTTGCAGATTTATTTTTGCCATAAGGTATGGAGTTAAGTTTAAAGAAAGAGTATCATATGCAATGTTGATTTCAGGGGGAAGACTATATTTTTTTGTATCTTGATTCAATATCATTAATTAGAGAAAATTTATAAAGTAATAAATATAGATAATGTGTAAAAATTTTCTTTTTAGCAAAATATTTTCAGTAACATTATTTTTAAAATGTCCTATATTTTATGAATTGGTCACTTCAATTCCTGGTGAGAACAATGATGTGGCATGTTTTGAGAAAATGATTGCAAACATGAGACATGTTGAACTTGGGCCCAAGTTCTATGGTGGCAAAATAAAAAACGCCACCTTTATGGATTGTCCATGATTGCTGTTCTACATTGTATAGTACACCAGGTCCATTTTTAAATTTTCTTCTGGAACAGAATGATATAGGCATTTTGATAAAGAAAACCAGTTCTTAAACATCTTGACTAATTGTTTTTATTTTTGCAGAACACGAGAATATGAGCACATATAAACAGCATGAATGCAGCATACTAAAAACAAACATTCTCAAACATAATAAAGAAACATTTATCATTTTCGACAACTGCAAATATGCAGGTTAACTTGTCCACGACAAAACGTAATCTGAATGAATTTTCACATTACACAAATGCCAAGAGTCTTGACATACAATAGATTCTCAAGGTGGGCTCAAAAACATACAGATAAAAAGGACCGTTATATAAAAGCAACAGAAAAAATTTAAAATGAGTGTCAAGAATAAAACAGTTATCGCCTGTGGCGAAAAGAACGCAACACACAGTAACAAAGTTGCATAATTGGTAAAAATTAAGTTCTTTATACAAGACAAATGAGATGATAGGAGATAAATATAGCAGTTATTTAAAACAGAAAAAAAATATTTAATTTGTTTGATATTTAATCATCTGAAAAGAAAGAAAGAAAAATCTAGAAATGAAATGATATTTTAAAACTAATTATTTATTTTATTTTATTTTATTTCATATGCAATTTGGAGACGAACACTCGATAAAAATACCTAGTAAAAATGCCGTTCTTTTAAAATTAAATTTTAAAAGAAGGGGGGGGGGACTAACTTTCAAAATATTAATAGAAATATATAAAATAGAATATGTGTTACATCACAAGACCCTCATTTGCTAAGTTATATAAACTAGAACCAAACTAAAATATTTTATTTTAACAGAACTAAAGTGAAATATATTATGGTTCAAGTTGTTAAAGTATACTGTTAACTTGTAATTGTATCATGATATGATTGATTTCAACTTAAAAAGACGTACTTTATATAGATACATTCTAGTTGGGTGATCTTCATAGTAAAATTCTTTTTTAGAAAATATTGCTTTTTTGTTGATTTATTTTATTATTTTTTTAAATCAAAACCTTTCATTAATAAAACTTCTGTATAAATAGATATTTTGGTAATTTTAATTTTTATAATATAAAGATAATTGAAATGCTGTTTTTACAAAATTAATGTATGTGTAAAATTATTATATTTTATGTAAAACTTAAATATTCTTATTCTCTTTTTTAGTTATATGATTAAATATAAACCTAATCTTCGTTTCTAAACAAGCCTTTTATGTCAACTGTCAAGTCAAATTCATATTTGAGTGACCAGGATGGTTTTAAAAAACTGGTGCAACTACAAGTATGGTGATCTGTATAGGATGGAAAATGTGATGAAATATATTTTTTTGTGACTAAATTTTTGTTCAGTTCAGCCTGTGAGTTGAAGATTTTTGTTTGTTACTTCCATGTCTGTTTAAAAATCCCAACTGTTGATAATGTGTTCAAAGGGGCATACATTTGTCTAAATCATGCAATATTTCAATCTAGCATTTGCACAGATTTTTATCAATCAGTTGTAAAATTTACAAAGGACTGAATAAAGATTTGTGTCTTATAAATATCAAACTGTTCTTGTATCCTAAATCTAAAATTAAACTGAACAGTATTTCAGACCAGAATTCTGTGAAACTCATTCTTTAATTGAATTAGTCATTTCAAAAACTATACAACTCATAGATTAAAAAATTTTCAGAAATTAATAAAAAATGTATTTACATACAAATGCAAGTTTTTTTAGGAACTTTCTTATGGTTATTATATTTATCTAATCTTTAAATTATCTGTTGAATATCAATTATTTATTTTATAACAATGAGAACTACTTATGATATTTAGTGCACTACAAAAAGAAAAAAAAATGTATTAATGATATTTTTATATAATTGACAAAATAGACATGAATCATTAATGTCTACACTTAATGTTGACAGTAAGGGATATTCACCTTCATGTTCTATCACATTTTCTTCTGTTGTTAGTCATAATATATATTGATATTGTTAGTCATAATATATATTGATATCTTTCTGTACCTTTTGAGTGGCAATGTGTAATTTTTGTCTACACATATAAGCCAATCTACACAGATACATTTACCAAAAAAAAAAAAAGTTCTTGACATGGCTGATTCAATTAAATTTTCATTTTAATAATTGTTAAATTATGGAATTGTACTCAGCAGAAGATGCTTGCTATCTTTGAGATTGCGATTCTTTAATATTCTAACGTTTGGTTTTATTTAAAATAAAAGTTGCCTTTATTCTTCTTAAATTTATTTAAAATAGGTAAGTTTAATTTAAATCTTATTGAGAATTGTTTCAAAATAAAGTCATTTCTGCAGTATTTTGACCTGATGTATAGATGTTTAATTATTCATTGAAGAAAGCATGCATATGTAAGTTTTTATCAAAAGATAATATTTTTTTCTCTCCATTTATGTGTTATCTTTTCCATTTAAAATCTTGCTCTAAACATAATATTCTGAATTATACAGGCATTATTATGTTGTCTTATGTTTTTAACAAAAATGTAATTTTTTTCTGCTGCATCTTCATAATAAGTCATCTTCTATTAAGTCACTGTAAAACTTTCATGATGTAGCCTATTGTGTATAAAATGTATATTATATGTTTTTTGCTTAAAGTTTTAGTTGTTATATAAGAAAGCTGAATAAAAATCATTATCTGTATACTTAGTTTTATTTCTTTTAATTGCTTTTTAGCAGATTACATGGAAGAAAACTGAAGTGCTTTTTAGCAGCTATTAATTTTTTGTCTATGGATGCGACTCAATTTATTGCGACATTAGTTACTTAAAAATTAAAACTTAAAATATCTAATATTATCTTTGAAATTTAACTTGAGATTGGTTTTTAAAATGTTGAAAGTAAGTCATTATACTTTTGAGTGTATAAATGTACTTAAATGGCTCAAGAGTTGACTTAAGCATATAATATAAAATAGACATCTGCTGATTGCAATTGGTACTTGCAATCATGATGTACATGACTGTGGCAGTAGTTACCCTACTTGTTGATAGATTGACCATAAAATTTATCACTTCAGATTTTTCACCATAATATATATATTTATAAGTGTTATTTCAAAAATCACTAAATTACAGTAATAATAAAAAGAAAATTGATATGTATGAAAGGACAAAAGGTGTAATATATTTCAAAATCAATAGAAAGAATGGATTTAATTCTGGAAAATTTTTAATTACTATCATATTTATCATTCTTAGATTCACAAAGTTCTGATCATAATACAGATTCCAATCTTCAATGGAAGAAAGACTAGATGGAAATAATGTCTTTTTAGAAAAATCATTGCATTTTTTTACACACTTTGGTTTTAACCTACACTTTTTTTAAAACATCATTTCTTTAATGGATGAATTAAGGAGTTGACTAATGTATCACATACAAAAATATGCAATTTCAGAGTTTAAAAAATAGGATTGATTTATAGAACAGAAAGTATGATAAGTCAATTTTATAAATTACATAAGTTGTACTGTACAAACTAAGACTGACAACTTGCAGGTTCTGAAGATACATTTTCAAGAAAAATTTAGACATTTTATTAGGTAATTGCATATATTATATGGTTATTACACTATATATCCTGTGTTATATATTTCTAACTGAATTATTATTTTTAAATAATTGTTACATGACACAATATTTCTGAAAGTATGACCATGTATAGGGAAAAAAATCTTAAAAAGAAAAACTAAACAGCAAAGTCCAGTCTGTTTAAAATTCAGCCAACCTCACATTAAAATCACAGACCAAAAAATATTAACCTTTTTTTTAATTAAAATGATTGAATTTTTTTCTATTTTATTGTTTATTTACTTAGCTTAGTATCTATAATTTGTATCAGAATACTGAATGCTTATGAGGTTATAGATATTTGTTTTTTTAAGCAAAAAAGAATCCTTTATTGCTTTCAGTTACCATTAAATGTCATTTATGGTAAAATATTGTGGAAAACCACTATTTTAGTGTAGATTAGGGTTGTGGAAGACTGCTCATTAGTTGCTATCACTTTTACTTATGGCAATAAAGGAGGATTATAGATGTTGCATATTGAACTCTAACCATAGAAAAGTGACATAATTTAAAAGTTCTATTAAATAGATTTCAAGAGATTTTTTCTTTTTTTTGAATTTGTTTTTTCACATGAAATTGTTTATAAAATATACTGGCTTCCAAAAGTTAAGGTACAACATGTTTTTTGAGGCTCATCATAAAATATATATAGCAATAAATAACAGTAAGAATAAACTTCATCGTTTATATGAATGATAATAATAAATTAAAAAAAAAACTACCACTTTTATTTTATAGAAAAGAACAAGTATATGTGAATGAGAGAAAAGTATGCAAATATCAAGCTTTTTTATTTACATTATTTATTCATTATTTTCTTATTAAATTACAAGGTTTCTTATTGAGCTTTCAAATTTGTAAACCGATGGCACCTTTCCTCTATGAAGAAATGTATATGATACTTCAAAGTTTGATGAAAAGATTTGTGAAGAATGATATTATGAAACACACAATAATTAAAGTTATAGAAAGTATGTATATTCTATTGATTGCAGATTTAAACAGTGGTTTTGCTGCTAAATGTAGTCTTCAAGAAAGAAAGCTTTAGATACATTGAAGCTAAATTTTAGTAAATAATTTCATTCATTTTTACAGAAAATGATTTTGAAATTAACAGAGAGAAATCTATTGTATTTCAAACTGTAAACACAGTTGTTGTTCTCAGGTATCAGTTGTTTATCCCCAATCATTCAAATTTATTGATCATGAGAAGATTAGATACTGCTTTAGAAGTTCTTATGGCTTGTAATCAAATATCATTCGCCACTGCTATTAAAGTGAAAGCAGAATTTTGTACATTTATTTAATCTTTCCAAGTAAAAGAATAAATTAATGAATTTAATTAAGTTAAACAGTAATGTTAAATACTAAAATCTATTTACATTTTTGAAAAATGTAGGTATTCTGTCAAATGACAATGCAACTGTTGAAAGTGGCCTGTAGTACTGACAAAGCTTTATTCATTGAGAATTCACGGGCAGGGTGAGTGACTGCTCTTTGGACGGTTTATGAAAATGTTTTGTAATTTAATGCGTAATTATATAGATATATAATAAGAAATGAACATTGAAATTATTATTCTGTAATTTTTTCATGTAAAAAATTAGGTTTTATGTTATATATACAGTAAAAGGCAGAAATAATGCAGTGTGATATACTGCGAATTCGGATTTAACGAGGGGAAAAGTATGTATCCCCCCCCCAAAAAAAATATCAACTTTAGGATAAATTTTGAGTTTAAAATTTCAGTGAAACACATTGAGGGACTTGCAGTTTGTGGTTAGTGCTATGCATCTCGATACCTCTGTTGACAATTTAAATGACTGGATAGAAATTGACAATAAACCAATTTCAGAGGTCATAACAGATCAGGATATCATTGATGCTGTAGTGCATAAAAATTGCAGTGGCCAAATTGATGATGATGAAATTGAAAATGATGTGGTAATGAAAGACGAAGTTCCAACTTGGCCAAATTGATGATGATGAAATTGAAAATGATGTGGTAATGAAGGACGAAGTTCCACATGTTAGTTAAGTCATTTCATACTTAAGGTAATTTCGTGGATGGAGAGGCAAGACGATCGAGATTGTGTTCATCTATCCCATCTTGCTATTATGTAAAAATGTGATAAAAGAAACGAAATATCTCAATTCGCCAAACAATACTAATGGACATTTTTAAGATAGCATAAGATTAAGTCTGTATTCAATAAATGATAAAGTTAATTACATTTCACAAAGCAGGTAAATGTTTTCATCATTTTCTACCATTTCTTTGGCATTATTCTGATATACTGCGGTTAAGTTAATACCGCGGGTGTGAAGCATGTCTCTCAACAACCACATTATATTGGGCTTCTACTGTATATAATTTGCATTTTTATGTTATTTAAAAACGATTCCCTTTAGTTAATTTTATTAAATTATGATTTTTCTTGTTCAATTTAGAACATTGCAAGGTTTACAAGCTTTATGCATTTTTATCTTTTTAATGACTTTAATATTTAAAAATTATAAATAGGATTTTACAATCATAAATTTTTCAAATAATTGAAAAGAGTATTTTAAATCAAGGATAAATATTACATAAAAAATATAGGTATCTTGTTGCTTTTAATATTTCATATAACTCATAAAAAGTTAGACATTTAGAACTTATATGTTATCAATATGAGAAAAAATTATGTGGCTGAGTGTAAACAGACACCCTGAATTTATTAAATTTAAATGATGTCTTTTATAAAGGACTCGATCTTTAAAGATTCAAATTCTCTAACTAATTTTAAAAAAAACATTTAAATGATTAAACGGCAAGCTTTTTATGTGACAATAATCAATATTCAGAGAATACACCTTCTTTTCATCATTTGAAAAGATCAATAATTTGTTGGCTTTATAATGCAATGCTCTGTATTCTCAACATTAAAACATGCATAGTTATTACCTTTTCTCCCCCCCCCCCCCCAAAAAAAAAAAAAAAAAAAAAAAAAAACATGTTTTAAACCACAAAATATTTTTAATAATTTGTGTTTTTTTTCCTACTTGGTACATATTTTGATTTCATTTATCCTTTTGAATTTCTGGTACAAAGTATGTTTGTTTGATTCGGGAAGGGAAAAAAACCTTTTGAAAATTCGTAGTTATGTATGGGAGATTAGAGAGAGGTGGGATATTGGGAAAGATGGGACATCTGCAATAATGCCTAAAATAGCTTTATTTTTAATTTCTGACTCTTCCACCAGATGGAATAATCATTGAAATATATTTGTTGCTATAAATCTTTTTACTTGCAAGCAACTATGAGTCTGTGACTTAAAAAGACTATTTTATCATATCAAAAGTAAGTAACTACTGAGATTTTTTAATGTAAATTTTCAATCTCACTCTTTGTTGCTAAACTCAATTGTTTTCTGTGAGCTCAACAATATGTATTTTATAAATGAACAATAAAGTTAAATCTAACAAACACATGCTAGTTATAAAAACCTATTTTTTTCTTTCTTTGTATTTCTCTAACAAAGGGATGGGACATGTCTCACCCTTCCTGAAGGATATCTCTTTCCAAATCATTGCTTAATTACATAAAATTTTTTTGGTATTTTATATTTACAGGACTATCTTGTTTTGGAATTGAATAGTGTACTAAATAAAACTTATTATTTTGCAAGTTATAAAACTAAAAAATTGAAAAATTAAAACACTGTAAATTTTTGTTTTCTTACTCATGCATTATTTATCAATATCAACTTAATATCTATTAAATATTTATATTTCTAGAATATCGATTTTCTTAACATTTTTAAATAGAATATTACTGCTTTGAAATAATTATTGAACTCAAATTACAAATTTTTACATGGCAATGCTCTATTTCTGAGGAAGAATGAAAAAACAAACTTTATCTTTCCACAAGAAACTCATTGTTTCATCAATGATTAACAAGACATAATTGCAGATCTACATGTATCAGAATTAATTGGCGGCTCTTGTAGCACACAAGTATATTTTTCGTTTAATTTGGATTTTATACAGTAATTAACATAAAATCATGTTGTGTCTTCCTATAAACCTTAGGAGTGTAAATGCCACACTGTCTTTGTCATTTTTTTTGCCACATTTTAGAAAATTAAATATGAATTTTCATTTAAAAAACATGCATGTACCATCCCTCTCTCACATGAGGGAGGTATGGGACATTTTTCTTGTTAATTTAATTGGTTTATTAATCTAAAATTTTAATTACTATAATCAAATTTACAAATTTTTAAATATGTTAAAATGTTTTAAGATGCTATTTTGAAAATTTTCATTTTGCACTAGCAAAACATAATTAGTAAAAAATATTTTTGTAAAAAATGTTCCATCCCTCCATATTCTTTCCTACAGCCTTTCGATCTAAGCAGCTTTAAAAAAAGTACAGTTTATATATCTTTTTAAAAATCATTACAGTGTTATAAAAGAAAATATGATGGCCTTTTATCCATAAATTTAAAAAACTTAAAATATCACTGGAAATATTTCCACCAGTAAATTACAGATAAAATTAGAATAACTTCATTCAACAGAAAACCTCATATAAATTTTCTAGTTGTCCTTTTCCTGCATGAATTTCTAATATATGGTTGAATGATAAACAGATATGGTCCCTTTAGATTGGTTGTCATGAATAAAATATTTATATCTTTAAATATAATAATAGAAAGGAACTGTTAAACTTACTCACTTCATTCTTTTTGACAATTGTGGTTTGTTTAATGTAAAAAATGCAGATCATAATTCATATATTTTTAAATTTATTTTAATTTACATAATTAAAGATATGTTTTGGAATTAAAAAAGTGCTGGAAATATGTTTGGGAGTATTCGTTATACATAACACACACACACAAAAAGATTTTTTAGAATATATAAATTAAAGTTTGTCATGTGTATTTAGCATTAGAATCCTCAAATTTTAATCTCTTCAAACTCTATTAAAATTTGAGAAAAAGTACATAAATTATACTTAAATATGATGTCAAAAAGGGCTGCTGCCTTTTGAAAAAGCAAAATTTTTAATATGTTAACATTTCATATTTCAAAAATTGCATTAATATTCTTAATGAAAATATTCTCAATCTAATGACATCTTTGAGTACTTACGTATTAACACAACCACAGCCGAAATTATGCTATTGTGTCAATAAAGAGCAATCTTGTTCGCACACGCACAAAAAAATGGCATGAAAAAAACCCCACTAAAATGTGTCAAAAATCAACAAACAAGGAATCCAAAAGATAACTGTGTGCACGTGTGGATAACAAGATTGCTCTTTATTGACGCATTACCACAAATTCTGCTAAGGTGCCATTAATACCTAAGTACCCATCATTGTTCTGATTTTATTATTAACAATTTGCAAATAAAGGCAGGTTCTGTTTCTTTTTTTAAATGGTTCAGTATGGTAAATAGTGAGGATTATGAAAGTGTTATGTTTTTTTTAGTAATATTTCTTTTTGTATAAATTATTTTAATATTCCTAAGTTAAAAAGAACTCTTGTTAAGATATTTTTAATACGGCTTTTTATAATGCTTTATGTATCTCATATTTAAAATTAGTCTTCCTTTTTTTTCTTAGTAGCGAAAACCCTGGACATTTTCTTTTTTTTCTATTTATTTTATGATCGTTCTCGTTCTCACGAGAATAAAGGCATTGTTGTGTATGAAAGTGAAAGTTTCCCATCCCCTTATCTAGCGTAAATAACACCCGTTCGTACGAATGCTTTTACTGTCCTGGAATTATTGTACTATTTGAGTAAAGTGGTCCTTTGTTGATTTTTTTTTCGAAGAAGAGTAGCTTCTTGCTTGCATTGTAAAGGGCATATATTCAGCCTTGTTAAAAATTGGCCCACACGCATAGTTTATTGCTTGCGTACGTGAGTGAATAGTACCCTAAAATTTTATAACCCATGACAAACGTTGACTGTCATTTGAGGCGGAGTAGATATTTTCCCAGACCCTTAAAGTTTTATGACTGATCTAAGATAAGAGTGCCTATTCACGGCTATCGGCAAGCACTGGTCTGCAAGCAGGTGCAAACTTCAGCTGTCCCTGAGAGTAGGGGATATTAGCGATGACCATATTTGGTCATGAGAGAGGGTGCCTGTGGCTTTGGCCAATGAGATAGACCCTGGTCGAAGAGAGAAAAGGGGAGGCAGTAGCCTTCCTAGTATTTTGGTGCCCCTTTTCTGTTTAGAGAAGTGTGGAATTCGGTTTTAGAGATGATATAGTTCCCTGCGAGCAGTCTTACGAAGAGGAGGTAAAAAGAAGTAGTCCCGTCCTTCACTCCCTCCCCCATTTTTAATTTTCAATCGGGGTGAGGGAGGTTTTCGGCAGAAAAATACAGAATTAGAGAAGAGCATGCAATTCGGTGGAGAGACGATATAGTTCCGTGCCAGCAGTCTTACGTGGAGGATGTGTAAGAATAATTCGTTTAAGATTCATCATTCTACATTTTGATTCTGCAGAAGAAGGTTCTGGCACCGAGATAGTTGGCGATGAAATTGTTATCAACTAGTGTCTGTCAAGCTGAAGTGAATCTGTGCATATTTTGATTGATGCAAATCAGTCGAAATTTAGAGAGCACCTTTTGATGTGAGAAAACATTGGAGTGTCGCTCCTGTTGACTTGACATGGAATTCGTGCGTTTTTGTGCCTCATTTCTCGACGAAAACCCCGAATGATTTTAGGAGAACATAGTTTTTCTCCCGGGATTTTTACCCTTCTTCGACCCCCTGTATGCGGAAGTCTGAGAAATAGTGGAAGTTTGAGAATAAGGAAGTTTGCGGAAGTTTGAGAATAAGTGACCTTCCCAAGAGGACTTCGTGCGCTTCACATGAGATAATGCACACGCATTAGCAGAATTCGAGAAGACGTGAAACTGCGGGTACTCCAGAGACACAGTAGAATGTATACAGAAATCATTAATCACTTGTACGCTTGGAACTGGAATTGAGTGTTAAGCCTGTGTCGCTTTTTTTTTTGAAAAGAGACTAGAATGGTAGTTTTAATGAACTGGGAAGCGGTAATGTCGACTAATCTCAGGATCATCTAAAAATATTGTGATACAAAAAAAAATATATACTACTTGGAGCTTGAAGGTAAGCCACTCACAATATGTTGTTATAAGTTGTTATAAATAAGTGTACATATTATCGGATGTTTTACATCCCTAAGAATCTTACTAATTTATAAATGCTCTTGCCCATTATTTAATGTACGCAATTTAACTACTGTCGACCTAATAGTGAGTAGAAATAGTTATTAGTAAGTCTCATTTCAACATATGTTGTATTTTCATCGAAGTGAGAGTGATTATTATTTGATTAAATAAAAGAGATTTTTTTTTTGTGAAAACAAGTTGTTTTTGATACATACTATTTCAACATGTCTTATACTCTCATTCTGTTTAGTAAAAGTTAAAAAAAAAAAAAAAAAAAAAAAAAAAAAAAAAAGAGAGGAAGAGAATGTGTACTTCATATTGTTTTATTTAGAAATTAATGTTAGACTTGACTAGAGATGATGAATACATACCTTATTATTAGTTTTCTTTTCACTATTAAAATGTTGTGGTGAAATTTAGTTTTTTAAGTGATCATTTTACTCATAGTTGAAGTCCTAGTTGCATTTAGTCTTGACTAAAATAGTTTTTTTTTATTTAAAGTTTTAAATTTTTAAATGCAGGATTGATTTAGAATAATTAAGTGATAATTTTTGAAATTGTAGAGATTCTTCTAAATGTTTATAAGAAAAGTAAATATTTCATTTGATTTCTTACTCATAAATTTAAAGTAATTTTATAGGGATTATATCCATCTCTACATAAACTAATTTACAAGACTATAATTTTTTAATACTAATCACTATACGAAATTGGCCAAAATATCATTGTTGATTTCTGGGGTGTTTATCTTTATTACTCCTAGTGTTTTAATTTATTCAAAATTATATCTTTCTTTGCCTTCTTGAAAATAAGAAGGATTTCAGGATCTTTCTTTTCTCTTTTGTAATGTTAAACTGAATCTTGACTTTTTAAATTATTAGTATGAGTGTAATATCTCAGGAATCAACTGTGATAAGTGTTGGGTTCTACTGCAGATCAAGATTGAGCACTTGAGACTGGGTCAGATTGAGAATCCTGCTGTGTTATTTACCTGTATTCATTAAATTTTAAAGAATCGTAAATAATATTTGTGGTTATCCTTTTCATCGTATTAATTTGTCTTTTAGTTTATTTATCTTACTGATTTCTTATTGTTAACTGGTGTAATCTTAACTTAATTCTTTTTTTTTATATAAGCATCTAGTTTATTTAATTAAAACAACAACAAGATTCATGTGATTGGAAATTTGACCCAGATCTCATTAAATTCTTTAATAAAGCTGAAGAATATTTATTGATCTATATTAATTAAATATAATTTGCTGAGCAGAAGTTGCAATTAATTAAAATAATGAGCTGTTGCAGAAATTTAATAAAAAGAACCCAACACAATAAATGGTGCCGTGTGTGAAAAGCCTGGTTATTGTGACAAATAAATGATGCCGTGTGTGAAAAGCCTAATTATTGTGGCACAATAAGTATAAAAATAGTACTATGAAGTAGAGCCTATTTATTACAACAATACCCTGAATTTTGATATATATTGACTATATTAAGAGTGAAACGAAATGAAAATATGTGTTTTGTGATTTTATTGTGTATTATGTTTCATTATTTTAGTGTATGTTAGGTATATGCAATAGGGGTGTACATAACTTACTAATTTCAAATGCTTTTTTTAGTTAAGCAATTTTACCGGGTTTTCAAAAAAACTATTTATTTTGAAATTTTTTACTGTCATATTTACATTTAAATGAGTATTTGGGCTTACTGAGTAAATTATATGCCAATATAAGTTATGTATTTATGTATTTTTTATTTATTTTTTTTTCTCTCTTTCTTGGGCATCTGAGAATTAAGTAGCAGTTAAACTACTTTATTTTCTATTATTTTATTTTTAATTCGGTGTGAAGTTTTGCCAAAAAATGACAGAAAATCAGCATTTCAAGGAGCTCGCTCTTATTCAGAAAAAGAGCGCATTAATCGAAAATGTCAGTCTTATTCCCCCTTTTAGTGGCGAAGGCAACTCTTGCTCATTTTCTGCATTTTTAGAAAAATATGAGCAGTTGTCCGAGTTCTTTAATTGGTCAGAGGATGAAAAAAAATTTGCCCTACTAAGTAGATTAAGTGGGAATGCTGCTAGGATATATAAATTGCACCGCACTAAGGGAACTGAAGAAATAATTAAAGTACTTAAAGAGAGATATACGCAAGAGCTAACCCCTGATATTGCTTTAACCCAATTTTTGAATTTTAAACAAAATCCCCATATGCCTGTTCAGGAATTTTACGACAGAGCATATGATTTGTCCCTTAAAGCATTAGTAGTGGAGGGTGTAGAACAGGATGTTGCTGATAAAAGCAGGGAAGCTCTACTGCATTCTATGTTATTAAGTAATTTAGTTCCTGAGATAAGAAGAGGAGTTATAACTAGGTGCCCTAAGACACCTGTTGAAATTTTAGAATTTGCCCTCCTTGAGGAAAAAGCATTAAAGAGTGTTAATCCTTTATATAACATGCAGGTAGAGAATATGAACCCTTTTTTCCCCCAAATTGCCCAGCAAAGTGTTGCGTGTGCTGCTATCCAGCCAAGTCACCCTAATCAGTCAGAGCAGGAGATTAGTAAACTGCGGGAGCAGGTAGAAGCTCTTACTAGTAAATTAGAGAGATTTTTAGAGGGTAGCAATCAGCAAAGAGACTTTCACACTACTGAGAGGCCTCAGTATAGAGAAGTAATCTGTTACGTGTGTTCCCAAACTGGGCACATAGCCAGATTTTGCCCACAAAACCAAAATGCTAATAGAGGGAACTTTCAGAATTTTAGAGGAAGAGGTAGGGGTAGTTATTCTCAGTCCCACCAAAATCGCAGGGGAGGATATAATAATTACAGAGGTAGAGGGAATAGAAATAATGATAATGGTGTAAATATAGAAAGCGAGAATATTCAAAGCTCAATTAGTGAAGGGAATAATCAAAACAATTCTTTAAACAGGTAAGGGCTGGTGTCGATTTGGTCGAATCGTCTCCATCAAAGCCTCTAGACCTCCCAATTATTTTTAGTATGTTTTCACCCCAGTCTTATCATTTACCTACTGTCTTCATAAATGTAAATAATGTGTTTTTTAATGCGCTGTGTGATACAGGATCTGCTATAAATATTTTAAGTAATACAATACTTAATGATTTAGATTCTTATGAAATTGTAGAGTGCAATACCCCTATTTTAACGGTGACTGGCGAGAGAGTGCTTTTAAACCATAAAATTTCCTTAAATTTTAAATTTAATAATTTATTATGTCAGTCTGAGTTTTTTATTGTCCACGGTAAATTGGCCGATGAGTTTAGTGTAATTTTGGGGATGCCCTTTTTAAGTAAATATCAGGCTGTAATTAATTGTAAAAATAACAATGTGGTTTTAGATGTTCCTACTGAAACGCAGTGTAAGCAAATAGTAGAGAGCCATATGTCAAATGTTTTACCTGTGAAAAATTCTAGAAAAAAAAATGTTGTAAATAGTATCAGTGTAAATAGTATAGTTTTAGAGAATAATTATGTAAATACTTGTAATGTGCAATCTAAAGGCAAGCAAAGTTCTGATAGTGAACAGAGAAGTAAGTGTAGTAATAAGAGTACTCCTAGGAAAAGTGTAAACAAAAAGAGTAAGGAATGTGTAAAAGAAAAATTTGGGAATCTGAGTAGTGGAAATGAGACGGTTCAGGGTAATATGTATCCCATTATGGAGGAAAGGGTAGACTCAAGCATAACATTTAATGCGAAAGAGTCAGAAAGTGAAATTGCTCAGGTTTTTTGTTTGCAAAGTGTACCAGGGAGTAACTCAAGTACTAATGAGTGTGAAATTAATGAGAATAATGTGCCTTTAGACCTTAACCAGCAATCAGCGAGTCAAATTGTACAGGAAAATTCAATCTATGTCCATGAAAATTTCTACATATCTGAAGATAATGAAAATGAGTTAGTAAATAGAGCAAATCAGACTAATGAGTTAGGCATTGTTGACAATAATAACAGAAATAGTGAAAGTACTTCCTTAGCTATTTTATGCGAGAGAATTTCTGTTCCCCCCCAGTCAAAATTAATAGCTGAAGTTAAATGTAATAGAATTAATTTTATAAAAGATAATGATATACTGATATTAGAACCTTTAGCGAAGAATTTAAGCCAAGGGCTTCTTATTTCTCGAGCCATTTGTACCCCAGAACATGGCCTTTTTGTTTCGCTTGCTAATTTTTCGAATAAAACTGTTAAGCTAGGAAAAAATACTTATGTTGCTAAAATTCAGAAATGTGTAGATAAATCTAATATACCCTTAAATAATAATAATATAACTTGTAATGTAAATTTAACCACTCCAATAGCTGACTTTGATCACGCTGATCTCACTTGGAGCTCTGATATTGATTTAAGCCATCTAGACACCCCCTTAAAATCTAAAATGCAGGAATTTTTAGACCAAAATAAAGATGTGTTTGCAGCTTCTGTCCTAGACTTACCAGGCTGTAATACCATACCCCATGTTGTAAATTTAACCTCTGATAAACCTGTAAAATCCAAAGCTTATAGAGTCCCATATAAATTACGCCAGGAAATGGAAGATCAACTTAATATTTTACTGCAAGCTGAGATTATTTCCCCGTCTATGTCTGAATTTGCTTCACCAGTTATTCTTGTAGAAAAAGCAGATGGTTCTTATAGGTTAGCTGTTGATTTTCGTAAACTTAACAAGAATCTTGTCAAAGATGCATATCCTATCCCAAACATTACTGACTCTGTTGATGCGTTAAGTGGAGCTAATTTTTTTTCAACACTAGATTTAACTAGTGGCTTTTTTCAACAGGTAATAAGACCCGAGGACAGGCATAAAACTGCTATTATCACGCATAAAGGTCTTTTTGAGTGGAATAGAAATTGTTTTGGGTTGTCCAATTCAGGCAATAGTTTTCAGAGGCTAATGAATGCCATTTTTGGAGATTTAGGAAATCTAGGAATTTTAGTGTATATAGATGATATTGTCATTGCTTCGTCCGATGTAGAATCCCATTTTGAAAAACTTAAATTAGTATTTGATAGACTTAGACAACATAAACTGAAACTTAAGCCCAGTAAATGTAATTTTCTTTCGAATAAAATACAGTATCTTGGCTTTGAAATTAATAGCGGGCAAGTATCCCCGGTTAATAAAAATATTGAGATAATAGAAAAATTGCAACCACCTTCTAATCGAAAAGGTGTCAGGTCTTTTATTGGAACCCTATCATTCTATAGGCGTTTCATACCTGACTTCACAAAAAGGGCAATAAATTTAATCGATTTGACTAAGGAAACTGGACATTTTGCCTGGACAAAAGAAGCCCAGGAGGAATTTGAAGATTTAAAAAAGGCTTTAATATCTAAACCGTGCCTAGTATTGCCTGATTTTACTAAAGAATTTTATCTATATACAGATGCGAGTGGAGAAGCGCTGGGTGCTGTTTTGTCACAATTGGATGATGAAAATAAAATTCATCCAGTGGCGTTTGCCAGTAGGCGACTAAAAGGTGCAGAGACAAGATATTCTGCCACTGAGAGAGAACTTCTCGCTCTGGTTTGGGCGACTAGTCATTTTAAGTGTTATCTAGCTAACACTCATTTTAACATTTTTACTGATCATGCACCACTTACTTTTATGTTAAAGATTCATGACCCCACCTCACGTATAGCCAAATGGGTATGTACTCTTTCAGATTTTGATTTTACTATTAAATATATTAAAGGGAAATGCAATAGTGTAGCAGACTTTCTATCTAGATTTGCTAAAATTGATGAAACACCTGAGATTAGTAAGAGTAATTTTTGTATTCAAGTAGAAAAAGAAACTACTTTTGTTCCCCATTCAAATTTAATTGAGAAAATTAGTGAATTACAAAAAATTGATAAGAAATGTTGTGAAATAGCTAGAAAATTAGACAAAAATATAGATATAGCACCTAAATACATGAAGTTTTTTTTTAGAGATGATATTCTTGTATGTGAGGACACCAGAGATTCAAGTATAATAAATAACCCTATTAAATTAGTAGTTCCTAGGGATATGATTGAGCAAGTGTTCGCTCTAACACACGATTCTCTAGCGGCTTGTCATCAAGGGTTTAAGAAAACGATTGACCGCATCCGGGAGCACTTTTACTGGCCCGGAATGTCGGCCGATGTCAAGCATCTAGTAGAATCTTGTATTAGTTGCCAGCAGAAGAGAGCGTATAAACCAGATCAACAGGCACCCCTTCAACGGATGCCTACACCTGAATTTCCCATGAACAAAGTTCATCTAGACCTAATTGGCCCATTACCGGTCACGTTTTCTGGTAACACCCATATTGTTACGTATATAGACTCGTTTACGAAATGGCCAGAGGCCTATGCTGTTAGCTCTACCATGTCTGATGTTATCGCAGATACACTTGCCGATTTCATCTCACGTTATGGCGCTCCTGTGTATATTGCGACAGATAATGGAAGAAATTTAGTATCGGAAGCGATTGAGCATGTATATAAAATGTTCGGTATTAAACATATAACTACATCTGCCTTTCACCCAGCCTCGAATGGACAGATTGAACGACAGAATAAAACTTTAAAAAACGCACTCAGTCATATTGTAAATGAGAACCAGTCAGACTGGGATACTAAGCTAAAATTTGCCCTATTAGCGATGCGTTCGGCTGTGCATTCTTCGACTAAATTAACCCCCGCAGCAGTTTTATATGGCAGAAACTTAAATCTACCATATAATCTATTTTCGCAAGCGCCGAGGTTTAGCTATAACGACGCCCCATCTTTTTGTGAATTATTAATACCCGCACTCCAAAAGGTATATGCTGAGGTGTATGATAGTTTAGTTAAGGTGTCTGAAAGCCAGGAAAGGTACAGAGAAAAAATTGCAGTCGTTAAGGATTTAAAAGTAGGCGATAGAGTGTGGTTATTTAACCCATCTATCACTGCTGGCAATACGAAAAAATTGTCGAAATTAAATAACGGACCATTTACTATAATTGAGAAGCTCAGTGAAGTTAATTTTAAGATAGCATTAATTGCTAATCCGTCTAAAACTCAAATTGTCCATGTAGACCGCCTCACTTTATTTAAAGATAGGCATATTTCAGGTGTAAATGAGCAAAATGGAGACGATATTGTAGACCAAAACAAACGCCAACCTCTGATACCAACTACGAATGATTCGAGTCATTCTCAATTCGAGTTCACCGCGCGAAGGAAAAGGAATCGATTCATAAATAGATTTCCCCCTCCCATTCCATGTCAAGGAACCAGCCAACCTGCAGTGCAGTCTACGAGCAGACGACAAGATCGTAACGAGGAAACGGTTGGTGGGTTGCTCTCAGAAGCACGGGAAAATACGGTAATAGCGAGCGCTGATAACTGTGAGGGAGTTAGGCAGGTAGGAACGCATATTGATTCGGTGCACGTGAGTCGTTCGCGAGATCGTAATGGCGTCTGTTTATCTAGGCGAAACAAATCTTATTCAATGCCGAGAACTGAGTATGCGTTTCGAAAAAGGGATTCGCGACCGAATTATAAATTTTAGGGCGGTTTAACTTTATTTTTTTTAGATTGTATATAAATACTTGTGATTTTAGTTATTCTAGGAAGGTTTTATGCGCGAGTTAGCTAAAATTTAAGTAATTTTCGAGCCTCGATATCGTTTGTTTTGATTTGGTTCCGCTGTTATTTAATGTGGATTTCCGCCAGTTCCGTGTTTTCTCTCGGTGATTTATGGACTATTTCGATAGTTTAGGACCGTGTAAGTGCTTCGCCCCCTATATGTGTTCTTTTTTTTTTTATTTTTTAGCGGGTTTTAGCGCTAATTTTGGGGACTTAGAGAGATTTCGGGTCAGGAAATTTTGGAGTAGAGATTTGGTAGCAGTACATGTGATGCTTGCGTATTCCTATTGCCCCTTTTTGTATATAGTATAGGTATTGTTAGGAATGTAGTTCATCTTTTATTTTTATTTTTATTTTTTTTGCATTTCTTTTAACTTTGTATTTTTTTTTGGATATTTTTGATATCAGTTCTCTATTTGGGAAGTGGGGATTTAAGATACAGGTAGTGTACACCCCACAGCCCACAGATATATTATCTGGTTTATGTGTATTATATATGTATATATCTTGTTTATATAGTCTGTTTTGTTATTTCATGTGATTTTTCTAACAATATACCCATTGTTTGTGTAAATTGGGTATTTTAAAAAAATTAGTGGTACTTGTCAATGAAATTGGCGAACTCTATTGTGAAATTATCAGTTCATTTTAAGTATTATGTGTAGCATTTTATGAATTTTTTTTAGTTACTATTAGTTTATGGAATATTTACCCATTGATAATAACTAAGGCAGATAATTATCAGTCTAGGCTACACAAGGTAACCTATATAATTATAATGCTGTGATATAAAATGCCCATACACTTATGTAATACTGTGTCACCGATGCAAGTCATTGAACTGTTTTTTTTTGTTTATATGCACATGTTATGCCACTGAATATAAACAGGTATTAGTACTGTTTTTTTTTTTTTGTGTGTACCCTATAGATGTACTGAAAGGTTAGTGCTATTTTTGTTTTGTGTATGTGTATACAAAATGTTATCGTGCTATTATATGTATATATTTGTGATACCTACAGCTGACAAGTAGTATATCTATTGTATTTTTTCAGAAATTGATTGTTTCGGTCCTTTGGCTCTATCCTGCTCACAGGATTCAAAATTTTTAAAAAAAAAAAAAATTTTTATTTTTTTTTATTCACTGGACAACTCTTCCTTGCATTCTACTTGTGGAAATTTTTTTTAGGGATTTTCTTTTCTTTTTACAGAGGTGTTAGCAGATAGGGATATCCCAGTGTGTTGGTATTCTTGACGGTATAGCAGATGTAGAGATTTAATTAAGTATGCCAGGTATATAGTATAGATTTTAATAGCATCTTAGGTCCTAGTATATGTTTAACTTCTAGATGTCTTGCCCAAGCTTCAACTTAGCATTTCCGGAGTGCAGAGTTGGTGTGGTAGCTTAGTAGGGTGATAGGTTATCAACTTTTCGGGTCGTCGTCTGATCTGTTCTAGGCGATTATCTTTATCCTACTTTTCAACCGGGGTACTACATTGTTTTTTTTATTTAATCTTTTCTTTCATTTTGGATTTAATTTTAAATTTTTTTTAGGACTTTCTTTAACTGACCTTATGTGGTCATTTAGCTAAAAAAATAAAATTCTTGTTTTTGTTCAAAACTAATAATGTTTATTTTTTTTTCAACGAGGGGGAGCTCTTGTTATGTTTTTTTTAGTAATATTTCTTTTTGTATAAATTATTTTAATATTCCTAAGTTAAAAAGAACTCTTGTTAAGATATTTTTAATACGGCTTTTTATAATGCTTTATGTATCTCATATTTAAAATTAGTCTTCCTTTTTTTTCTTAGTAGCGAAAACCCTGGACATTTTCTTTTTTTTCTATTTATTTTATGATCGTTCTCGTTCTCACGAGAATAAAGGCATTGTTGTGTATGAAAGTGAAAGTTTCCCATCCCCTTATCTAGCGTAAATAACACCCGTTCGTACGAATGCTTTTACTGTCCTGGAATTATTGTACTATTTGAGTAAAGTGGTCCTTTGTTGATTTTTTTTTCGAAGAAGAGTAGCTTCTTGCTTGCATTGTAAAGGGCATATATTCAGCCTTGTTAAAAATTGGCCCACACGCATAGTTTATTGCTTGCGTACGTGAGTGAATAGTACCCTAAAATTTTATAACCCATGACAAACGTTGACTGTCATTTGAGGCGGAGTAGATATTTTCCCAGACCCTTAAAGTTTTATGACTGATCTAAGATAAGAGTGCCTATTCACGGCTATCGGCAAGCACTGGTCTGCAAGCAGGTGCAAACTTCAGCTGTCCCTGAGAGTAGGGGATATTAGCGATGACCATATTTGGTCATGAGAGAGGGTGCCTGTGGCTTTGGCCAATGAGATAGACCCTGGTCGAAGAGAGAAAAGGGGAGGCAGTAGCCTTCCTAGTATTTTGGTGCCCCTTTTCTGTTTAGAGAAGTGTGGAATTCGGTTTTAGAGATGATATAGTTCCCTGCGAGCAGTCTTACGAAGAGGAGGTAAAAAGAAGTAGTCCCGTCCTTCACTCCCTCCCCCATTTTTAATTTTCAATCGGGGTGAGGGAGGTTTTCGGCAGAAAAATACAGAATTAGAGAAGAGCATGCAATTCGGTGGAGAGACGATATAGTTCCGTGCCAGCAGTCTTACGTGGAGGATGTGTAAGAATAATTCGTTTAAGATTCATCATTCTACATTTTGATTCTGCAGAAGAAGGTTCTGGCACCGAGATAGTTGGCGATGAAATTGTTATCAACTAGTGTCTGTCAAGCTGAAGTGAATCTGTGCATATTTTGATTGATGCAAATCAGTCGAAATTTAGAGAGCACCTTTTGATGTGAGAAAACATTGGAGTGTCGCTCCTGTTGACTTGACATGGAATTCGTGCGTTTTTGTGCCTCATTTCTCGACGAAAACCCCGAATGATTTTAGGAGAACATAGTTTTTCTCCCGGGATTTTTACCCTTCTTCGACCCCCTGTATGCGGAAGTCTGAGAAATAGTGGAAGTTTGAGAATAAGGAAGTTTGCGGAAGTTTGAGAATAAGTGACCTTCCCAAGAGGACTTCGTGCGCTTCACATGAGATAATGCACACGCATTAGCAGAATTCGAGAAGACGTGAAACTGCGGGTACTCCAGAGACACAGTAGAATGTATACAGAAATCATTAATCACTTGTACGCTTGGAACTGGAATTGAGTGTTAAGCCTGTGTCGCTTTTTTTTTTGAAAAGAGACTAGAATGGTAGTTTTAATGAACTGGGAAGCGGTAATGTCGACTAATCTCAGGATCATCTAAAAATATTGTGATACAAAAAAAAATATATACTACTTGGAGCTTGAAGGTAAGCCACTCACAATATGTTGTTATAAGTTGTTATAAATAAGTGTACATATTATCGGATGTTTTACATCCCTAAGAATCTTACTAATTTATAAATGCTCTTGCCCATTATTTAATGTACGCAATTTAACTACTGTCGACCTAATAGTGAGTAGAAATAGTTATTAGTAAGTCTCATTTCAACATATGTTGTATTTTCATCGAAGTGAGAGTGATTATTATTTGATTAAATAAAAGAGATTTTTTTTTTGTGAAAACAAGTTGTTTTTGATACATACTATTTCAACATGTCTTATACTCTCATTCTGTTTAGTAAAAGTTAAAAAAAAAAAAAAAAAAAAAAAAAAAAAAAGAGAGGAAGAGAATGTGTACTTCATATTGTTTTATTTAGAAATTAATGTTAGACTTGACTAGAGATGATGAATACATACCTTATTATTAGTTTTCTTTTCACTATTAAAATGTTGTGGTGAAATTTAGTTTTTTAAGTGATCATTTTACTCATAGTTGAAGTCCTAGTTGCATTTAGTCTTGACTAAAATAGTTTTTTTTTATTTAAAGTTTTAAATTTTTAAATGCAGGATTGATTTAGAATAATTAAGTGATAATTTTTGAAATTGTAGAGATTCTTCTAAATGTTTATAAGAAAAGTAAATATTTCATTTGATTTCTTACTCATAAATTTAAAGTAATTTTATAGGGATTATATCCATCTCTACATAAACTAATTTACAAGACTATAATTTTTTAATACTAATCACTATACGAAATTGGCCAAAATATCATTGTTGATTTCTGGGGTGTTTATCTTTATTACTCCTAGTGTTTTAATTTATTCAAAATTATATCTTTCTTTGCCTTCTTGAAAATAAGAAGGATTTCAGGATCTTTCTTTTCTCTTTTGTAATGTTAAACTGAATCTTGACTTTTTAAATTATTAGTATGAGTGTAATATCTCAGGAATCAACTGTGATAAGTGTTGGGTTCTACTGCAGATCAAGATTGAGCACTTGAGACTGGGTCAGATTGAGAATCCTGCTGTGTTATTTACCTGTATTCATTAAATTTTAAAGAATCGTAAATAATATTTGTGGTTATCCTTTTCATCGTATTAATTTGTCTTTTAGTTTATTTATCTTACTGATTTCTTATTGTTAACTGGTGTAATCTTAACTTAATTCTTTTTTTTTATATAAGCATCTAGTTTATTTAATTAAAACAACAACAAGATTCATGTGATTGGAAATTTGACCCAGATCTCATTAAATTCTTTAATAAAGCTGAAGAATATTTATTGATCTATATTAATTAAATATAATTTGCTGAGCAGAAGTTGCAATTAATTAAAATAATGAGCTGTTGCAGAAATTTAATAAAAAGAACCCAACACAATAAATGGTGCCGTGTGTGAAAAGCCTGGTTATTGTGACAAATAAATGATGCCGTGTGTGAAAAGCCTAATTATTGTGGCACAATAAGTATAAAAATAGTACTATGAAGTAGAGCCTATTTATTACAACAATACCCTGAATTTTGATATATATTGACTATATTAAGAGTGAAACGAAATGAAAATATGTGTTTTGTGATTTTATTGTGTATTATGTTTCATTATTTTAGTGTATGTTAGGTATATGCAATAGGGGTGTACATAACTTACTAATTTCAAATGCTTTTTTTAGTTAAGCAATTTTACCGGGTTTTCAAAAAAACTATTTATTTTGAAATTTTTTACTGTCATATTTACATTTAAATGAGTATTTGGGCTTACTGAGTAAATTATATGCCAATATAAGTTATGTATTTATGTATTTTTTATTTATTTTTTTTTCTCTCTTTCTTGGGCATCTGAGAATTAAGTAGCAGTTAAACTACTTTATTTTCTATTATTTTATTTTTAATTCGGTGTGAAGTTTTGCCAAAAAATGACAGAAAATCAGCATTTCAAGGAGCTCGCTCTTATTCAGAAAAAGAGCGCATTAATCGAAAATGTCAGTCTTATTCCCCCTTTTAGTGGCGAAGGCAACTCTTGCTCATTTTCTGCATTTTTAGAAAAATATGAGCAGTTGTCCGAGTTCTTTAATTGGTCAGAGGATGAAAAAAAATTTGCCCTACTAAGTAGATTAAGTGGGAATGCTGCTAGGATATATAAATTGCACCGCACTAAGGGAACTGAAGAAATAATTAAAGTACTTAAAGAGAGATATACGCAAGAGCTAACCCCTGATATTGCTTTAACCCAATTTTTGAATTTTAAACAAAATCCCCATATGCCTGTTCAGGAATTTTACGACAGAGCATATGATTTGTCCCTTAAAGCATTAGTAGTGGAGGGTGTAGAACAGGATGTTGCTGATAAAAGCAGGGAAGCTCTACTGCATTCTATGTTATTAAGTAATTTAGTTCCTGAGATAAGAAGAGGAGTTATAACTAGGTGCCCTAAGACACCTGTTGAAATTTTAGAATTTGCCCTCCTTGAGGAAAAAGCATTAAAGAGTGTTAATCCTTTATATAACATGCAGGTAGAGAATATGAACCCTTTTTTCCCCCAAATTGCCCAGCAAAGTGTTGCGTGTGCTGCTATCCAGCCAAGTCACCCTAATCAGTCAGAGCAGGAGATTAGTAAACTGCGGGAGCAGGTAGAAGCTCTTACTAGTAAATTAGAGAGATTTTTAGAGGGTAGCAATCAGCAAAGAGACTTTCACACTACTGAGAGGCCTCAGTATAGAGAAGTAATCTGTTACGTGTGTTCCCAAACTGGGCACATAGCCAGATTTTGCCCACAAAACCAAAATGCTAATAGAGGGAACTTTCAGAATTTTAGAGGAAGAGGTAGGGGTAGTTATTCTCAGTCCCACCAAAATCGCAGGGGAGGATATAATAATTACAGAGGTAGAGGGAATAGAAATAATGATAATGGTGTAAATATAGAAAGCGAGAATATTCAAAGCTCAATTAGTGAAGGGAATAATCAAAACAATTCTTTAAACAGGTAAGGGCTGGTGTCGATTTGGTCGAATCGTCTCCATCAAAGCCTCTAGACCTCCCAATTATTTTTAGTATGTTTTCACCCCAGTCTTATCATTTACCTACTGTCTTCATAAATGTAAATAATGTGTTTTTTAATGCGCTGTGTGATACAGGATCTGCTATAAATATTTTAAGTAATACAATACTTAATGATTTAGATTCTTATGAAATTGTAGAGTGCAATACCCCTATTTTAACGGTGACTGGCGAGAGAGTGCTTTTAAACCATAAAATTTCCTTAAATTTTAAATTTAATAATTTATTATGTCAGTCTGAGTTTTTTATTGTCCACGGTAAATTGGCCGATGAGTTTAGTGTAATTTTGGGGATGCCCTTTTTAAGTAAATATCAGGCTGTAATTAATTGTAAAAATAACAATGTGGTTTTAGATGTTCCTACTGAAACGCAGTGTAAGCAAATAGTAGAGAGCCATATGTCAAATGTTTTACCTGTGAAAAATTCTAGAAAAAAAAATGTTGTAAATAGTATCAGTGTAAATAGTATAGTTTTAGAGAATAATTATGTAAATACTTGTAATGTGCAATCTAAAGGCAAGCAAAGTTCTGATAGTGAACAGAGAAGTAAGTGTAGTAATAAGAGTACTCCTAGGAAAAGTGTAAACAAAAAGAGTAAGGAATGTGTAAAAGAAAAATTTGGGAATCTGAGTAGTGGAAATGAGACGGTTCAGGGTAATATGTATCCCATTATGGAGGAAAGGGTAGACTCAAGCATAACATTTAATGCGAAAGAGTCAGAAAGTGAAATTGCTCAGGTTTTTTGTTTGCAAAGTGTACCAGGGAGTAACTCAAGTACTAATGAGTGTGAAATTAATGAGAATAATGTGCCTTTAGACCTTAACCAGCAATCAGCGAGTCAAATTGTACAGGAAAATTCAATCTATGTCCATGAAAATTTCTACATATCTGAAGATAATGAAAATGAGTTAGTAAATAGAGCAAATCAGACTAATGAGTTAGGCATTGTTGACAATAATAACAGAAATAGTGAAAGTACTTCCTTAGCTATTTTATGCGAGAGAATTTCTGTTCCCCCCCAGTCAAAATTAATAGCTGAAGTTAAATGTAATAGAATTAATTTTATAAAAGATAATGATATACTGATATTAGAACCTTTAGCGAAGAATTTAAGCCAAGGGCTTCTTATTTCTCGAGCCATTTGTACCCCAGAACATGGCCTTTTTGTTTCGCTTGCTAATTTTTCGAATAAAACTGTTAAGCTAGGAAAAAATACTTATGTTGCTAAAATTCAGAAATGTGTAGATAAATCTAATATACCCTTAAATAATAATAATATAACTTGTAATGTAAATTTAACCACTCCAATAGCTGACTTTGATCACGCTGATCTCACTTGGAGCTCTGATATTGATTTAAGCCATCTAGACACCCCCTTAAAATCTAAAATGCAGGAATTTTTAGACCAAAATAAAGATGTGTTTGCAGCTTCTGTCCTAGACTTACCAGGCTGTAATACCATACCCCATGTTGTAAATTTAACCTCTGATAAACCTGTAAAATCCAAAGCTTATAGAGTCCCATATAAATTACGCCAGGAAATGGAAGATCAACTTAATATTTTACTGCAAGCTGAGATTATTTCCCCGTCTATGTCTGAATTTGCTTCACCAGTTATTCTTGTAGAAAAAGCAGATGGTTCTTATAGGTTAGCTGTTGATTTTCGTAAACTTAACAAGAATCTTGTCAAAGATGCATATCCTATCCCAAACATTACTGACTCTGTTGATGCGTTAAGTGGAGCTAATTTTTTTTCAACACTAGATTTAACTAGTGGCTTTTTTCAACAGGTAATAAGACCCGAGGACAGGCATAAAACTGCTATTATCACGCATAAAGGTCTTTTTGAGTGGAATAGAAATTGTTTTGGGTTGTCCAATTCAGGCAATAGTTTTCAGAGGCTAATGAATGCCATTTTTGGAGATTTAGGAAATCTAGGAATTTTAGTGTATATAGATGATATTGTCATTGCTTCGTCCGATGTAGAATCCCATTTTGAAAAACTTAAATTAGTATTTGATAGACTTAGACAACATAAACTGAAACTTAAGCCCAGTAAATGTAATTTTCTTTCGAATAAAATACAGTATCTTGGCTTTGAAATTAATAGCGGGCAAGTATCCCCGGTTAATAAAAATATTGAGATAATAGAAAAATTGCAACCACCTTCTAATCGAAAAGGTGTCAGGTCTTTTATTGGAACCCTATCATTCTATAGGCGTTTCATACCTGACTTCACAAAAAGGGCAATAAATTTAATCGATTTGACTAAGGAAACTGGACATTTTGCCTGGACAAAAGAAGCCCAGGAGGAATTTGAAGATTTAAAAAAGGCTTTAATATCTAAACCGTGCCTAGTATTGCCTGATTTTACTAAAGAATTTTATCTATATACAGATGCGAGTGGAGAAGCGCTGGGTGCTGTTTTGTCACAATTGGATGATGAAAATAAAATTCATCCAGTGGCGTTTGCCAGTAGGCGACTAAAAGGTGCAGAGACAAGATATTCTGCCACTGAGAGAGAACTTCTCGCTCTGGTTTGGGCGACTAGTCATTTTAAGTGTTATCTAGCTAACACTCATTTTAACATTTTTACTGATCATGCACCACTTACTTTTATGTTAAAGATTCATGACCCCACCTCACGTATAGCCAAATGGGTATGTACTCTTTCAGATTTTGATTTTACTATTAAATATATTAAAGGGAAATGCAATAGTGTAGCAGACTTTCTATCTAGATTTGCTAAAATTGATGAAACACCTGAGATTAGTAAGAGTAATTTTTGTATTCAAGTAGAAAAAGAAACTACTTTTGTTCCCCATTCAAATTTAATTGAGAAAATTAGTGAATTACAAAAAATTGATAAGAAATGTTGTGAAATAGCTAGAAAATTAGACAAAAATATAGATATAGCACCTAAATACATGAAGTTTTTTTTTAGAGATGATATTCTTGTATGTGAGGACACCAGAGATTCAAGTATAATAAATAACCCTATTAAATTAGTAGTTCCTAGGGATATGATTGAGCAAGTGTTCGCTCTAACACACGATTCTCTAGCGGCTTGTCATCAAGGGTTTAAGAAAACGATTGACCGCATCCGGGAGCACTTTTACTGGCCCGGAATGTCGGCCGATGTCAAGCATCTAGTAGAATCTTGTATTAGTTGCCAGCAGAAGAGAGCGTATAAACCAGATCAACAGGCACCCCTTCAACGGATGCCTACACCTGAATTTCCCATGAACAAAGTTCATCTAGACCTAATTGGCCCATTACCGGTCACGTTTTCTGGTAACACCCATATTGTTACGTATATAGACTCGTTTACGAAATGGCCAGAGGCCTATGCTGTTAGCTCTACCATGTCTGATGTTATCGCAGATACACTTGCCGATTTCATCTCACGTTATGGCGCTCCTGTGTATATTGCGACAGATAATGGAAGAAATTTAGTATCGGAAGCGATTGAGCATGTATATAAAATGTTCGGTATTAAACATATAACTACATCTGCCTTTCACCCAGCCTCGAATGGACAGATTGAACGACAGAATAAAACTTTAAAAAACGCACTCAGTCATATTGTAAATGAGAACCAGTCAGACTGGGATACTAAGCTAAAATTTGCCCTATTAGCGATGCGTTCGGCTGTGCATTCTTCGACTAAATTAACCCCCGCAGCAGTTTTATATGGCAGAAACTTAAATCTACCATATAATCTATTTTCGCAAGCGCCGAGGTTTAGCTATAACGACGCCCCATCTTTTTGTGAATTATTAATACCCGCACTCCAAAAGGTATATGCTGAGGTGTATGATAGTTTAGTTAAGGTGTCTGAAAGCCAGGAAAGGTACAGAGAAAAAATTGCAGTCGTTAAGGATTTAAAAGTAGGCGATAGAGTGTGGTTATTTAACCCATCTATCACTGCTGGCAATACGAAAAAATTGTCGAAATTAAATAACGGACCATTTACTATAATTGAGAAGCTCAGTGAAGTTAATTTTAAGATAGCATTAATTGCTAATCCGTCTAAAACTCAAATTGTCCATGTAGACCGCCTCACTTTATTTAAAGATAGGCATATTTCAGGTGTAAATGAGCAAAATGGAGACGATATTGTAGACCAAAACAAACGCCAACCTCTGATACCAACTACGAATGATTCGAGTCATTCTCAATTCGAGTTCACCGCGCGAAGGAAAAGGAATCGATTCATAAATAGATTTCCCCCTCCCATTCCATGTCAAGGAACCAGCCAACCTGCAGTGCAGTCTACGAGCAGACGACAAGATCGTAACGAGGAAACGGTTGGTGGGTTGCTCTCAGAAGCACGGGAAAATACGGTAATAGCGAGCGCTGATAACTGTGAGGGAGTTAGGCAGGTAGGAACGCATATTGATTCGGTGCACGTGAGTCGTTCGCGAGATCGTAATGGCGTCTGTTTATCTAGGCGAAACAAATCTTATTCAATGCCGAGAACTGAGTATGCGTTTCGAAAAAGGGATTCGCGACCGAATTATAAATTTTAGGGCGGTTTAACTTTATTTTTTTTAGATTGTATATAAATACTTGTGATTTTAGTTATTCTAGGAAGGTTTTATGCGCGAGTTAGCTAAAATTTAAGTAATTTTCGAGCCTCGATATCGTTTGTTTTGATTTGGTTCCGCTGTTATTTAATGTGGATTTCCGCCAGTTCCGTGTTTTCTCTCGGTGATTTATGGACTATTTCGATAGTTTAGGACCGTGTAAGTGCTTCGCCCCCTATATGTGTTCTTTTTTTTTTTATTTTTTAGCGGGTTTTAGCGCTAATTTTGGGGACTTAGAGAGATTTCGGGTCAGGAAATTTTGGAGTAGAGATTTGGTAGCAGTACATGTGATGCTTGCGTATTCCTATTGCCCCTTTTTGTATATAGTATAGGTATTGTTAGGAATGTAGTTCATCTTTTATTTTTATTTTTATTTTTTTTGCATTTCTTTTAACTTTGTATTTTTTTTTGGATATTTTTGATATCAGTTCTCTATTTGGGAAGTGGGGATTTAAGATACAGGTAGTGTACACCCCACAGCCCACAGATATATTATCTGGTTTATGTGTATTATATATGTATATATCTTGTTTATATAGTCTGTTTTGTTATTTCATGTGATTTTTCTAACAATATACCCATTGTTTGTGTAAATTGGGTATTTTAAAAAAATTAGTGGTACTTGTCAATGAAATTGGCGAACTCTATTGTGAAATTATCAGTTCATTTTAAGTATTATGTGTAGCATTTTATGAATTTTTTTTAGTTACTATTAGTTTATGGAATATTTACCCATTGATAATAACTAAGGCAGATAATTATCAGTCTAGGCTACACAAGGTAACCTATATAATTATAATGCTGTGATATAAAATGCCCATACACTTATGTAATACTGTGTCACCGATGCAAGTCATTGAACTGTTTTTTTTTGTTTATATGCACATGTTATGCCACTGAATATAAACAGGTATTAGTACTGTTTTTTTTTTTTTGTGTGTACCCTATAGATGTACTGAAAGGTTAGTGCTATTTTTGTTTTGTGTATGTGTATACAAAATGTTATCGTGCTATTATATGTATATATTTGTGATACCTACAGCTGACAAGTAGTATATCTATTGTATTTTTTCAGAAATTGATTGTTTCGGTCCTTTGGCTCTATCCTGCTCACAGGATTCAAAATTTTTAAAAAAAAAAAAAATTTTTATTTTTTTTTATTCACTGGACAACTCTTCCTTGCATTCTACTTGTGGAAATTTTTTTTAGGGATTTTCTTTTCTTTTTACAGAGGTGTTAGCAGATAGGGATATCCCAGTGTGTTGGTATTCTTGACGGTATAGCAGATGTAGAGATTTAATTAAGTATGCCAGGTATATAGTATAGATTTTAATAGCATCTTAGGTCCTAGTATATGTTTAACTTCTAGATGTCTTGCCCAAGCTTCAACTTAGCATTTCCGGAGTGCAGAGTTGGTGTGGTAGCTTAGTAGGGTGATAGGTTATCAACTTTTCGGGTCGTCGTCTGATCTGTTCTAGGCGATTATCTTTATCCTACTTTTCAACCGGGGTACTACATTGTTTTTTTTATTTAATCTTTTCTTTCATTTTGGATTTAATTTTAAATTTTTTTTAGGACTTTCTTTAACTGACCTTATGTGGTCATTTAGCTAAAAAAATAAAATTCTTGTTTTTGTTCAAAACTAATAATGTTTATTTTTTTTTCAACGAGGGGGAGCTCTTGTTATGTTTTTTTTAGTAATATTTCTTTTTGTATAAATTATTTTAATATTCCTAAGTTAAAAAGAACTCTTGTTAAGATATTTTTAATACGGCTTTTTATAATGCTTTATGTATCTCATATTTAAAATTAGTCTTCCTTTTTTTTCTTAGTAGCGAAAACCCTGGACATTTTCTTTTTTTTCTATTTATTTTATGATCGTTCTCGTTCTCACGAGAATAAAGGCATTGTTGTGTATGAAAGTGAAAGTTTCCCATCCCCTTATCTAGCGTAAATAACACCCGTTCGTACGAATGCTTTTACTGTCCTGGAATTATTGTACTATTTGAGTAAAGTGGTCCTTTGTTGATTTTTTTTTCGAAGAAGAGTAGCTTCTTGCTTGCATTGTAAAGGGCATATATTCAGCCTTGTTAAAAATTGGCCCACACGCATAGTTTATTGCTTGCGTACGTGAGTGAATAGTACCCTAAAATTTTATAACCCATGACAAACGTTGACTGTCATTTGAGGCGGAGTAGATATTTTCCCAGACCCTTAAAGTTTTATGACTGATCTAAGATAAGAGTGCCTATTCACGGCTATCGGCAAGCACTGGTCTGCAAGCAGGTGCAAACTTCAGCTGTCCCTGAGAGTAGGGGATATTAGCGATGACCATATTTGGTCATGAGAGAGGGTGCCTGTGGCTTTGGCCAATGAGATAGACCCTGGTCGAAGAGAGAAAAGGGGAGGCAGTAGCCTTCCTAGTATTTTGGTGCCCCTTTTCTGTTTAGAGAAGTGTGGAATTCGGTTTTAGAGATGATATAGTTCCCTGCGAGCAGTCTTACGAAGAGGAGGTAAAAAGAAGTAGTCCCGTCCTTCACTCCCTCCCCCATTTTTAATTTTCAATCGGGGTGAGGGAGGTTTTCGGCAGAAAAATACAGAATTAGAGAAGAGCATGCAATTCGGTGGAGAGACGATATAGTTCCGTGCCAGCAGTCTTACGTGGAGGATGTGTAAGAATAATTCGTTTAAGATTCATCATTCTACATTTTGATTCTGCAGAAGAAGGTTCTGGCACCGAGATAGTTGGCGATGAAATTGTTATCAACTAGTGTCTGTCAAGCTGAAGTGAATCTGTGCATATTTTGATTGATGCAAATCAGTCGAAATTTAGAGAGCACCTTTTGATGTGAGAAAACATTGGAGTGTCGCTCCTGTTGACTTGACATGGAATTCGTGCGTTTTTGTGCCTCATTTCTCGACGAAAACCCCGAATGATTTTAGGAGAACATAGTTTTTCTCCCGGGATTTTTACCCTTCTTCGACCCCCTGTATGCGGAAGTCTGAGAAATAGTGGAAGTTTGAGAATAAGGAAGTTTGCGGAAGTTTGAGAATAAGTGACCTTCCCAAGAGGACTTCGTGCGCTTCACATGAGATAATGCACACGCATTAGCAGAATTCGAGAAGACGTGAAACTGCGGGTACTCCAGAGACACAGTAGAATGTATACAGAAATCATTAATCACTTGTACGCTTGGAACTGGAATTGAGTGTTAAGCCTGTGTCGCTTTTTTTTTTGAAAAGAGACTAGAATGGTAGTTTTAATGAACTGGGAAGCGGTAATGTCGACTAATCTCAGGATCATCTAAAAATATTGTGATACAAAAAAAAATATATACTACTTGGAGCTTGAAGGTAAGCCACTCACAATATGTTGTTATAAGTTGTTATAAATAAGTGTACATATTATCGGATGTTTTACATCCCTAAGAATCTTACTAATTTATAAATGCTCTTGCCCATTATTTAATGTACGCAATTTAACTACTGTCGACCTAATAGTGAGTAGAAATAGTTATTAGTAAGTCTCATTTCAACATATGTTGTATTTTCATCGAAGTGAGAGTGATTATTATTTGATTAAATAAAAGAGATTTTTTTTTTGTGAAAACAAGTTGTTTTTGATACATACTATTTCAACATGTCTTATACTCTCATTCTGTTTAGTAAAAGTTAAAAAAAAAAAAAAAAAAAAAAAAAAAAAAAAAAAAGAGAGGAAGAGAATGTGTACTTCATATTGTTTTATTTAGAAATTAATGTTAGACTTGACTAGAGATGATGAATACATACCTTATTATTAGTTTTCTTTTCACTATTAAAATGTTGTGGTGAAATTTAGTTTTTTAAGTGATCATTTTACTCATAGTTGAAGTCCTAGTTGCATTTAGTCTTGACTAAAATAGTTTTTTTTTATTTAAAGTTTTAAATTTTTAAATGCAGGATTGATTTAGAATAATTAAGTGATAATTTTTGAAATTGTAGAGATTCTTCTAAATGTTTATAAGAAAAGTAAATATTTCATTTGATTTCTTACTCATAAATTTAAAGTAATTTTATAGGGATTATATCCATCTCTACATAAACTAATTTACAAGACTATAATTTTTTAATACTAATCACTATACGAAATTGGCCAAAATATCATTGTTGATTTCTGGGGTGTTTATCTTTATTACTCCTAGTGTTTTAATTTATTCAAAATTATATCTTTCTTTGCCTTCTTGAAAATAAGAAGGATTTCAGGATCTTTCTTTTCTCTTTTGTAATGTTAAACTGAATCTTGACTTTTTAAATTATTAGTATGAGTGTAATATCTCAGGAATCAACTGTGATAAGTGTTGGGTTCTACTGCAGATCAAGATTGAGCACTTGAGACTGGGTCAGATTGAGAATCCTGCTGTGTTATTTACCTGTATTCATTAAATTTTAAAGAATCGTAAATAATATTTGTGGTTATCCTTTTCATCATATTAATTTGTCTTTTAGTTTATTTATCTTACTGATTTCTTATTGTTAACTGGTGTAATCTTAACTTAATTCTTTTTTTTTATATAAGCATCTAGTTTATTTAATTAAAACAACAACAAGATTCATGTGATTGGAAATTTGACCCAGATCTCATTAAATTCTTTAATAAAGCTGAAGAATATTTATTGATCTATATTAATTAAATATAATTTGCTGAGCAGAAGTTGCAATTAATTAAAATAATGAGCTGTTGCAGAAATTTAATAAAAAGAACCCAACAAAAGTATCAGTAAATATATATTTATCAGCTTATTTGAATTTTTTATAATTTAAATGAAAATTCCATAAACTTATTTTATGCACATTTCTCATAAATAATACACTGTAATATTTTATTTTTAAAAGTAGTTTTGTAGCTGCTACATGCATTTTTTTTAACATAAAAACTAGACAATTTTTTTTTTTTTTTTTTTTTTTTTTTAAAGTAAAGAAAATTTGCTAAATTTGAATTACTGAAAAAGTGTATTTTAAATCAGCAATTTGTAAAAGTATATTGATACAAAATATATTAAGTTTTCTTGAGTTAACCTCCTCAGTCCTGATGTCGCCGGGAGGCGACACTAAAAAACAAGCTTTAAATTAATTAAATGATTCTAGAATTGTTAAAATTGCCTATAGACATTTTTAATAGATGTGTGCATGGTAGAAGCATCGATATATAGACTGATGCATCTTTGGAAATGTTTCATAATAATTTTAAACTGGTTTTTGTAGTGCTATGTAAAATTGGTCTCAGGACTGAGGAGGTTAATCTTTTATGTTCTTCTATATATAAAATTTAAACACTAATAAAAATTATAGTTTACAGAAGTCTTCTTTAATTTTAACTATTATACAATTACATTCATAAAATATTACTCCACATTTATGTTCATGTTACAATTTACATTTTTTTAAAAATTAATAATGGCTGTAATCATGATAATTTTAAATAAAGGACAATTTTATTATGTAACAAAAATTTATTCAATAAAACTGCAATTCATTCAGAAACAAAGATACTTGTTCAACTTGTAAAATAATAGAAGATCAATGTTTTCTTTTGGAACCTGAAATAAATATTTAAACTTAGAAAACTGTTCTAATAATTGCACTGGCACTAATTAATTCAAACAACACAAGCATTTAAAACATAAATTTGACAATAATTATTTTAAAAATAAATTTAACACTTTTCCTACTTATTTACGCTTTTTTTAGGTATTAGAAATAATAACTATAAAAATGAAATTTGGCAATTATAATGTTTTGAAAGACAACTCCTCTATAATGATAAATTGCCAAATCATTTGTTATATAACGGATAAGGTTCGTAAATATCATGACATTTTCAAAAATATAAAAAATATCTGATATTTTGATATATATCAGATATTTTGGATATATATCTGATATTTTCAAAACAGCCAACTTATTGCTGATAATAAATATTTTCGACCATAATATAATTTAGAAACTAAAACATATTGCATTAACGTGAAAACTTAATGAAATATTATTCCAAAAATGCATTTTTGTTTTCCTTTCTTTTTACTCCCACTTAAAACAAAACTGAAGATCAACTAATTGAAAAGAGAAATAATTTCTTTCACACACTTATATATATATATATATATATCAGGGCTCGAAAAATCTACATGCCCGACATCAGTGTTGTTAGACGGCGACTTTTTAAAAATTTGATTGGCACCACTTTTATTAAAGGATAAAATTCCTCTTGATTAATATGTCATTAAACTAAACGTAATTTTACCAATCCAAAGAAGTGGTGTCAATCTGAATTTTTAAAAAGTCGCCGTCTAACAACACTGATGTCGGGCATGTAGATTTTTCGAGCCCTGATATATATATATATATATATGTACATACATATAACCAATATTTATGAAACATTTTTTTACATACAATAGTTTTTTTTTTTTTTTAGTTGAAAAATTTTAGCATGAATGTCAACTTGTCTTATTTTGTATTCCTTAACATGCTGTAGTAGTTTAAATTCAACTGAACCAAAATAAGAAAAGATTCTTTTCTAAGAAAATTGTACATAACAGATTATTTAAATTAGACAGTTTTATCTTTCAATGGCTGTTCTGAATTATTGACTCACATAATTATTAATTCTATATTTAAAAATAAAAACTAAGTCAAAAGCTTGAAAAAGATATTTTTCCTTGACTGAAAAATTCACAGCCAGTAACAAAAATTCTAAATTCACACAATGAAATAACCAAATGTCCAATGTCAATGACAGTTGAAATTTTTATTTACACTTGTTTTAACTAAAAATATCAAAAATATCTTGCACAATGATATCTCTTGAAAATAAATATCAAATGTAGAAAATATCAAATATCTTGGTATTTTGAAAATAAATATATATCATGATATTAAATTCATGGATCAATTAATATATATATATCAAAGAACCCTGATAACAAGGATTATAAACTGGAAGGAAATTCCAAGCAGATAAAATCCTTGAGGCAGAAAATTTTGATAAAATATATTATTCTAGACTTTCCAACACATTTTGCAACATATTTCAACGATTCATTGACAAAATCAGTGATTTTTTTGCTAAGATTCATTCACAAGAACAGTTATTATTTTTTTATAGTGAGTAATTGCAAAATTTGCATTTTGATTAACAAATGATCAAGAAATTCCATGGCGCATTTCAATAACTAACTGATGAAATCAGTGATTGTTTTTATTACGATTGACAAAATCTTCGATTTTTCATGAGTGAATGCTGAAATTTGGAACTTTTATCAATGATCGATCAACAAAATCTGAATTTTTATAATGCAGCCGACAGAAGAAATTGTACTTTTGTCACACTTGATGGTATAAGTTTGCAGTTTTAATCACCAACTGATTACAAAATTTGCAATTATTTTCAATGACTGATTGATGAAATCCATGATTTCTTGTTTAATGACCGATTGGTGAAATTCACATTTTTTCTTCTATAATACATTGGCAAAAATTATGATTTTTTTTCCAACTGATAAACAAAATTTGTGTTTTTTTTTTTTTTGGGGGGGGGGGGGGCAATTGAATGATGAAGTTTCCAGTACTACAACAAACTGAAAAAATTTATGATTTTTTACAAAATTAAAAAAGACATTATTTGGGGGAAAAATCATTAGGATTACAGAACTTGCAGTCTAAGTAAAAAATAATTATGAAGTGAAAGGCTGGAATATATTAGAGGTTTTTTTTTTTTTTTTTTTTTTTTTTTACCGAAAATGTAGGAGCGCTGAAATGCTGGTTATATTTACTACAATTATCAAGTATTCAGGGATGTAAATATAATTTTATGCAACTTGATCAGTACATTAAGGATCTAGAGTTCTCCCCTCACTTCTGCAAAATTAGGAATTCATGTCGCTTTTCCTTTTAAAAGTTCATACTTCCAACAGCAATAAGACCAAAATATTCTGATGGCTCAAAAAATTCTTCCATAAAAATCTTTTAAAATAGATAATTGTTTCTTAATATGTCTGTTTTTATTTTAAGCTTATTTTCACTGATTTTGATTTTCATCATTACATTCTAGTATTGTAAAAATCTACAATATTTATGCAAATATAACACAGAAAACTAAGAGCTTATATAAATGATAAGATATTTTTACTTTTTTTCTTGCCTCGATATTTGAACTTTCCCTGCAAAGAAAATAACTATAAATATTATTCTTATTCAAAAGACAATATAAATAAATAAAGTAAAGGTTATGTGATTAAATAAATATAAAAAAGATAATCATTTGAATTATCATTAAAACTAGATAATTTTTAAAAGAAGAAATGAAAGCATTAGATCATTTAAAGAAGAAAGAAATTAATTTCAGATTGAAGTGTACATTAAAAGCACAACTTTTAACAATACAAAAAGGATATTTAAAGAGATGGTTAGTTCATTATTTTACAGCCACATGTCTTAAAACATATTCAAAGCCATTAAAAAAAAAAAAAAAAAAAAAAAAAAAAAAAAAAGTTCAAAAAAGCGAAACAGGTAACAACAATGGTTTGAACGAAATTCAGCATTTAGAAATGGTTAAATTTAATACAATGAATAAAAGTTAATAATGATCTTTTAAGAAACTACTACAATGAAGCTTATATAAATAAATAAATAACTGGATATGATTTCTTATTCTGATCTGATCAAATGATAAACATAAACAAATTTTAAATATGCAAAATGAAGAAGAAATAAACATAGATGAAATATTAAAATCTGAAGTGATAATAAAAACTCAAGGTACGAAAGATAACCAAAATACTTTAAAATAATTGAAAGCTTTAAACAAATAAAAACTTCAATAGCATATAAAAACAAGTTTAGATAATTTATCTAACTTATATATCGAGGCTATTTAAAACAAAAGATAATTTTAAAAGAGGATGTAAGAGAGTGATTAACCTGTTAATACCCAGTGTTGTATAAATAGATCAGCTTTATTTTGTATCAATCTGAGCTAATTGGGACTGGTATTACCTCAGATATTGGAAATCTCAGTTAATAGAAATTGTATATAAAACCTCGTCATGCTTGCAAATTTAACATTGCTTAAAATAACAAACAAAAGAACTTTTTTAAATGATAAAAATAAACATATTTGTAAATAAAGTTATGCGTTACGCAGCTCAACAAATTTACAAAGGAAGTAAACTGATTGTAATAAATTTTAACTATACTATGTTAACATTGAAGGATGCATTTTCAGAAATAAAACAAGTACAAGAAAATATATTTATTTAAATTTAATTACATTAATTTACTAAATTTACATTAGTTTTTTTTTTTTTTTTTTTTTTTAAGTCTAATTTTTCATTGAAAGAGTCCAGATTTTCTATCAGTAATTACTGAATCATGCCAATTTATTGAACAGAAGATTGACTGGCATAACATCCCTTCTTTGATCCAAATATTTCAGGGCAATTTTTAGTGCCTAAACAACCTTCAGTATGAATTATAGTCCTTGAATACAATAGACTCCCTCAAATCTGCAACTGTCTAAAATCCGCACATAATTTACGGATGTAAACAATGAAACATTTAGTTCAGATATAAAGACAAAATTTGACTTTTTAAAATTTATATCACTTCCATATATATTTTAATTTGTAAATTTTGTTAATATTACTAAATTCATGTTTTTTTTTTTTTTTTTTTTTTTTTTTTCCCTCATTAAGGAAGAATAAGTTTATTTCTGATAAAATTCAAGATATTGCTGATATCATTGGTAATCACAATCTTCTTACCAAATATATTTATGTATTAATCAAGCTTTTTTGGTTATTAAGTCTGGCTAAACCTGATATAAAATTTCCTTATTTTGTGATTTTGATATGAATTAGCAATGTACCTTTATGAGGCAAGTTTTATTGAATAATCTTTATAATGAATATTTGTTCATGCCTTATTGATTATTAACTTGACCTTTGCTTATATAATATTTTAATCATTTATTTTAATGTTTTATTATATTGTAAATATTCATTATAGTTTCGACTGCATTTTTAATTTCATTCAAATTACTGTTTATAAAATGTAAACAAAGCAATGACCAGAAACCCACAAAATTCTAAAATCCACACAACCTCAGGTCCCAAGCTGTGCGGATTTGAGGGAATCTACTGTAGTCTACCTGTCAAATGTGAAGGATGTAATTGTTCAATAACTCATTGCATTTGGTATTCAAAAAAGTCACACGGTCACTGGAAATATGACATTATTTGCTGTTACTTCTCAGGGTGCAATATTTCTTTGAAGTTGAGCTTTTTTTAGGAGCAGAAAAGTCTGCAGCATAGACACTGAATTAAAAGGTGAAGTATTTTTCAATGCTCATAACAAAACACATTTTTTTTACCAGCTTGGTTAACAGAAATCTTGATTAATCGAAGCTTAGATAATCAAGGTTCTACCATATAATAACTTAATAAGACCAGTTTTTTTTTTTTTTTTTTTTGTGCATACATATTATGATATTCATTCCATTCCACTGGTTACTGATATAATAAAATTTTTGCATGAGAAGACTGAGCTTGAGAAAAAAAGGGACATTTTTCTGATTCTGGAATAGTTCGCTATATTTTTCTTACAAAGCGCTACAATTGATGTGTATGTGTGACTTGTAGTCAGGGTTGGAAAAAACCCAGTTTTTTTTTGGTTTAAACCGGGTTTTTTTAAAACATCCTATTACATATACATGCATATTTACTGATAAAAACAGACATTATTGGTTTATAAGCAGTGTAACTTCATTTAAAATAATTTAAATTTAATAATTATAGTGAATTGATGCTGAAAATTGAAAAAATTCATTTTTCAATTTAAACAGTTTTAGCACACAGTCTTATGTTGAAAGTTTTAACTGTTCTACCCAATGAACCATTGATGCCCTGTAAATCTTTATAAACAATCTTTTGATTACTAATAATAAACATTTGGTTGTAGTTTGAAAAATATTCTTTTCCACAATTATTCAAATAATAAATTACAAATACTTCTTACGATTGTTTCCTTCTGAGTGACAATTTGAAGTTAACATTTTTAGTCGTTAGATTCAGCAGATAGTAGAGGGGAAAAAAATATTATTATTACTATAATTAGCAACCAGTCTTTGCTTTTAATTCTTCAAGATAATCTCCCAAAAGAAAAATTTCTTTTATAGCTAGTTCAAAATCTTAAAAGATCATTCTGTTACATTATTAATTGCATTAAATAATCTGCGTTATTACAAAAATTAAAACATTTTATACTGAATATTGAATCTATTTTATCTTTGATCAATTCACATGTTTGAAGTTTTTTCTTTAGAGCAATAGATATGTTTACCAATGTGTACTGATTTTAATCTTATGCATAAAAAAATGACGTAAACCCAATATATCTAATGCTTATTGCTGAAATAAAGTGTTAAAAGTAGAAATTATTTATATCCAATAATCTGAAACTTGTAAATAATAATGAAAGAAAGAAAATGTCATCAGATTTCTTCTAAAAAACTATAGAAATTATTTATATCTAATAATTTGAAACTCGTACATTACAAAGAAAAAAAGAAAATGTCATTAAATTTCTTCTAAAAAATGAATTGCTTTTTTTATGGAAAAAAAAAATAATAATAATTGGTTTAATCCTATGCATAAAAAAAAAGACCTAAACCCACTATATATAATACTTATTACTGAAATAAAGTGTTAAAAGCAGAAATTGTTTATGTCCAATAATCTGAAACACGTAAATTATAAAGAAAAAAAAAAGAAAATGTCATTAGATTTCTTCTAAAAAAACCAATTGGTTTTTTTGAGAAAAAACCATTTGGGTTAAACCGTGGTTTAAACCATAGTTAAAACCAATTGGTTTAAACCATGCCAACCCTGCTTGCAGTACTTAAATTTAATGCATAATTGATTAAATTTTGATTTTTCTGTGACCATTTTCCAAAAGTCACGATTTTTTCTGTAATCTTTTGATGAAACCCACAATTTTTCCCCACAATCGTTTTGTGAGATTTGCATTTCTCCCCTATAGTTATTTGACAAATCTCATGTTTCCTTACACCAACTGGTTGAAAATCAATGCCTCTGCCATGATGCTCTGATGACATAAGTGGGTTTTTTTAAAAATTACAATTATTAGACAAAATTGATTTTTTTTTCTCCTATGACTATGGAAATGTGCAATATTTTTTCATAACCAATTGAAAAAATCAGAGATGGTTGATTGACAATATTCTCTTTTCTCTCTCACAAACAGCCTTAATCATTTATTTATGAATCAAAATTTATGGTAACAATCTTTTGAGTTTTATCAACAACTAATGAATGAATTTGATTTTTTTTTTCTGCAATCAATTATATAAATTTACAATTATTTTTAACGGTCAACTGCAGGAAAAAAAAAAAAAAAAAAAAAAAAAAAAAAACTTAATTTGGCAATTTGTAAAGAACAGAACTTTTGATTAGCAATGCCAAAAACTGAAAAATGAAAAATTCTTTTAAAAAATGCATTTTAAAATATAACTAGGCATCTGATAAGATTTTTCTCACAAGGTCCTGTTTTATAAAAATTATAGTTTTTAACTTACGAAAAATCTAAAAATTTTGTACATTTGAAATTAGCATTATGTTCAAGGGTACTGTTTTAATGAAGAAATATTTGCAAAAATGCATTGAATTTAGCTATATAATTATATGTATATTTTATATATATTTATTTTATATATAGCTGTATAATGGATTCATTTTGTGTGTTTAACTATTTTGTAACAGGTTTGATTTCCTTTTAAGATAGTTAAATTTGTGAACAGCTCCCTTTTAAGATGAAAAATTTTGTGAAGGGTTTCCTCAGAGCAGTGGTTCCTAAATGCATAAATTGTGGCGTTTTGATAAAAGTAAAAAAGCACCTGACAGGTGAAAAGAGCACTGAAAAGGTATTAAGCACATATTACAGGAAACAGGAAAAAACAGAACAAATTAATTCTTTTGATTAAATTTGCAATGATGCTTGTAAATAATGTAGCTTATACCAAGAAAAAAACACAATTTAAAAAAAAAAGTAATGATGATTTAGTTCATTTTTAGAAGCATACCTAATTTATTTTGACTTATCACAAATATAAAATACCGATAGCCAGAAACACTGATGTATGTATAACAAGAAAACAACGAATTTTAAAGAAACAATGCATTATGAAATTATCTTAATTTAGCAAAAATGACTTTTGGGCCTGCTTTCATGTAGCACTACAGAACAACTTAAGCTTCAAATTTATTAATACACTTTTTAAAAATTTGAAAAAGAATTCTTTATGTATTTTTGTAATTTATTAAGATTTGTTCTTATATTATTAATTTTATTGGTTTAAAATGTTGTAAGTAACAAATAGAACAGTTTTATTTTTATTTAAGATGATTAATAAAGCCAGATAAGTATCATTACTTTATGAAAAAAAAGCAAATCTTTATTTCTTAATCAGTAAACACCTATGTGTATGTTAGGAAGGATAAGAGAGGCACCATTAATAGTTATCCTTAGTTTTGAATCACTAATTAAATTCTTACTAAACACATTGCATAACAGAATTATTTTTTCTATGACATTCAAAATGCAGTTCTGCAACTGGCAGTACAGTCACTCTAATCCACACACGTCAGGACTAAGGGCTATGTAGATTATAGGTCATTTCTTTGTTTACATTCTAATATTTGGAATTTATCACCAAACATAGTAATCATCTTCTAAATAAGTAATAAAGAAATGAAAAAAAAAAAAAAAAAAAAAAAAAAAAAAAAAAAAAACAATAAATATTCATTAGAAGTACATTTAATTGGTAGAATACAAAATTAATAGAAAATATTTCTACTTGTTTTTAAATCTATCAAACATTGCAGTGATAGTGGTTTGCTTTATAGCTTTTACTTTTTGCTCTGTAATTTAACCATGAAGCCTTTCAAAAGTCAGGATATCTGAATCAGTAACAAAAGTTTGTTAAAAAAAAAAAAAAAAAAAAAAAAAAAAAAAAAAAAAACTGAATTATTTAAGTGTATTATGATTTTTATTTGAAGCACACATTAACTGAAAGACTTACCTTTTTTGAGCTTGATTTTTTCTTGAGCTGAATATTCTGAAAAGAAAATTAATAATATTTTAACAAAGTTAAATCAAGGAAATTTAATCTGCGAGTTAAATCCAAATAACATAGTTTTAATAATTAGTATATGTTAAAGATAGATAAAGAAAAAAATACTGACTTACAAACAATCTTTTCAAACAGCAAATATTATTTACGGAAAAACAAAAACAAAAAATAATAAACACTTACACTAGATGACATCTCTAAAGCTGATATATCATCAAATTTAACATTAAAATTTGTCACTGTAGACAGCTGTTTCATCTCATGCTATGAAAAGGAAAAAACATATACATTTTATTTTATAAATAAAGCTTTGATTTTAATAAAATTTTCAAAGATAGAAATAGCTTTCTTATTTAAAAAAAGTATTAGGAAAACATAAAGTAAATCAAATTAGAAACTTAAAAATATTAAAGGTGCAAAGAGTCTTCTTATTCTTACCCTTTGTTTCTTTGTCATTGGTAGACGCATCATGTATTCTTCTTCAAATCTATAATATTTAAAGAAAAAAAAATGTAGTGAAGCAGCAGTTTCCTTTTAGTTCACAATCAATTTTATAATTTATTCATATTGGAAATTTAACTTCTTTCTATGAAGATTCTTTCACATTGTATTTTTTTGCAGTTAACATTTTGATTTTTATTTGCTTTTAGATTCATCTCTTTCCTTCCCAGTGTCATAGCTCACAACACACATTTTTCTAGTTTGAGATTGTGAAGGGTAGCTCATCATGTTACAGATAATGTAGCACCCTTGATATATTAGCTTCTCTTCCTAAATGATCATTGGTTTTATTTATTGTGTATGATGTTTAAAGTTTTCCTGAATTTACTTAGTGAGTCTATTTTATAAAAATTTTAGTTTGATTCCACATGTAGGAGTTAGATGAATGTGAGCTATCAACCAGAGAAGTGATGCAATATAGAATGGATTAAATTTTTATATATAGTTAATGATGTGACAATAAATGTTAAATTGATTGTATCATAACCTAAAATCTGTGTTTTTAAAACAAACAAACAAACAAACAAAAAAAAAAAGCTGGCTAAATAAATAAAATACTTAAAGTATCAGGATTTTTTTTTTTTTTAAATAGGCATATTATATATAGATGTAATAATATTTTTTTTTTTGTCATTTATCTTAATTATTTCCAAATTTTTATAATATCCAACTTTTACTCCTGCCTCCTGTCTTTTAATAATATTTTAACATTTATTATATTTTAAAGCATCAATCAACACATTCTTTATTTTCTTATTCTAAAAACCTTAATCTGTTAACAGCAACATTTTCCATCTAATCTATTACTATATCAGGGCTTGAAAATTAAAAAAATTGTAAGGTTCCCAGCTGGGAACCTACATGAAAAGTGTAGGTTCCCAGACGAAAAGTGTAAGCCCCCAGAAATTTTGTGTGAGTATTTTAACAAAATTTGCCGTTTTTTTTGCGATTTTTTGACGAAAACCTGCCGTTTCATCGCGATGTTTTAACAAAACTTGCAGTTTTATCACGATATTTTAATGGAACTTGCCGCTTTATCACAATTTTTTAACAAAACTTGCCGTTTTATCACGATATTTTAACAAAACCTGTCGTTAAAAAAAAAAAAAAAAAAAAAAATTGCCGTTTTTTGCGATTTTGTAATGAATTTTGCGTTGTTTTGCGCGATCTTTTGATGAGTTTTAGACCATTTTTGCGATTTTTTTTGACAAAATTTGTTGTTTTTCATGATTTTTAACGAAATTTGCCGTTTTTTCGAGATTTTTTGAGGAAATCTGACGTTTTATCGCGATATTTTAACAAAACCTGTCTTTTTTTTTAAACATGAAAGTTGCTGTTTTTGCAATTTTTTTTAAATGGATTTTGCATTTTTTTTTTAAATCTATTGTCTTTTTTCTTAATGAAATTTGTCGTTTTTTTGCAAATTTTTGATGAAATCTGACGTATTATCTGAATGTTTTAACTAAACATGCCGTTTTATTGCGATGTTTTTAACAAAACCTGTCGTTTTATGCGATGTTTTAACAAAATTTGTCATTTTATCGTGAAGTTTTAACAAAATCTGTCGTTTTATAGCGATGTTTTAACAAAATCTGTCGTTTTATCGCGATGTTTAAACGAAACCTGCCGTTTATCAAGATTTTTTTAAACGAAATTTGCTGGTTTTTGTGATTTTTTTCGGTAATATTTTGATGACATTATGCATCCTATGGCCGCTTAAGAGCTATTTTTTTGCGTAATTTATGAATTATAATGCGTCCGCAGAGTTGCTGGCAGACACGGCAAAAAATTAGGTTCCTGCCTGGGAACCTGATTGTAAAAATATACGTTCCCAGAAAAGGATTTCTGGGTTCTCCGGGATCCCGGGAACGCTATTTTTCGAGCCCTGACTATATTTTATTCTTTTGTTTGTTTCTTAATACCATTTATTTACATTTTAAAATATTATTCCATAGACTATGAGCCTTTGCAAAAGGACGCACCGACCACATTACATAAGATATCTCTCCAATAGAATTTGAGTACTCATTTTTTCTCCTGCCCCCTTTAGCTTTCACACAGGTTAGTTACTCGCCATCTAAAAAATTTGTTGGCCTCCCTAAACTTTGCTGTCTGATCCAGTATTACAGTGCATTTTTGTATAAAATGGCATTACTTTGGCTTGGAAGAGAGAATTTGACTTTTTGAGCTGTTTCAAAAGTACGCATCACCTGGGTATAGCTTTTTATCGACTAGTGTTCTTCTCTAGTAAGCTACATTTTTATGATGTTGTGAGTACATAATACAGCTTCAACATGAGTCTAAAAAACTAGTGAATTTTTTCTTATCTATGATACCAATTTAAATTAATGATGCTCTACATTGTCTGTTTATTTACACAAGAAATTCTTAATGGAATTTCAATCATTGCTTCCACTATGACCTAACCATTCAACGGCAAATTTGTTAAGAAAACCAATACAATGTTGCCATGAAATATTGTTCTACAAGTGGTACACCTAGTACGGATTTGTTCCTTCTTTACTTGGAGATAGTGTTCTATGGAAAGTCGATATGCTTTGTACTGGTATGAGAAAATCAAATTGTATCCACCATAGCATACACTTGTGATCCAAATCGTCATATGCATATGTATATACTATAAAGTATATAAACTATTATTGTATATTTTTTAAAATAAGATTATACTTATTATTATGCATAAGTAATAAATTGCATGCAATAAAGCAGAGAAAAAATTTATATTCAAGCATTTATAAATAATTGTAGATATTGGTTTTCTAGCAAATTATTATTAAAAATAACAAATATTCTAAAAATCTACATCATAAATTACTTCATTTATTTATTTATTAAAAACATAAATAATATTTTTCTTTATAATACTTCTTATTAAATTATAAGTTATTAAATACTGAAAAAACATTAACATGGAAAGTATTATCAGATTAAAAGAAAAAAAAAATCTTCCACATATAATCTGCCATGATAAATAAAAGTTTGAACTTAACAATTTTTAAAAGTATTACATTCATACATTCATCAAATCAAAGGAGGACTGAATATTTAAAAAATACGTAAATAATTTCAGACATTTTTTTATATTATTCCAGCCAATCTTTTTTACTAAAACCAGGCAATCTAACCCAGGTTAAAGATGCCGAAGAACATAGACACAGGTAATTTTTAATTGAAAATTTTAATTTATTTTATTTTACTTTATTTTTTTTTACATTCAGTATAATCATGGGTGATTCTGGGTGAAAAATTCTTTTTGGAAATTCACATTGCATTTTCGGAAATCGGCGAGGGAATTTCGCGAAGGGGGGGGGGGCATTATCTGCAATCTCCAGACGAAATTGGCATTTTCTCGCGATCTTCAGACGAAATCAGCGATATTTTACCAAAATCCGCGGGTTTTTCCGCGATCTTTTGACAAAATCAGTGTTTTCCTGTTTTTTTTTTTTTTTTTTTTTTTTTTTTTTTATGAAATTGGTGTTTTTTTTTTTTTTTTTTTTTTTTTGATGATCTTTAGACAAAATTTGCATTTTTCCGCGATCCTTTCTTGAAAACGGCATTTTATCCCCATGATCTTTTGACAAAATCGGTGTTTTTTCCATGATTGTTTGATGAAATCGGTGTTTTTTTTCTGCGATCTTTTAACGAAATCAGCGTTATATTTGCAGTCTTTAAATGAAATCGACGTTCTCCCATGGTCTCCAGACGAAATCAGCATTTTACCTGCGATATTTGGTAAAATTGCTGTTTTTTTTCAACGATCCGCACAGGAAATTCGCTTTTTCAGCTATCTTTTGACAAAGTTCGTTGACAAAAACATTGGTGAAATCCTCATTTTTCCATGAAATATTGACGAAATGTGTGCTTTTCTGCGATCCTTTCACGAAATTTGTATTTCTCCGCGATTGTTTTTTCTGCGCACAAAACTGTACAAGTTGGCAACTATGCAAAACTGATAACCTAATTTCAAAATTTCGGAAGAGGATGCCTTAAATTTTTGGAAAATTCAGAATTTTCGGACGATAATCAACCCTGAGTATAATGTTTCAGGTTGACCCTTAACTGCACCATAACGCTATTTATGATACTTTCTACTAGCCACATGCCAGTAGTTAGTTACGAAATATTTCACTAGTACAGGCTGTGAAAGATTGGGGGAGAATAATGTCATTTAGAAAATAATTTTTTTAAAGGTTTATTTACAAATATTTTAAAAAGAAACTTTGCCACGAGAAAAAAATATGATAAAATGGCAGCTATTTTTTGCTTTTCCATACTTCCACTCAAACAGCCAACACAAGTTGTGAAAGATGGAAAAAAAGTATGATTTTTAAAGAATCTGTTCTTTTCTGCTTGAAAACTGCAGAATAGACTTCTGGCCATCTTGCTGAAAATCTCTGTACCTTTCTGTGATAATTATTATTGTTTTTAATTAATATAATCATTTATTAACAGTAATCAGGGTTGGTATAAAAACCGTTTTTTTTTTAAAAAACCCAAAAAAACGGGTTTTTTCCATTATTACTTAAATAGCATTTGTAAGGGAAAAAAATTGAGTTTTAGAAAGTCATGATTTTTTTTGTAATTAGCAGTTAAATAATGTTAAACATTCACATTATTTTTTGATAAAATTAAATAATTAAAGCATATAAAAATTATATTACCTATAATTTTAGCTTTCTTTAGGGAAATATTTATTGTTTGAAAAATGTAAACTATTAATTTATTAGCATACTTATATAAGCCTTTAGATAATAATTAAAGAAATAATTACTATGCAGATTGATAATGTAGAACATAATGAGGGGTAAACAAACATATTTTACTAAATCATCAAAAAATAAGCTAAAATAGAAAACATTTTCCTGTGCTTAATTTAGAAATCATTTACTGTATCAATAATATTGACATCAACAAATGATTATTTATCTTTTACTACATACATATTTATTTTAAAAAACATCAATATGCATTTTTTTTAATAAAAAAAAAAAAATCCACATACTTCATTTATCAATGAGTGCAATATTTATACCAATTGAGACATAAGCTTAGAAAAATCACTATTTTTTAATACAAAATTTATTTTTCTTGGTTAAATATATTTAGGTAAACAATTTATTTATAAAAACAACTCCATGTATTTAATTTTAATCAAAAGCATTAAATAAAAAGACAAGTTTTGAGGCCTTTTTTATCCTAACTTATTTTGTATTTTTGACTGTAACAGTTTAAATAAAAATTGTGTTGAAAATATTCTTTCAACACTCGCTGATGAGGATTTTGCTGTTATAAGCTGTTCAACTTCAGTAAAGACGTTGCTATTAAATTTGTTGATTTGAATTTGCTGACTCTTCCACATTTTATATGGGATAACATCTTTTACTGTATTCTGCTAAAAAAAAGTTCTTCAAAAAGTGAAAATTGGCATAAAATTTTACTATCAGTGCAAGCTAGGGTTATATAAATATTCTAGTTTTGCAAAATTTAATGCACCCCTTTTTTTTTCTTGCTCAAATAGTTCACTTTGACTGTACCACGGATGAAGCATATATATCAAACAGTGCATGGGTGTCAGAGCCATTTTATACCTGGACTCAAAATACTGCGGGACTTCTTATCTTTTTTCTCTTAATATTTTTTTGAAGATCTTTCCAAATATAAACTACATAAGCAATGGAACAATTATTACTTAGATATTATCCAGGGCAACTGCAATAGGCTTTAACAATTCAAACATATCTTCAACATTTCTTTTTAGATTAAAATTAGACATAGATACAAGCTTTTGAATATTTTTATTATTAACATTCCTATTTTCACTACAAATTTTAAGTAGGCAAATTTTTAAGGTAAACATCTAGGCATCTTGAAAAACAATTCCATCAAGTATTATAAGGAAGAGCTAATTTGACAGTATTTGTAATGCATGCAATCTTTACAATTGGTTCTTGAGCCTGTTCTTGGTGTATTTCTTATTTCCTCAAATGAAAACCAGATTATATCTTATTTATAAGTAGCTTTTTAAAAATAAAATACAGTACAAACAGAATAAAATCATAATATAAAAACTCGAATGAAAAGAAAAAAAAAGTTCATTAAAAGTAATAGCTACAGAATAGCCATTCATTCATTAGCATACAGAACAAACAGTAACCAATGCGGAGAATGACTTATGTTATGTCATCATTAATGCTTTGATATATGATGCAATCTAAATGGTAAAACTGCATTTTGGCTATTTTAAAAAAATAAAAAGCTTAAGAAATTTTTTTTTTTTTTTTTTTTTTTTTTAATTACAGCTCATTTTAGAAAAATCCGTTTACCATATAGATTTATAGCTAGCAAGAAAAGTTGGGTGGATTAAAAATGATTGTCACTTTAAAAATTAATGTCTTTCTCGCTCTCTCTTTTTTTTAAAGGAGAAAAAAAAAGCTACTTGTACAGCTTTTTATTTTATTTTATTTATTTATTTATTTTTTCTTCTTAAAGAAAAAAAACTGTACTTGTAGCTTTTGCATAGCTTGGGTATTTAGCATATTTTAATAATGTGTAAAATAAACGAAAACATTAGGAAAAAAAAGAAAAAACAAATGAAAAAAAACCAGCATGGTTTTTTTTAAAAAACCACTTGGTTTAAACCAAACAACCCTGACAGTAATGGAACAATCCAAGTTTCAGATGCGTTTTAACCTGTTAGACTATCTTCATCCAAGTTTTTAGACCTCTGTATGCAGTAGTTTTTCTTAACAATCACCAGCCAACAGACATGCTCTCTTCTTTTATTAGTATATATTTATGAAGTTTTAATTTCATTTGACAATTTGCTTAAGATGCAATTGATTTAATCTTTTATAGATATGTTATGCATAGATTTAAAAATATTCTTACTTGAAAATTCATTAAAAAAAAATTCAATTCATTGAGATACAGATTATTAACCAAATTGCATTTAAAATATTTTTCTTTTCTATTCAATAGGGAGAAAATCGAAACTGTGTAATGATTTTTAAATTAAGAAATTTGTAGTAGAAATTAAATTTATGATTAGATTGTTTATTGCTCCTGTCAGTATAAATTCAACTTTGCATATGGTCATATTTTTCGTTATAACACAGATTTTGAAAATCAATAACTTGCAAACTTTTACAGACATTTAAAAAATTCTTGCACGAGAGTCATCTAAAAGGTCAAAAGTTTTTTTCCTACAATTCTGGATTTTAGTTCGAATTACAAACAATAGATGCTGCTGAGAGTTCTAGGTGCTGTATTGAGGTGAAAAATGACGTCATTTAGTACTGATGCCAATTAAGGAGATTTAGGGTATGGAGTGGGTCAATTTGGAAAATGTACTTTTGGTTTTATTTCCCGATTTTGAATTCAATCTATTTAATTTTGACGTTGTTGGCGTCAGCACAATAATAGAGAAAAATATTGTTTCCATGGGAACGACTCCTTTTAATGTGTTAAACAACAATGTTCGAAATACTGTCTTTTATTTATTTGTACATTTCAAGAATATTAGGATTTTTTAAAAAAAGGGTAACTTATTCATCTATTTATTTATCAGGGTAAATGTATTTTAGGTCAACCGGGCATGTTCGGTATTGTATATGAAGTATATAAGATTAATAATTTATTTACAGGTGCACCCAAAAAATTCCATTGCATCATAATCTATGGAGGAAAATCGTTTGCAAAGAATATTAATGACTTAAACTGTTTCAAATGATTTGAAACTGATGTAAATCACTGAATTTCAGTGCAAGATGATTATGATAGAATAAGGTATTTATAGCATTTGTCGTTTATTTACAGGGGCATACAAAAATAAACCGATTAAAATACTACTTTTAAATAATTATTACTGGAAATGAATTTTCAATTTCAGCATGCATTTTAAATTGTAACTGTTTTTTTATGTGCGCTCTTAATTATATAAATACGTATTACCTATAGTCGTTGTCTGGTCCGTCCGTCTGTCTGTCTATCCACACATAATAGTGCAAAAACTACTCGGTCGAATCATTTGAAATTTTAAATATATATTTGTTGGCTTATTTCAATTTTTATGAAAATCGGATGTATAATCCCAATACAGGGGCAGTCAAACGTATTCAATGACAATACAGCTGACGGGGGAAAAGTTTCAAGTACTTTTTAATGATGTTACACCCGTCAAAACATAATGAAATTGATATGCATTTAAGAAGGATATTAAAATACAAATGATATAAAAAATGCTGCACTAACAATAGTTATTATTCATTTACAGGGCCACACAAAATAATTATGTAACATAATGTTATAGAAGGGAACATTATTTGCGGCATATTTTAATTTTGTTACACATATAATAAAATAGTAATAAGATGCTTAGGTTTACAAGTTACTTCCTGTGTAATAGAAAAAAGCGAAGTATTTACAGGGACACACAAAACATTTTGGATAGTTTGATGTATCAAAAAATGCTGTGCATTAATGATAATTGCTGGAATTTTTTAGTTTTGATGTGATTTTTTTTTTAAGTTTCACTAAATGTTTATGTATAAATGGTGCAAATCATATACAAGGCTACACAAAAGAATTTACATTCCTTATTGAGAGTGAAAGAAAAATCTTAAACGTGGTTTGTAAATGAGTTATGCATTTTTACGGTTAACAGCTTTAAGTATATTACGATATGTTTAAAGAATAGAAATGAAATTATATACAGAGTCACGCAAAAAATTGGATACATAGCTAGCTCTGGATGGTAAATTCTGGAAGTGTGATTTCATTACTTTAAAGCATGTTTCAGTTTTAAATAAATTTTAGCTAAATAATGGCCTGTATTTAAAGATAGTAGGTATAATACAGGGCTATACAAAATAATTCAAATATGCTTCTGTTTATTACTATAAATTGCTGAATGTCAAATTTCAAACTTTCCAACATAGTTCAAAGTGTTAATGATTTTTATTTAGTTAGCCATCTGTCTGTCTGTCTTTCAAACTCTGACTTGTGCATTAAAATAGTAGAATCGTTCAGTAATTCATATATGTTAATGAGATTTATAACACCGTGTTTGATATTGAAAACAAAATATGCAGCGTTCATCGTTCATTTACAGAGACACTCAGAACTACTTCATTATATTATGGTCTGTGAGGAAATTTCGTAATTATATAAATACATAGCATCTATATTGGTCATCTGGTATGTCCATTTATCTGTCTGCACATAATAGTGCAAATTGTTTAAAAAATATTATTAAGAGTTTTCTTCATTCTTTTGAAACTTATCATGCATATTTAGTTCAATGATATTCAGTGATAGGTAATGATTCTAGGTTTTCATATTGCTTATGCTGCATTTAAGATGGAAGTCGTAATTTTTCCATAACACCAAGAATTTAATATACACAATCATAATAAATTTTGTATTCAGGGATTTTTTTTCAAAAGGGTAAGAGAAATGGTGCAACAGCTATTGCACCAAGTTCTTAATATTTATAAAACCAGTTACAGTACGAAGGCATTTGTCACATACTTTTTTGATTGTCCATGTATATGAACTATACATGCTCTAACTTGCGTTAAAATAGATGAATTGCTCTGTAATTGATATATGTGGATGAGATTTATAATAACGTGTTCGATATTGAAACCAAAGTATGCAGTGTTCATCGTTCATTTACAGAGTCACTCAAAACTATTTCATTATATCATGGTATACGTGGAAATTTTGTAATTATATAAATACGTACAGCATCTATATTCATCTTTTGGTATGTTCGTTTATCTGTCCCCACAAAATAGTGCAAAAAATACCCAACAGAATGGTTTGAATTTTAATATGTAAAGTTGTTGCAAAATTTTCGTTAGTCATTTGAATTTTTTTGAAAATTGCATGCCTAGTTCATATACATAGATAGTCAAAAATATGTGAGAGATGCCTTTGTACTGTAACTGGTTTTATAAATATTAAGAACTTGGCCACCAATAGCTGTTGCACCACTTCCCTTACCTTCTTTGAAATAATACCTGAATACAAAATTTATTACGATTATGTATATTAAATTCATAGTATTATGAAAATAATACGACTTCTATCTTAAATGAGGCATAACCACTATGACAACCTAGAATCATTACCTATCATTCAATATCATTGAAATAAATATGCATGATAGGTTTTAAAAGAATGAAGAAAACTTTTAATAATATTCTTTTAAGCTTTAAATTGCTTTTCATAAAATATGAAGAACGTAACAAAATTCTGCAACGAGTTCTATTACAATTCAAACCATTCTTGAGTATTTTTTGCACTATTAAGTGCGAATTTTATAAACATCTTTTTAGTAAAAAAAGAAAATTTGTTAAATTTAAGAAGAAATATGTTTTCTTTAGCATTATTATATCAAATTTTTAATTAATTAAAAAAAATATGATTGTATGATGTGGGATATAATACATATGAAGCATTATTGATATAAAAGAAGTACACCACTCCTATTATGTTAAAATCTTCAAACTATTAAGATATTAAAAAGTGGTCAATTAATTATTAAAATGGATTATCAAATTTAAAATGGTTGATCAGAACTTCAATTCCCTTCGGTAATGTTAAATTTATGAGAAGGATATTTTTAAAATATCTTCACAGGAAATTAATATTTTTAATTTTTTTTCTGTGTATTCTTCTAAGATGTTTTTATTTCTTAATTTACAAAATATTTAAAAAATATAAGTTTAATTTAATATTTTATGCATTAAAATCATACTTGCTGTGAATAAGATTCAGAAAAAGAAAAAAAATTAAACATTTATTTAAAAAATAATTTACAACTAAGAAAAAAAAGAGACATCCTTTAAGAAGAGTACACAGAGAAAAAAAATAAGTCAAAAATATTAATTTCCTTATGAGATATTTTTAAAATAAAAATGAATTCCATTTCCACAAACTTAAGATTAGCAAAGAGAATTGAAGATCTAAATGACTAATCAGTCTTTAAAGTATTTACCTTTCTCTTTCTCTGAGTTTCTCACTTATCTTCTGTTTGTAAGGATCAAGGGTTTCCTAAATCAGAAAAAAATAGATAAATAAAATAAATAATGAAAAGAAGCTCTAATTTATGTCTATGTTTTACTAGAAAGAGACCAATAATTTCCTGACAAATTATTGAATAAATATTCCAATTATGAAATACAGTAATACCTTAACATTCGCAAGTTTTAATTATTTGCGAAATAGAAAATTCAGAACATTTCAACATTTGCACCACTTTTTAAAAAGAAAATCTTGTAGATGGGCATTGACAATATTTGCAAGAAAAGTAATTACAAACTACATTTAAAAAAAATAGTGATGTGAACAGAATATAAAAACAACTGTCTGTAGCAGATTTGTAGTCATGATTTTGACATTCACGAGAAACTAACACTCGTGAATTTTAAAGAATGACTGTACATTAAATGGAGGACAGTATTTTCTTGTAATATTTATGATTAGTGTGAAGGGATTAATCAACATATATTAAGTAACAACTGTTATTCAAGAATATCAATATTGCAAACTATTATAAAAGGGAGAAAATTGGTATTTATTATTATTAGAATTTGGTGATAAAATCCCATCTTTTTTCACTATGGACTTTTCTGTTACCTCTAGCAATTTATTTACTTTTGAACGACGGCCAAAACTTTGTTAATTTTGCAAATTTATAACGATGGTAGCAATGATGCATGCTTTCACTTTTCTTTTATGGCTAATACATGACTTCTAGCCTATCTCATATTTTTATTGAATGGAGAAAAATATATACTTTTTGAATAAAATTTGTTTGAAAATTGTAGTGAATTTAATGCCATTTTATGACTTTTAAAAATTATTTTCAAGTATAAACTTTTTCTCAACTTTAATTGCAAATATTTGTGACAAAGTTACCAATCGGTGATTGATTCTCAGAGAAAATCAAAATCAAAAAGAAATTAAAAGCAAATTAATAATGAAATCGGATTATTTATGAGGAACATATATTGATAATAAATAGAAATTTGTCAACAAAAAGGTAGATTTTAATTTTCGACTGAACATAAGATAAATATCAAGTTAAGTTAAATTGGTTAAAAGATACATTGCATCATAATGCACTGAGAATTGTATTTTACCAGCAGAATGAAAATACAATAGCTAGGGAAATGATTAGTAGATGTAGACAAAAAAAAAAAAAAAAAAAAATGGGAATTTTAGACATTGGCTTTTTCATCTGTCAAGTTATATCCTCCACTCTTACATAGGAAAGTAAAATAAAAACTGGAAAGCACTTAAACAGATACAAGGTTAACAACTTAAAGGCTTGATTAAATTAACTACTATAGGCATGAAATTATATTTAGTGATTTAAAAGAATACCAACTTAATGTATATGATTAAAAATGCAAATATGATCTCTCATGTGTTAGATTTTTATAAACAAAAAATCTGCAGTGCATCACTCAGTTACTAGCATTTCAAAATGATGCATATAAAATACACCTGTCTCAAAAGAGTTTTCCATTGAGCTGCATACTGTCACAAAAAGGTTAAATTAAAAGCTTTATATACAAAAATTATACCCTTATTTCTTCTGGTCCAGCATCATATTCTTGTCTAAGCTCTTGCAACATAGTGCTACTTAAAGCTTTCTTTCGAGCTTTCTCCAAGGCTCTCTTTTGTTCTATATTATCTTCCTCTGCAAGGGAAATAAAAATTGTATAATATAATACAAATTGTATATAGTTTTCTTTTAAAAATAAATATGTTCATATATATATATATATATATATATATATATATATATATATATATATATACAGTAGACTCCCTCAAACCTGCAACGCTAAAATCCACACATAATTTACGGATATAAACAATGAAACATTCAGTTCAGATATAGGGATAAAATTTTACTATTTTAGTTTTGTATCAATTCCATATGTATTTTATTTTGTAATTTTTTAAATATTATTGAATTGATGTTTCTTTCTTGAAGGAAGAATAGATTTATTTTTGAAAAAAGTCAAGATATTGTTGATGTCAACGGTAATCACAATCTTCTTACAATATTTATGTATTAATCAAGCTTTTTTGGATATTAAATCTGTCTGATTAAAATCCATGTTTTAGTTGAATTATGGATAATTTTGTATTATTTTAATTTGGATTTTTAATGAAACTAAAGCTTAACTAAGCTAAACTAAAACTTAACTAAACTGAGTTTAAACTAAAACTTAGTTTAACACAACTAATTATTAGAAATTTAGAATTCTGAGCTTCAGACTGAAGCTTCTTCTTCTTCTAAGACTTCTGAAATAAAACTTCCTTAATTTATGATTTTGATGTGAATTAGTAATGTACCTTTATGAGGTAAGTTTCATTGAATAATTTAGGAAAAATACATTTCATTTTTATAATGAATATTTAATCATACATTATTGATTATAAGCATTCATTACACTTATGATTACATTATTAATTACATTCAAATTACTGTTTAAAAAATGTAAACAAAGCAATGACCAGAAATTTGCAAAATTCTAAAATCTGCATGAACTCTGGTCCCAAGCTGTGCGGATTTGAGGGAGTCTACTATATATATAATATATCATACATATTAAACAAGTAAGCAATTTCCTGATTAAGGATGATATCATAAAAAACTATTGGGCTGGCTTTAACGAAATCTGCCTCATATTAAATCGAGCATGAGAAAAAGATCTGGCTAGGTCTGGAATTCAAGAAATTTTGTGTTTACAGGGTAAATCAAACCCTGAGCTGAAACGTCTGCTTGCTATAGACAGGGTTGGGTTTCTTCCAGAAGAAACAAGTTTTGGAAAAAAATGGAAGAAATGGAAGAAACCAGCAGATGCTCAAAATTAAAGTACATTAAATATGTAAAAAAATTAAATTCAAAGAATCATCATATAAAATCTAAATTGGAAAATTTATTGATACTAAAAATATTATTTTTGGAAAAATAAGTTATGTTTAATAACAAACTTCAAGTTCAGCAGACAGATGATGGATTTTACAACTTTAGATATAGAGGAATTTATTATTATTATTATTAATTATGCCATTTATATAAAAACAATGCTATATATAATGCTATGACTTTTCTCATAAGCAACTTTCTGTAATTAACTTTTACAGAACAAATTATACCAAGGTCTAGAGGCTGTAACACACTTGGGTAATAGGGACCGGTTCTGAGTCTATTTATATGAAAAGTCTGTAGCTTAATCCCTCCGTTGAAAATTTCTTGGTACAAAGTCTTTTTTGTTTTGGACAAAAATTGATAGAAGAATTGAAAAGTAATCAAATATTTTTCTAACCCAAACTAACAACAAAAAAAAATTTCAGCTGTTTCGTTAATTTGGGGTTTATTATTCGTTAAACAAGAGTTTTTTTACTTCATTTTAGTCGGAGAAAAAGGAAATTTCGTTTAACCATGAAAACTGTTAAATAGGGGTTCATTAAATCGGGGTCTGACTGTATCTAATTATATTTACATGTATATACACTATATGTACACATACATATACACATATAATACATTTAAAAAATTATAAATGTACAAACTTACCATAATATGCAGCAGATATTTTAGGTGGCACATACACTTTATTTTGCTGTTTTTCAGGCACATTTTTTTCCTCTTCATCTTCCTAGGAAAACAAAATCGTGAGACTTAAGAAATTTATAATATTTATCTGTATGCTTAAAATGATTTTTTTTTTTTTCAGATTAAGGTACAAATATAGCATTAATAAAAACAAAAGAATATTAAAAGTGATGAAGATTTAAAAATAGATGTTAAAATTAAATATACAAATATTGAGTACCTGAGTATCTAAATTATCTGGATTTGCTCTAAATTTCAGAGGGTCATTTGTATCTGGAAAAATAAAAATGAATAAATAAGATACAGGAAAAAATAACATTTAAGGCATAAACAACACCAGTTTACTAATCTGTAGCCTTGTTGACTGAATTCAGAATGAGTATATTTGCAGTTTCTGAGCTGAGAAGTCACAAACTTTCTCTTAGTACACTGAAATTAAGTGCTTATTCATAACTATTTGGTATAATAAACTAAACTTGAATGCATTTTCTCAAAAAAAAAAAAAAAAAAAAAAATAATTTTTTAATTGGCTTCTTGGATTGTCTAAGAAGAACCATTCAAACAATTACCTTCAAATCTTAATACAAATATTAATTGAATCTTTCATGCCCCTACATGGTTTTCCTTAAAAAATGTTTTTATTTTTAAATATTTTATAAGAAATTAATTAGATTAAAGTAATTTTTATAAAGAATTAATAACATACAAACATTAAAATTTTTCTTTTTTAAAGATGCTGTCATTTTCAAAAATATTTTAATTTTGAAAACATCCTATGCTATGCCATAGTTAAAATGCTAAAAATGTTAATTGCATGAAAATATTTTAAGTTTTGATGTTTTCAAGAATGTTAGTGCAAATGATCAACTGACACTGCATTTCTAGGAAATCCTCATTTGTATGAACAGCAAAGCTAACATTTTTTTTCAAATAAAAAAATTATAAACTACTTTCTAAACTTAATTTAATATATTGCATCCCTCCACTACATCCTAAGAGTTTACATAGTAAACAAACAAAATGTCCCCTATTAAGTAAGAGCTATTTTATGATGTTCAAACTGGTGTCAATTACTGTCTGAAAATTATGTCATTTGCATCCGCTAAAGCATTTCTGTTTTACCACCCATTCTTAAACAACATTATAGAAAAATACACATATGACATTATTATTGCAGAATAATACACATACCTAGTAAAAAAGTAATGTTCTCGTTCAGGAATCAAATCGGGTATAAAACGATTCATATTCCTTCTTTTGTTTGTTTATAATAGCTCCATGTTTTATTGGAAATCATTCAATTTTACTTCTTCAAAATTTGTAATATTATTTTACACACAAATTAATAAGTTTGCATTCTTTCAGCTATTTAATACAATTTAAGTAGAAGCGGAAAAAATAAGCTAGACAACTATTCTTTAAAATGCATTTTTGTAAAGAGAAAGTATTGTTTTGCAAGTAAGTTTGCAAGAAACTAAAAAATCATGTAATTGATAAATAAAAATGAAATAAAAGGAAAGTTCAGCAGGTTTTACAACAGACAATATTCTTATCAAATTTTAAAATTATGTATTTTATTTTTCAATTTTTATAAGAAAATGGTCACAAAAAGATGCAATAATCTGCTTTTTTCCTTTTTTTAAAAATAGAAATGGAGCACTTCTGTTGCCACAAATACAAAAATGTTATTAAAAACTACAAAAAAATTAATAACTCAAAACTAAATTAAAATACAGTTTTCAAACAAATCGCATTTAAAAGTACATTTTTCTTCTCTAAACAACAGTGTAAAAATTGAAAATGTGCGATGTTCAGAAGTTTAAAAGTTCTCACTAGCAAAAACTGCAAAACTTAAATTTGATTTCAAATTTCAAAGTGTTGCCATTTGCAAAATGACGTATGCGTTATGCACAGATACATTTGGCTTTTATAATATAGATAGAGTAGAGATAATAAGTTAAGGTACTAAATATTTTTAGATTGATATGACGACATAATCACTATTACCAGTATTAAATAAGTCTATAAATAGAACCAATATTAAAATAAAATAAAATATCAGCATAAAACTCTATGTCATTTCTCATACAGTCTTTACAAGTAACTCAAAACATAATAATCATACCTATATTCTCAGATGTTACATAAGACAGCAATTTGTTAATCTGATACTTCAGTTTCTCTTCCATCGGTTTCATTTTTTCCATGATCTTAAAAATAAAAACGTGTCAATATTAAAACACAAATTTTCAAAATTTTTTATTTTTAACAATTTAATTCCATATCAAAGTTAAATCAGTTGTTCATCATTTTGAAATTTCTATTGAAATGGAAATAAAAAAAATATATGTTTAGCTCAGGAAGATGTCCAATTTGTAAGATTTTAGTGTATCATTAATGGATTGAATTGAATTTTTGCAATGCAGCTTCTATGTAGATATACATAGTTGAAATTATGCTCTATCTATATTTATTATTCTTTAATATTTATGTAGACAAATTATTTTAATGGCTTACCCTTTTTTTTAACCTTTCCAAATTGAAAATTTATTTTAAAATAGCGATCCTGCCCATACTTAAGCATGATAACATTTGTTCCTTCTGCAATTTTCTGTATTATTATACAGTTGAGTCCATACATTAAACATTATAAAAATATTTTAAATTAAAGGACAGGCACAAACATTATTTACATTTTTTATTTTAAAACTTACATTTAAGAAAAAAAAACCTTTCTTCCTGTGTAAAGTAGCAGTAAAAAACATGTAAATTTCAGCAAAAAATCACAAAGAGAAAAGATTGCAGAAACAATGCAAATATCGTCAATAGATTGCAGAAAAGCACGAATTTGGTCAATTGATTGCAGATATAAAGTGAATTTTATGTAAGGATTAAAAAATAAATAAATAAATAAATGTTAATTTCATCAAAAAATAGCAGAAAAAAAATGAGAATTTCACCAAAAAATCATGAATTTTGTTAAAAGATTATAAAAATGTGAAAAGAAATTGCAAAAAAACTTATATATTGTCAAAAAATCACAAAAAAAAAAAAAAAAAAAAAAAAAAAAAAAAAAAATTACAAATTTTGTCAAGAGACAAAAAAAAAAAAAAAAAAAAAAGAAACGCACGTTATGTCAAAGGGATCATAGAAAAAAGTATAATTAATATCAGGAGGGGCCTCCCCTCTACCTTTATATGTCAGAAATTTTTTTGTGACTTTTAGATATATATATATTTTTTTTCTCTAAATGTATTTTGAATTACACCTGTTAGTCAGTGGATAAACAAACTTTTTTTTTTTTTTTGTCAGATCTTAATTCTCAAAAAATAATTTTTCAAAAAAGAGGAGAAGGGTTTATCTATGTCGGTAGCTACACAAGTACCTAAAGATAGTTAGACTTATGTAATTAACTACATAAGCATTAGGGATGCACCGAATAGTGATTTTGGCCAAATACCGAATATTCGGCCAACAGCTGAACCGAATACCGAATATTCGACAAGCCGAATTGTAATTGTTGGGCCGAATGCCAAATATTCGGCTTTCCAAATACTTTTTATATTTCAAAGTTTAAAGGTATTAAAATGTTACTTTTTAAAACAATTTTACATAATATTTAATAAGAGAAACTTATATTTTGATAAACAAGAGCTTTTTATAAGAACATTTAGTATTGAAAAAATTCTGCCTTTATTTATTTAAGAAGCACAATTACGAGACTTTTTTAATTAATAAAATTTTTAATTTCATGATTTCTTCTACGAATCAAAACAAACATTTTAAAATCAAAGAGAAATAATGAAAAAATGGTTAAAGAAAAACTGTAGTGTCTCATAATTGTTCTTTTTAAATAACTCATGGCAGATTTTTACAATTTAATTCTGAAAAAAGGAATGTCTAGATCATAGTTCTTTTCTTATGATTGGTGGCATTTTCCATCCTTCCCATCATATCATATTTTACAGAAATCAAAGCATGCGAGTTGAAAATATAGTTATGGTATCTTATTTATTGTTAATGCAACAAACGAAAACACAAGTTTGACCGAGTGAGATGAAATACAATGTACTTATGGCTCAATAAGTTGATTATGATTATGGTTTTATGAACACAAATTGTCTGCCTTGATAGCTATTACTAATCTCAAAAGTTTTTCTTTCTTGTTTAAGGATTTTTATTTGGGAAAAGCAAGAAACAGATTTTTTACTAATTAAAATTTAGGAACTTGCATCTGCACTCGCATCATTTATTCCTAAAGAGAATCCTAATAAATCACCATTTTAATCCTCATGGTTAATTTTCTTAAGTTATACTTTACAAACAGCAAATAAATAATTTAAAAACATTCTATTTTATTTCAATATGAATTTCTTTCATATTATTTTATATATATTTATAAATTGACAGTTAAAAGTAGAAATGGTGAAATTTTTTTTAAAAATGTGTTTTAAAAGGCTTTATGAAGTATCGGATTTGGCTGAATAATTTGATAGTCGGCCAAACCGAATATTCGGCAGGCCGAATAGTTTCATATTTGGCCAAGTCGAATAGTTTGATATTCGACCTAACCGAATACTCGGTAACATGGCCGAATACCGAATAGATACCGAATATTCGGTGCATCCCCAATAAGCATGTTGCATTTAACTTTGCTGTTAACTTATTTTAAAATAGACTGGAAATTAATATCTCAAGTTTATTCCAAGCAATATGAATTAAAATATTTTTATATAGTCTAAACTCATATATTTTGTAATTAAATATTCAGTGACATAAATTTACAGTCATGGAAAAAATAAATAAATTAAACACTCCCTACTAACTCTTCAACAAATTATTGTAGAAGAAAGTTACTGGAACCAGGCAATTGGAAATAAAATCTACTTTTAAATGATGTATATGTTACCATTAAAAAGTACAATCCATATTTCATAAAATACCAAGTTATTTCATGAAATAACTAACCAAGCCTGTTAAAGTGTGTAAAATTATTGAATTTTACGATTTAACTAGTTATTTTATAGAATAATGATTGTCTAACCATTAAAGTATTAAAAAAGGACACGCGAAAGCCGTTTCAACTGATTATAGCTGGTTTTAGTCATAGTTTTGAATCATCGATGGCTATTTTGCAGCCAATGTATATGCTGCATTTCTTAGACCTTTTATTCGTTACTACTGTCATTAAGAATGCATGTTTTGTCAAAATGCGTATTGAACTTGTACAAATTTGTATTCAGTGTATTTATGTTTGAGTTTTTTATTTGGGATTTTTCACAAACATTTTTCAACCATTTTTTTGAGGTTCCACAGGAATGAGAGATCAATCAGTAAATATGAAATATTTAACACAAGAGTGGTTGGAATCCATGTTAACTCTTTCGTGGATGGTGGGAACATGGGTGCAAGTTTGAAATTTTGCCAAGACTGAAAATATTTTGACCCCCCTTCGCCCCCACACTAAGTGAGCACATACGCATGTAACTCGGGTTTTTTCCATGACCATATGACGAAATTAGTTTTTTCTCCCGATCTTTCAACAAAATTTGCGACTTTTCTACGATATTTTGCCAAAATTTGTGATTTTTCTATGATTTTAAACCGAAACTTGCGATTTCTCTACGGCTTTTAGACAAAAATCGCGATTTTTCTACAGTTTTCAGCCGAAATCTGCGATTTTTCGATGAAATCAAAGTATTTTATACGATCTTTTCATGAAATTCACGTCTTTTTCACGTTCTTTTGACAGAAATCGTGTCTTTTTGGCAATCCTTGGGCAGAAATTGTATCTTTTTTGTGATCGTTTGACAAATATTGCGTTTTCCATGCTATCATTTGATGCAAATTGTGGGTTTTTTGCGATCATTTCACGGAAATCACGTTTTTTTTCTTGACCTTTTGGCAAAATTCGCATCCTTTCCACGATCTTTCAATTAAATTCACATCTTTATTGCGATGCTTTGACAAAAATTGCACCTATTTTGTATTCTTTGACCGGAAATAGCGTCTTTTTCGCGATCCTTTGGTAAAATTTGCATCTTTTTTGCGATCCTTTGACAAAAATAGAGTTTTTCCTGCAATCATTTGATGAAAATCGTGGAATTTTTTGTGATCATTTGGTGGAAATCGCGTCTCTTTCTCGATACTTTGGCAAAATTCGCGTCTTTTCCACGATACTTTGACTAAATTCACGTCTTTTCCACGATCTTTTGATTAAATTCACGTCTTTTTTGCAATCAACAAAAACTGCATCTATTTAGTATTCTTTGACCGAAAATAGCATATTTTTCGTGATACTTCGATGGAAATAAAGTCTTTTTTGCGATTCTTCGACAGGAATTGTGTTTTTTCTGCAAACTTTTTACATAAAACTCATCTTTTTACCGATCCTTTGACAGAGACCGCGTCTATTTCGCATTCTTTGACCGAGATGACATCTTTTCCGCGATCTTTTAACAAGAATCGCGTTTTTTGACGAAAATCGTGCCTTTTTTCGCAATTCTTTGATTATATTAGAGTGTTTTTTGTGATCCTTCGAGAGGAATCGTGTTTTTTCCGCAAGCTTTTGATGGCAAACGTGTCTTTTTTGCAATCTTTTGACAGAAATAGCCCTTTTTTCCACGATCATTTCATGAAAATCATGTTTTTTCCCACAATCCTTTGATGTAAATAATGTTTTTTTCCCCTGCGATCCTTTCACAAAAGCGCGTGTTTTTCACGATCAGCTTCCGTCCTCTGAGATTTTTCCGTCCTCGGAAATTTTTAAAAGACGGAAAAACTTGCACCCATGGGGGGGAACTATGCATCATCTTACTTTAATTTAACTTATCAAATGCAACAATGGCAGCAGAAAATTTAATTTTTTTACATTTATAATGTACGTGAAGAAAAAGCTTTTACTTATTATGAAACTGGTAATATATCTGTCCATTAAAAACCAGGTGTCATTCAATTATTTCAAATTTTAGTAACTGAAGTATTTTGAAACGATAGGGTTAAATAAGCTTTTCATGATCCTCTTATGGGATCTTTTTATTGCCGCACTGTATTCTACTATTTTGTATTACTGTTTATCTGATATAAAAATGTTATATTATGTATTCAATTTTTATATTTTATCAAATCATCAATTAATAATTTTAAATATATTTTTCGAATGATTTTAATTATTTATCACCAGTTAATTTACAAAAATCGGATTTCTTTTAGCATTAAATTGTCTATTTTATACTTTAATGATTACATAATTGTTATTTTATAAAATTAGTTAAATCCTAGAATTCAGTATTTTTACAAACTTTAACGGACATGGTTAGTTATTTCATAAAAAAACTAGGTATTTTATGAAATAACTAAATTATTTAATGGTAACATATATAAAATGTGCTTAGAGTGCCATCTACATATTAAAATGAAGCCTAATTTTTTTTTTCCAATAGCAGCACCGAATTCTGACAGCATAAATAAACTCTACACCCTTCAATTAGCCTAAAAATAATTTTTTATACAATTTGTGCAGTAAATTTTAAAGAAATTAATTATTTTAAAACAAGCATATTTTAGGGGCTGTATCCAAAATGAAGTTTGGTACTCGATTGTTGACCGAGAGAGCAGCCTTCCCAATCAAAGCAGCTTAAGTGCCACTCAAGCAGTCATTAAAGACTGCTAAATTACATGATAGCATAAGAAGTTTCAACAAATCTAGTCACTTCTATAGTAAACTGCCCCTTAAACCATCATTTTGCTGTTTTTTAAGCATAATTTGAAAACTACTTAGGAGAAAAAATTGAAATTTTGGATTTACATAAAGCAAGATTTAATAAATCTAAATCCTAAAAAAAAAAAAAAAAAAAAAAAAAAAATTGTAGGTTGCAATTTATATATTTTTTCAAATATTAATTTCATAATTTATATCATAAAATTATAAAAATTGTAACTTCAACATACAGTCGAGTCTCTATATAACAAAATCCATCGTTCAGTCAAAAATTTCATTGAATAGAAAACAGCAAAAATATTTCCATTTAATGTTTAAATTTTGAAACAGAATTGTTTTTTGAGGAGTTTAATTGAGTTTTTGAAATATATAATTGAATTTTTCCAGAATCTCAAGCATTTTCATTACCTTCCCTTTTTTTTGCAGTGTTTTACTTGTTATTTTCAAAATTATTTATTTTATCAGAGAGAGTTATGCTTTTCCTAGAAGTGATTTTATGCAGATGCGGTTGAAGATAACACCAACATAAATGACATTTAGACCCAATTCTTCGTTCAAAACAATCACTCACTATAAAAAATGCTCCAAGTCACCATGAACAACAAACATACACTTTATACACTAAAAGTAATGAGAGTTAGTTTAGGTAGATAAAAACCAACTGAAAAAACGACCATTTCTGCAATTGCCCCTAAACAACATTTTCAAGACGACAATGGAATAGTTTTAATTTTTAGAATGCTTTGTCATAATTGCAAATTGCTCCAGTAGCAATTAAATGTTTTCATCTTTTCCAAGAACGCATTCTCATCTTGGTTAAAACAAAGTCAAGTGTAACCATGCAAAAAGAATGTTTTTCTTTAGGGGGGGGGGGGGGGAATTGAATGTATTTTTTTAGATATAAGGAATAAGGTAGATGAATGTACCTATGATATATAAACCAGAATTCAATGAAAAAAAAATTTCCTACAAATAATTTGAAGCATTTTCTGAACATATGAAAGAACATTTTTGAAAAAATTCGTTAAATGGAGCGATATATTTCACTATATGGAGATTATTTTTAATGTAGTCATGAAAAAATTGACTATTCCTACAAAAAATTTGTTAAATAGAGAAATTCGCTGGATAGAGTTTCGTTTTATATAGAGACTCGACTGTATTTATGTTTGAATATTTTAGTATTTTGCTACATTAAAAAATAGTACATTAGGACTATAATTTCAGGAGATATTAATAATATGAAAATAAAATTTAACATTAAAAGCATTAAATATTGAATGCGTATAATTCAAAAACTTTTGATTCATAAGTTGAAATTTGGTATCTAGGCATAGTTTGAAGAAAAGATTTGAAATATCTTATTAAAATAGGGAATTGCCATTGAAAAAAAGAACTTTTTAATATGTAGATGGCCCCCTAATCAAATTTTATATAATTTAAAATTACATCATTTAAAAGTAGACTTTATTTCCAACTGTTCAATATCAGTAATTTTCTTCTACAATAATTTGTTGAGGAGTTTTATTTTTTTTTCCACAATTGTACATACTGGTTACTAAAGATATTATTCTCAGTAATCCGTAACTGGCTACTTAAAAAAAAAAAAAAAAAAAAAAAAAAAATAACCTACTGGCCAGTGGCTACTAAGCAAAATTCCTTACTTTCATCTTTTACGAAAAACGTAAAATGTTTGAATGCAGCAGTAAATAACTTACTTTAAATTTGACAGTTTATGTTTCAGTAGCTGTTTTAAGTAAATATCGTCTCATATAATTATTGATTCTACATTTTACTTTTCAGTAGCTGTTTTAAGTAAATATTGTCTCATATAATTATTGATTCTACATTTTACTTTTAAAAATTTAGCTTTAAATGTAAAATTTGGAAAAGATTTTTTTCATGAAGGGGGAGGGGGAAGGCGTTGGGAAGCTAAAAACGGCCTATTGAAGCAAAAGTTCTTAACAAAAGAATGACACAATCAATAACAGTTAAAAAATTCATTTCTTTTGTTTTAATTGAAAATATCAAAATATCATGTACAATATTTTAAAAATTAGTGTAAAATATATGAAAACATCAAATTTCATGGTATTTTGAAAGTAAATATTGGATATATATCAAGATATATAGCCATTGATACGTATCACCAAATCTTCGATGCAGGACTCTACTACAATGGAAAATATCCAGAATTAAAAAAAAAAAAAAAAAAAAAGATGTTCTAAAAGTTTACCCCTCAAAAAAATTATGTAAAACAATAGATACAGTGATGCCGCTGGACTTTAAGAATCCTGGGTCCCTGGGACCCAGGACTTCTAAAATTATGGGTCCCTTTTTTACAAAAGCTGGTTCTCACAAATAAGTCATATTTTTCGACGCAAAAATTTAACTTGTTCATTTGCAAAAGAAAAATGAAATGCAATAATTATTGTTTTAATAATAATAAATAAATAATTAAAACCAATATTAATTTTTTTAAACTATTAAGAGAAATTTTCTTTACTTTTTAAAAAATAAATGTGTAAGATACAAATTTAATTATAAAATATGCTTATTTGTGAGTAGAACATAACAAGTGTCACTATTATTAGCATTTTTTTTAAAAGGGGGCAAGACTGATTTATAGAAAGAGACATTTTTGCTGAAAAAAAAAAAAAAAAATTGTTTGAGTAAAGTACTTTTTGTTTAATTTCAGTAATCACATTTACTCAAAAAGACTTGGAACAGTCAAAAATGGATTGTGGAACAGGAAAATCTGTTTTTGGAAAAGAAAAAAACAATTTTGAAGCAAAAAATTTAGTTTTCAGAACATAAAAATTCACGCCCGGCATTAACTTTTTTTTTTTTTTTTTTTTCGTGCCCCTTTCACGAAATTTGCCGTTTTTTTGCAATTTTTTTAAACGAAATTTGCCGCTTTCGTGATTTTTTTGATGAAATCTATCGTTTTATCGCAATTTTTTGTGACAAAATTTGCTGTTTTATCTTTGCATATTTGCCTTTTAGATGGAATTTGTCGTTTTTTTCAAGATCTTTTGAGGAAATTTGTGTTTTTTCATGATTTTTTGACGGTTTTTCGAGAATCTTTTTGACAAAATTTACCGTTTTATCGCGATTGTTTGACAAAATTTGCCATTTTATCACAATTTTTAGACAAAACTTGTTTTTTTAAGATCGTTTGAGGAAATCTGCCTTTTTTCCGAGATTTTATGATGAAATTAGCTATGATATCCCGAATCTTTTAAAGAAATTTGCCGAAAGTAGTCGCTATTTCGCAATTTTTTAACGAAAGTCGCCGTTTTTTTTTGCGATTTCTTGACAAAATTACGCGTCCCGCGGGACATGTAAGGGCTATTTTTTCGCATCCCGTCTCCGATTTTTTGCGTATTTTACGCCCTATAGCGTGTCCGCGGCATCCCTGAGATACAAAACTGTCCTTTACATATAGTGTACCATAACTGTAGTTCTGTTAGTTAAACAATGACAAGCAATGTCCAAACACAGAATGTTGCAAAAGGAATGGATGCAAGATTTTTGATAAAGAATTTATCAAAAAATAATGCAAAGAAAGAAAGAAACAAGAAAAAAGCATATATTTAAATTGGTGTGCTATAGCAACGATATTCAGAGGTGATCCTCTCCCCGGCTTTTGCCATGCTACTGATTAGTTTTATAAAAAAGGTCTTGTTAAAGTAAGTATATGTAAAATAATTTTCTTATTGTATTATTATAATATGGAAATAAAAATATTACCTATAAAATCAAAATAATTATGCAGCTAATATAGCAATACTGCTTCTGAAACTACATTTGTCCATTATAAATATCTTCATAAACATGTAAAAGCAGAGAGAACAGATTAAGGTCAGTTATAAAAGCAATTGAAACATCTAGGATATTTTCTCAAATTATTTTTTTTTAAGAATTTTCATACATGTTAATGTGTTCTGGTTATTCATATTATAGTGAAGTTTATTTAATAAATTTTAAATAATTTAGTAATAAAACTAGAGCCGTACCGAGTACTCGGCACAGGTATAGATATGTGTACATAGGTATATTTATATTATATGTACACCTAAGCTCACATTATGTGCACATCAGTGTTTTATTTTCTTACTATACAACTACTCGGCACTCGGCATTTAGTACTCGGTACTCTGCTACTCGGCCAAAGTACTACTCGGTACACCACTAAATAAAACATGCAGTTAATAGGTTTTGTTTATTCCAATTCTTTCTATATAATTTTTCAATAATGACAGCAGTGTATATATTTTCTCAACACTTAATAGCAATTTTCAATAATAATAATATAATATTTCAATCATTCAGGTAAAAAAAAAGGAAATGTTTGAAAGTCATCTAAACTGCAAGATAAAATAAAAAATATTTGCAACTTAAAATAGAATTTGTGATGGTCTTTTAAGATGAAAAATATTATGAAAGACCTATTAACAAAACTATATTTTTTAAACATACTCCTGATGGAAAACAAATATAAAAGTAACTGAAAGGATAAAGGATAGAAGAAAAAAGGAAACTTACAATCCTGAGTTCAACCAAACGTTCAACGACAGCATCATTCTCTATCTTCTCCCCTTTTGATTTTTTATAAATATAATAAGCCAAGTTAGTCACATAATTCGAGTAGATCATAATTTTTAAGTCCAAAAAATTTAATCCCTGTAAAAGAAACAATTATATAATAAAAAAAAGTAATCCTAATAATTAATTAAACATTCAACATACTGAATCAAATAAAAAAAAAATAGTAATTTTAAAACATAGTTAATTGAAGTTTTTTTTATTTAATCTCTTCTTTTTTTTGTAACATTCAAGTTTTTGTTTTAAAAAAGCTAAAAAAATTAATAACATAACAAGTAGTGATGCTTTCAAGTAAAAAATGTTTTTAAAATATCTTTAAAAATAGAAAATTTTATATATCGTCAATATTTTATCCTTGGATTTAGACATTTTGTGACAATATCTACCATTACAAACTGCTAATAATCAACATAAAGATATTGTTTCAAAAATAAATGCAAACTTGGAATCCTCAATAAAAGACTACTAGCCTACACAGATAGGTGCCGAGGATTCTATAGACTTACATCAGATTACAAACATCCTTATTTTATTTTGCCTCTTTCCCCTCTACAATTGATTTTCTGAAATTAAGTTTATTTGGGTTTGCTTAAATTGTTCATATGCCACATTTTTAAACAGGGTTGGTTTTCTTCCAGGATAGTGGAAGAAAATAGGAAAAATTGAAGTAAAAAAGGATATATATAAAATTAAATATACTAACTAAATAAAAGATTTTAAAAACGAAGCATAATTTCATAAATTAATCAAATGAAAAAAAATAGATAACAGTTATAATGGACTGTTAAGGAATCAGAAAAATGGTTCATAACATTTTTCAACAAATTTGAAAAGTGTTTATGAATTTGGTTTGTCTGTCCACACTCTAACTCGCATAAACTTATTCAGATTGCCATGCAATTAAGCTTTGCAATGGTATGTTCTGTATTGAAAATGAAGTGTGTAATATTAATATTTTGTTTGCAAGGGCACAAGAATTCAGAGGTTCAAAAGAATTAAGATACATTATAAACGTTAACAGGAGAAATTCGTTTGCAGCACATTTTAAATATGTGACACTCAAATACATTGAAATTGATATCATGGAAGTTCATTATATATTTACTATAGTTTTTTTTTTTTTTTTTTTTTTTTTTTTTTTTTTTTTTTAAACAATGACTGTTTGTTTACAAGGACACACAAAAGAATTAATTTGCTGTACTCATGCAATAAATGCTGGAAATGAGTTTTCCAATTTTTGTATAATTTTTAAATGTGACTGTTTTTTTTTTTTTAGATATTACTTGGTGTTCATAAATTCTATCAAACATATATAGGGATGCACAAAATAATTTGTATATTTTTCAAAGATAACACAGTGATTGCTGAAATTGGACTTTAAAATGCGATTATTCATTTAGACACAATTTTCACATGCATTTTTAAATTAAAAAAAAATATTTATTTTGGCATAGTCAGAAAAATTCCTAAAATTACCGGCCCAATTATGTGAACTAGTACTGGTCCCAACCAGTTTAGAAAATCAACAATACCATAAATCCATCAATTTTAATACAAAAATTTTAAATAATGGGAAAAAAAATAAGAAACTTTTTGTTTAAGAGTTTTGATTTATATTGATAGATTAATGAGTCAATTGTATTTGAAAATTACAAAGCAAGACACATTCCAGACATGGTACAAGCTCAGCAAGAAAAAAGCTGAACTTTCTCGACCTAATAGACTTTTGAGGAAATTCACATCTTTTCAGCAATTTGTAACGAAATTAAAATTTTTTCGCGATCATATTTGACAAAAATCGCACTTTCCCCCACATCTTTTCATTGAAATTTGCATTTACCCATGATTCTTTAGCGAAATTTGCAGGGTTTTTCACCCTTTTACGACAAAATCCACGTATTTTCTGTGATTTTTTGAGAAAATAGCATATTTTAACCATTCTTTCGAGAAAATTTGCGTATTTTCCTCGATCTTTCGTCAAGATTCGCATTGTTTCTGCGATCTTTCGTCAAAATTTGTGTATTTTCCACGATCTTTTGAGAAAATTCACGTATTTTACCCGATCTATCAATAAAATTCGTGATTTTTCTTTGATCTTTCGACAAAATTACCATATTTTCTATGATCTTTTAATAAAATTCGTATATTTTCTGCAATCTTTTAATAAAATTCACACAATTTTTCAACAAAATTCGAGTATTTTCCATAATCTTTCGATAAAATTCCAAGTATTTTTCACGATTTTTTGACGAAACTAGAGTATTTTTCCACAACCTGTTTACGAAAATCGCATTTCCCCCGCAATTCTTTCACGGTAATCGCGTTTTTTTTGCAATCTTTTGACGAAAATCACGTTATCCACAGTGATCCTCTGAAAAAAATAGTATTTTTTCAGCGATCTTTTGATGAATTTATAGTTTTTTCCTTTTATTTTTTTGGAGTAATTTGTGTTTTTTCTGGCAATTCTTTGAAGAAATTCGTTTAATATAGAGCAGTTTGTACTCGCATTTTTGTTGTATATCATCTGTTACACCCCCCCCCCCCCCAATAAAAATGACAAAAATTTTAATACATATTTGCAATGATCTCAGAGTTAACAAAACCCATCGCCGAAAAAGCGAAATTCCGCGTTTCCGTGAGAATGTAACATGTCTGACATTCACATACCTGCCAATTGTTCCTTCCCCTTTTCCAAATCAAATGAAACCAGAAATTGTATTTAATAATAATAATGAAAATACATTAAATAACTACATAAAAACAAAAAAACTTTTATTACATAAATTTTTGGCATCAATATATTTCTATGAATTTTTATAAAAGGGAAAAAAAACAAAAAAAACAGAAGGTTGTCAAGTATACATTTATACATCTTTATTAATTCAGTAAAAAGTGCCATATAGAGTATGAAACTGAATCAAGTGAAAATGGAAACTTCAAGTATAGAAATAAAAAATTAAAAGCACTTTCTAATACTGTCATATATTATTATAATAATTTAATACCTTTGAAGTATTAAGCTTTTCATCTTTGATATTTTTTCTTAGTTTATTAAACAACTCTGCCACAGGAGCAGACATCAGAGGAATTTTTTTAAGACTTTCTTTAGTTTCATTGACATCTTCAACAGAGATATCATCCATCTGAAAATAAATAAATAAATATTAGAAAAATATTTGCATTTAAGAGATGAAAAAAATAAAAGTATTCATATTTTTTACAAATTTGTATTATACTGACATTGATAAAATCTTGAAATTTGTGGCAGAATTGCAAAATTTACTATAAAATGGAATAACAAAATTTTAAGATATGCCCAAGAAAAATATATTTCACCATATTTTGGCAAATTAGCTTATTTGGAACAGCAATTAAGTCAGAGAAGCAATGCAAATTATTGAAATTGGACCATAAAAGCTATATGAAACACAATTACTGAGAGCTAATATTTAGTTAAAATTAAGAAATATATACATATAAAGCTTGAGTAAAATAATAATAATAAAATAAACTTTTAGCATTGTTTCCTAAACTGCAGATTTTAATTCTATACTATTCCATCATGTTCCATACAGTCAAAATCAGTTAGTATGGGAGGCAAAAATCCACATGAACTCTTGTAATATCTGTAATAATAAAAATATTAAAGACATACACATAAGCTAATTACTGCTTTAACTCTTATTAAATCAAAATAACATGAGAGATGTACATCACTGCAATTTAATCTCTTTTGTTTTACTTGGAAAAACTTAGTTAGCATCACAATAGTCATTTTGAGCTATTGTTTTCCCATATCTTTTTCATTTTAATAGTGCAACCAGCGACATGAAAATGCAGATTATAGCCCAGATTTAAATAAATGTTTTATTCTATGTTCCTTTTTATCTCACGGCTAGCTGTAAATATTAAAAAGAAGCTGTATTAAAAAAAATCTTTAGCTCTCACTCCTTTCTTTCAAGATATCAGGGCATTCATTTGTGAATGAATACAACTGAACGTGAAAGAGGATTCAGCCATTTCAACTTAATAAAAAGGAAACAGATCCAGACATCCAGACTTTAGAAAATGATTTTATTTTGAATAAAATTTCTAGCTTGTAAGATGTTTCTGCACTGTTTACTATTATTTGATCATCGAAAAGTCATCATATGTTTATATCAAAGATAGAAATTTTCAGTACTATCTCTAAAATCATTTTTTTTAGCATAAAGATTGCATATAATAACCGATTATTTTTTGGAAAATATAAAAATGCCCGATGGTAACAAATCTGTTCCCAGATAGATTGTTTTTTTAACATATATATTCTTTTTAATTAATTTCTTGATTTTTGGAAATATTGTTGTAAAATAATAACCTAAACAAAATTACCTGCACAGTTTATTTATGGACAATCACGTGGAATTTCGATTTATAATAATCTGACGATTGTTTATATTTATTAATGTTGATGTTGACTGGTTGGTTGATTGCTTAATAATAAGCTACATTGACACAAGAGCCGCGTGCACGGGTTTAGGGGATAAAAATATGGAGTGAGTCTAGTGGATGGAATAAACATTCAGCGCGATCAAGAACAGACCCTATTCTTGTGACGTCAAAGTCACATGGTTTGGGAAAACACCCCCCCCCCCCCACACACACATCATAGTTATTAATTATGCAACGACTCGTTTCCTACCTCGTTGTATGCCGTAGAATAGTAAGGGAGCATATTTTTGTGACGTGAGGTCACGTGTTTTGGGGAAATATTGCCGAAATACAGCCTCGAACTCAAACGGAGAATAAAGTCCATACAAGTAACAAAATTACATAAATATACATACAATTAAAAATGGAAACGTTTCGGGCTAAATTTTAACCCCTCATCACCATGGATGTATTATTATTAATAATAATACATAATTTAATAATACATCCATGCTCGTCACATAAAACTAAAACTGGGATTACGGTACATCAATTAATCTCCTTTGTCCTGATGTCGCCAAGAAGCGAAAATGAAAAACATCTTTTAAATTAATATAAATGCTTCCAAAACTGATAAAATTAGATCTAACCTATTTAAATAGATGTGTGCATGTTAGAAGCATCGATATATAGACTGGTGCATCTTTGGAAATGTTTTATAATAATTTTAACTAGTTTTTGTACTGTTACATAAAATTCGTCTCAGGACTGAAGAGATTAAGACCAATTTACAGATTTGCATGCCTCGCGAACTTACGACAGCTTGAAAGCAGTCTTAAAATTAAATAGAAATGGATGCGCGCGCAATTACGCGTAGCTACAACAAATGTAACTACGGACTCTAATTGGTTCAGATTAAGAGGACTTACAATGAAACGCGAGGACTAGAATATCTCTATTTTGACCAATGAAAATGTTCCACAATACAAAAAAATAATCGTTTTCTATAAAAGCGGTGGAGTGACAATTCAGCAAAATTTCAAACTTTTAACAGTGCTGAATTACGATCGATCGCACGAATAGACCATAATCTTCTCATACAACTAGATTCCACATTTCTTTGTTCTTTTGCGCAGATTTTGAATCCAACATCATTCGCTTACAGAGCCAAAAGGGTGCTGTTTATTGGCGCTGATCTCTTTATTTAAACCTTTCAGATTTTGTTCTCGCTATTCGGCGGGAATGTGGAGAGAGAATTCGAGAAGATTTTGGCGGGACAAAAAATCGGTTTGGTGCACTAAATCTGCCCTCTGTCGTCACGTGACAGAAGGCAAACATCCCAACGTCAAGAAAAGGTTACTGATTGGGAGTCTACTTATGAGAAATCTGTGGAAACAACTAATGATAATGTATATCATTTAATAAATCCTAGCAGCACAACAGAAACAGAATCTAATGAAGAAGAGCAGTCTGAAGCATCATTTGTACATTCATCGCATAATTCATTACGAGACTTATATTCTTCTTCAACAGCATTGAAAAGAATGCATAAAGGATTTTTCTAAATTTTCAACCTGTTGGCTACTAAATGTTTGTAATTTAACATTAGATGCTGCAACAAAGATTGTTCATTCTGAGCTTTTGAATTTTTTAGCTTGGTGTACTGGTGCTTCTGAAGATATGGTTCTAGAAAACTTTGTAAATGTAGAGAGTGACATCAAGCGAAAAATTCTTTCTCCTGCTCAAGATATTATCATACAGCACGATAGTGCTGTATAGTAGAGCTCAGATGCATCTCTAATGTTAAAGTCCAAAGTTTGCCTCTTTATAGCTTTGGACCCTATCATCGGATCGCGACGAAATTGAAAAGACGAAGTGGAAAAGTAGAGATCGAGCTCTACTTTTCTCTCTGGTTCCATCAGGTTTTTATATGATTTATATGTCATTTAATGGTGGAAGGCAAATTCCCAAGCACTTAGCTCTAGGCTTGACAGTTCGCCATCTAACTGGCTCTTCACAATTAATTGGATTATTAAATGGACTCGGGCATAGTGTATCTCATTCAACAATATTACTTCATGACACAGCATTGGCACTAAAGCAATTAAAGGATAATGTTTTAATTCCTGTTGGTTTCCAAACTGAAACATTTACAACACTTGTTTGGGATAACAATGATTTTGGTGAGGAAACATTTTACAATGCCAAGATTAATCTGAATCAGAAACTACTCAGGAAAAAGAAATTATCCAGTTCAAAAATAAAGGGAGGAAGCGAACCCTTTATGTACCCCCAACTGTAATAAAAATTTTCTCTCGAAACAAAAAGCACTGTCCACCCATCTATAATGTGCTACCTGAAATGAATGTATATGTCCATATGGCTCGTGGAAATTCAAGAATTTCCACGAGCAATGGATGATTTATTTTATTTATGTAAATTTATAAATTTCCCAAACCAACCACTTCTAGGATGGAAGGGTTTTAATACATGACTTTCAAATGCCATAAATTCTACAATGAAAATTAATATTGGCTTTTTGCCAGTATTAGATTGTAATCCAACTGAAATGTCGATCATCCATACCTTGCTAGAGTGAAGCGTAGAAATTGCAAATCATTTAAAAATAGATAGTATTGTAATAAGCTATGGATCAAGCCATTTATTCCAAAGCTCAACAAATTCGATGTCAAAATTATGTTTATCTAAAGAGATTAGTTTTACGACTTGGAGAATTTCATACAGCGATGGCATTTCTTGCACTGATCGGCAAACGTTTTCGGGATGCTGGCCTTCAAGATATTTTAAGTGAATCTGGTATTGTTGCCCCAAATTCAATAAATCCTGTCTTGAATGGTAATCATTACAATCGAAGTATTCGTGCGCACAAACTTTTAGCTGAATATTTGCAAACATTTCGTTTATAAACCTTTATTGAATAAGAATATTTTGAAGATTATACAATTGTTGTTAGAGCCATGCAGCTATTTAATGAACATTTTCCACACATATCTGTCATAGACCTTATTTCTTCTGCAGTGGCGTAGCTACATATTCAGTGCCCTGGAGCAAGTAAAGCTTGTGCGCCCTCTTGATACTCAAACAAGTTCTGTGCTATAACTAACCTTAATTACAGTGTGATATAATTAACCTTATACAATTAAAACAAACTTGCATGATGTCATATCTTCTAAAAATCTCACAGGTGATCCCAGTTTCACGTCCCCTACTACCTTTGGCAACACCTTGAAATATAAGATGAATTAGTCTAATTCTGTAGAAATCGAGACCATGGAACCCGAGATATGAATTCGAACCCAAGCGGGGAAGGTGGAACTGGAATCTATAAAAAACCGTAAGCTAAGTTGAATGAATCAATTTTTATTGAAATAGAGTCCATAGAAATCGAGAAAAGTCTAAGATAAAATTCCATAATGCAAAAAATAACTGAGTCGAATGATCCAATTCTCTTTGAAATCGGGACCCAAAAAAAAAAAGAATGCACAATTAATATTTAAAAATGTTGAAAACTGAAGTCTAAAATAAACTTTCATGAAGTCGAAAGCAGCTGAATCACAATTTAAGTTGAATAAAAGAATTCCCGTTGAAATCGGACCCATAGAACCCGAAGAATGAATGTAATGTTAATGTTCGAAAATGTTGGTAATGGATATTATAAAAGGACCTGTTACACTGTTTGATAATACAACACACAATAAATTCGGCTCATCAGTATATAATAAATGTTCAAAAATTTAATTAAAAATTATGTACTATTTACAATATAAAGTAGAATTAATTTCCCACAGTTTCGAACAATACAACTTTTAGTATACCGCTTTTAGTATTGTATCATGTAAACTTTGTAGCATGTTATTTTTTGTCTCTTAAAGTTTCCCTGATGATGAACAAGTTGTATTGTTCGAAACTGTAGGAATTAATTCTACTTTATATTGTAAGAAGTACATAATTTTTAATTAAATTTTTTAACATCTATTATACACTGATGAGCCGAATTTATTGTGTGTTGTTGGTAATGGAAGTTTATGATAAACATTCATAAAACATAAAGCAGTTGAATCCTAATCTAAGTTAAATGAACCAACTCCCGTTGAAATCGGACCCATAGGACCCGAGTAAAGCATGCACCTAGAAACGGTGGAATTTGCTTCTCCCCTCCCTACAAATTTAGAGAATTACCCTTAACATAAACATAATATTTTATTTATAGATGAAATTCCCCACTCCCGTCTAAAATTAACCACTTATCTTTAACAATAAAGCGATTTTTAATTTACGGCTGTAATGAATAAACGTAAATTGCTGCTGTAAAAGAAGACTGATATTAAAAAAAAAGTGCTAGCTGAGTATGAAATTTTTTTTATCAGATTATAAAAATAGCCTGATCGCCCTAGAATTATGACGCTGCTATGCCGCCCTTTTAACGATTTTAGGAATAGCTATATCTCAAGACCTAATGGACGGATTTTTATAAAACTTCAGATTCCTTTAGTCTTTGACATGCATTGATGTTTTCTACTTTTGGTGTAAATCGTTCAACAGATGGCGCTGCTATGCTGCAATTTTTGCAATTTCTGCATCAAGAAATATTTCATAGATTTTCATAAATCTTCAGATTCAATTATTCCTTTATATGACTTGGTTTTGGTGTAAATCGCCCAACAGGTCGCACTGATATGCTGCATTTTTCACAATTTCCGGCATAGCCCTATATCAAGAACAAATGCACAGATTTTCATGAAACTTCAGATTCAATTAGATGTTGCATAAATTTTTACAAATCAGGTTTATGTACAAATCATCCAAGAAAAGGAGTGGCGCAGCTCTGCTGCATTTTATATGATTAATATTATTTTAGCGATAATCATATTTCAAGAATTAATGCACTGAATTTCATATCATTAGAATTCCCATGATGGGCATAGATGCCATTTAATTTTAACACTGTAATAACGAATTTTGAAATATTAACATAAATGAGATGGAAGAAAATTTTGGGATTGCCATATCCGACTAGTTCGTTTGTAAAATAATGAATGGTTTTCTTACACTTGTCAAACTATTTTTTTAAATCGTAAAATATCTAAATAGCTAAGGCATTGCTGCTATTTCTTAAATACAAATTATCTCAACAGTAACTTCATTGTTTAGCATTATTTCCGTAAATACTAAATAACTAATGCTTTGATTGTTGTTACTTCGTAAATATAGGTTTCTCTTCAGTAACTTCATTGGCTAACATTACTTCTGTAAAATAATCATCGCGATAAATTTCTAAAATACTTACATTAGCAATGTACTAGGAAGTTTATTGTTTGAAAAAAGTGGTAACCAATAAAATGATCTATGCGAGCCTTGTAAATACAATTCCAAGTCCCCCCCCCCCCCCCCAAAAAAAATAGAGTAATAGAAAAAAAGAAGAATTGTGGAAAAGGGTTTTTTATGCATAGCCTATACAAAAAGTAATACAGCATAAAACTTAATATTGTAAAAACGTATATAGTTTGTAGAATATTTTAACATAAAAATTAAAGGAAGTAATACGGAAATTAAAATATTTATTCACACTTGGAAACAATCAAAATATTAGAATAACCATTTTTTGGTTCAAAATAGTATAATAATGCATTGTAAATAATACGTGTTTAAAAAAAAAGAAAAATAGTTATTTTTTTTAAAATATTGTGTAGGATCATCGTTACATTTTATAACAGCACGATCTTGCTTTGTCAAGCTAGCTACAAGTGGTTTCCTATGTTTTCTGTCCAGACATGACCATGTCGACTCTATAATGGAAAGAAGCTCAACTTAGTTTTTGGCAACAATATCATACTCTCTTAAAAAGTCAGCCACAAAATAGCTCAAGTTGAGCTGAAATCCACTCATCTCAATGTTGAAAGGCAACTTCTCAAAAAAGAGTTGAAATAACTCGAGTTTTAACCAATTTAAATGAAGTTGAGCTATTTAAATAACCAATTTAGATCAAGAAGATTTAATCGTTTGAAAAACAACTCTTTTATGATCGAAAAAATTACAGCTCTTTCATGAGAAGCCAAATCAGCTCTTTTGTTTTAAGAGTGTACAGTCTTTTTTTATTATATACCACGAATTCTCTATTGAATTTAAATCCGGCAAATTAGCCGGCCAGGGAAATACGTTAATTTGATGTGGCTAATCAAATTCTTGGTTGACACTGAACTGTGTGAAGATGCTAAATCATGTTGGAAAATAAAATCATCACCACACAGATCTTCCAACGATGGAATCATGAAATACTCAAGGATTTCTTGATATATCTCAGAATTAATCCTTACGTTAACCATACATAGCTTTCCAGGACTATCTGCAGTCTTGCAAGCCCATACCATTACACTGGCTTCAAATTTCACTGATCGTTTCCTGTAGTCCTTATCATATGCTTCTTGCTTCATTCGCCATACAAGAACACTTTGATTACCATATGTTAAGCAAAACACATTTTCATCACTAAACAATATACTTTTCCAATCATTCAGACCCTCCATAACAGCCTTTTTTTGCACCACTTCATTCCCTCCCTTTTCTTTTAATAGTCATGAGAGGCTTCAGCACACGAGATTGAATTTTTTGAGAATCGCAAATTTATCTCCAAATTTAAGCAGACGTTCTAAATATTGTAGATTTATTCACAGACTACCCGCTCTTTAGTTTTCTAATATTCACTCAAAATTTAATATTTTACAGTCTTTACTTTCTTAAGTAGTATGCAAATTTATTAAGACATTAAACATTGTTCTTTTTCAATTGTAATTTCACTGAAATAAAGATAAATGCAATTCCAAATACAAATGAAATAAATTATTTTAATTTTTTTACTTGGAACTGTAAGTTTTGATTACTTCAAAATTTGAAAATCTGCAACTGTCGTCAATGGAAAAGTTTCAGAAAAATATCAGACATGCTGAAATGGGTACGCGAAGATACTTGACGCTGCATTATGGTATGAATTAAAATTAGAACTTCGCGAACAGAAGTAATTTTGTTTCACTGTATATAAAAACCTATTTTAAATCGAAATAGTTGAAATTAAACAGAATGTAAAATATAGGAATACGCCAATTGTAAAAAGATTCATCTATAATATTTAATTAATAATGAAATAAATACGCAAATATTTTTACAAATCTTTATTTTACTCTTTCTAATTTTGCGCCCTTAGGATTCGTGCGCCTGGAGCAGTTTGCTCCAACTGCTCATCGGTAGCTACGCCTCTGTTCTTCTGATATTAAATTTTTTCCCCAGAAGTATAACGAATTTATTTCGAGAAAAAACTCTGAAAATCTCACATTTTGTTTATGGAGTAGTTATTTGGAAATGGTGTAAGTACTACTTTTGTTCATTAGAGCAACGAAACTGGGAAATTGGAACCTTCACTTGTCTGCGATTCGATCACTGCTGCCATGGTTTTTCGTTTATGATCGAATAAACTATTCACGATATTTAAGTATCTACTTCTGCGAAATGTTGAAATTAAAGGAAACACATTCGGATGTACTTCAAGAGTTTTTGAAAGGGAAATTTTCTGTTCAGCAGCAAGGATAATACAATTTTGCTGAAATGTCATGCGATCAAGTAATTGAACAGACTTTAAATCGCGACAACAAAACAATGTGTGGACTAATCGGCATAAGTTTTAATAAGGCTGCTTTGCGCCGCTGGGTGCTCTCACATTATTCCAGAGCATTAATTTACCATGAATGTAAAATTATGGCAGGGAAGGATGATTTTACTAGAATTAGAAGAGAACTTGATAAATCTCGGATTAAACAAGATGAAGTAAATCGAACCGGAGAACCCATGATCAGAAAGCAAGATCTTAAGTTAGATTAATTTTAAACACGATTATTCAATCGGTAAATTAATTATAACAGATGCAAATTTTTCATTTTTGGGTGAAAAGAGTCCGGGCTAGGATTCGAACCAGGGATGTATTGGCTGAAGTCGCCAATGCTCTTCCAACTGAGCCATCCCGGACCCGAACACTGGAGGACTATTTCACCCAAATAACCTCAATGATCACTTTATCTGGTCTGATACTCTGCATCAGCTCAACAGAAAAAATCGGAGGTCAATATATGGAACTGCAGAAAATCTCTACACACGAAATTACATTAGATTAATTTTAAACACGATTATTCAATCGGTAAATTAATTATAACAGATGTAAGTTTTACATTTTTCATTTTTGGGTGAAAAAAGTCCGGGCCAGGATTCGAGCCAGGGTTGTGTTGGCTGACGCCGTCAATGCTCTTCCAACTGAGCCATCCCGGACGCTAACACTGGAGAACTATTTCACCCAAATAACCTCAACGATCACTTTATTCGGTCTGATACTCTGCATCAGCTCAACAGAACAAATCGGAGGTCAATATATGGAACTGCAGAAAATCGCTGCATACGAAATTACATTAGATTAATTTTAAACACGATTATTCAATCGGTAAATTAATTATAACAAAGAAAATTTAAAATTAATTATAATTATTGTTATAATTAATTTACCGATTGAATAATCGTGTTATCAGACCAGTGTTATCAGAGTATCAGATCAGATAAAGTGATCGTTGAGGTTATTTGGTTCAAATAGTCCTCCAGTGTTCTTGTCCGAGATGGCTCAGGTGGAAGAGCATAAGTAAATCGAATCGGAGAACCCATGGTCAGAAAGCAAGATCTTCAGTTAGATTAATTTTAAACACGATTATTCAAACGTAAATTAATTATAACAGATGCAAATTTTCCATTTTTCATTTTTGGGTGAAAAAAGTCCGGGCCAGGATTCGAACCAGGGATGTATTGGCTGAAGCCGCCAATGCTCTTCAGCCTGAGCTATCTCGGACACGAACACTGGAGGACTATTTGAACCAAAAATCACAACGATCACTTTATCTGGTCTGATACTCTGATAACACTGGTCTGATAACACGATTATTCGATCGGTAAATTCATTATAACAACAATTATAATTATAATAAATTTTAAATTGTTTTAGTTATAATTAATTTACCGATTGAATAATCGTGTTTAAATTTAATCTAATGTAATTTCATATGCAGCGATTTTCTGCAGTTCCATATATTGACCTCGATTTATTCTGTTGAGCTGATCCAGAGTATCAGATGAGATAAAGTGATCGTTGAGGTCATTTGGGTGAAATAGTCCTCCAGTGTTCGTGCCCGGGATGGCTCAGTTGGAAGAGCATTGACGGCTTCAGCCAATACATCTCTGGTTCGAATCCTGGCCCGGACTTTTTTCACCCAAAAATGGAAAATTTACATGTGTTATAAGATCTTAAGTGCCGAGCAAAAGGCTAGTTCGATTGCTTCCTGCGAAAAACTCGTTTTACAGGCCGTGCAAGATGGCGCAGCTACAGTACTCCACCCCTAGTGAGAAGAACGTCACATTGACGTTGTACGAGCGATGTGCATTCGTGTTATGTTGTCGGCTGATGCATTGTCGTTGTCGTGCTGCCGCTGAGCGCATATGTGGCCCCTCGATGATGCGCGGCGAGACAGGCTTTGTGCTATGAGAGTTGTCATAGGCTTTGCGTTCTATGAGCGTTTCACAGGCTTTGGTCGTGTGCTGTGAACGTTACACAGGCTTTGGTTGTGTGCTGTGTGTGTGTGTTTTCAGTGCTGCCATCTCTTGGTCAAGAGCGAAGATGGTGAAGTGCGTGTTCATTTGTCCAAGGTCACCAATGCAGGTGATGTGCCCGGGCAGGGATCGAGCTGGAGAACCCTCGGTCAGAAAGCGAGATCTTAAGTGAAGAGCAAAAAGCTAGCTCGATCGCTTCCTGCGAGAAACTAGTTTTACTGACCGTGCTACAATACCATTAAATCCATGAGCAACTCTTTCAATAATAATTGTGAGAGCAATGAACTTTTGAACATCGTAACAGGAGAGATTGCGTCTTGTGATGTAAAAAGAGATTTGCTATCTGCTATTGAAGTTGGGGAACCTTCTCTTAAAAGTTTCTTAGATAGACTTATTGGTGCTACTGGACTTTATTTTTTTTCTCTTATTAAACATTTAAAACTTAAAACTTTTTCTAACCCTTTAAGACCCAGCTCGCACGATCGTGCGGGTTAGACATTCATTTAAATTTTTGCTTCTGAAACAGTCGTATGTAATATAAACCCAAATCGAACGATTGTTCTGGTTATCTGAAAGAGTAAAGTATCTTTTTTTATCAACAGATTGCGGTAGTAGTCCATGTTTTACATTCAGGCGGCATGTCTAGCTTTGTTTACAAGTACATCGGATATAGCTCATCATTTTATCTGTCGTAAAAAGGTAATTATCAATATATTTTTAATTGCTTAGATAAAAACTTTTGCTTTAATGTCTAAATAAATGTAATATAATAAAAAACATTAATTATACACTATTTATTTTGCTCTTAAGACTCAAGATTTCGTCACCCGCACGATCGTGCAACTTGGGCGTTACGTTTGTCAGTGCTACTGTAAAGGTAAGTGTTTTTCAATGTTCATTTTGTTTTCTGTTTCAACAATTTTGATGACAGCCAAAATAAAACGAAGTATGCTGTTACATAATTAATACTATATTATTTTCTTGGGTGTTGTCATAGATAACCCCCCTTTTTTAAAATTAATTTTTACTTTTTTACTTTTTAATTAATAAAATTTTCAAATACTTTTTCTAATTTTTTATGCAGTACTTTGTAAACTTTTAATAAAGCAAAATAAAATACTTTTTCAGATGTCTAAACGGAAAAGAATTCTCACTCAAGAAGAAATATTTCAATTGATGAATAAATCAGATTCTGAATTTAGTGATCTCTCGGATGATGACGACATTACGGACAAAACATTTCAAGCAGATTTATTAGAAGGACAGTGAAGTTCAGATGAGCTCGATGAAGAAAAAAAAGACAATTTTGGACCATTCTTCCTCCTCAAAGTTTCCCGAATTCATCTCCCAAAGTTCTACCTCCAAGGCAATTTCGGAAAATTTTAAAAGAATGAAAAAAGAAAAAAAGGAATACAAGCGGACTGTTAAAAAGTTCATTTCTGTACCTCATCCTGGAGCTTGAGATTTCACGCAACTGCAGGCATGTTTTTCATTTCTGAAATTGTAATAAAAAAAGTTATAGACTTATAGAAGAAATTAAATCGATATAATAAATAAAAGCTTTAGAAATATGACAAACATTTTTAAATTAATTAAAATATTATTTTTTTAAGTCGATAGGTACATCGCCAACATTATTTTTTTCCTTCTTTTTTAGGCTTTAGAGGCAACCATTTCCCATGTGTTGATGATATTTCAAGGCCTCGCAAGTGCAGGTTTGAAAACTGCGAAAAAGTTCAAAAACACGTCGTGAAAAATGCAACGTTTATTTGTGTATGTCAAAAACAAAAACATGTTTTAAAGATTTCCATTGTATAAAAGTAACCAGTCTATAAAATAAAAAAAAATAATACATCAATAATTACCATATTTGTAAAAAAATTTTTGTTTCAATTTCTCTCTTCTATCCATTTAGAGCCAGAAAATGTATATATCTTAACATGTAATAAGTAATGATTTCACAGGAAAAGCCCAACCAGCACAATCGTGCAGGTGTGGCTTTCCCAGAAAAAGCCCAACCCGCACGTTCGTGCGGGTACTTTTCACGCTCTAGGGGGTGAAGAATTTTTTTTTTATTATTTTTTTAGGTGTCATTAGGGTTAGTATAGAATTAATAAATAGAGGAATTTAATATTTAATGATGAAAATGTTTCGGGTCTTAAAGGGCTAACATAGGAAAAATAATTGATGTTAAAGTAAAAGATGAAACTCATTGATGGTGAATTCTATGGTTGTCAGTGAGGGCCCTAGAAACATGAAATTCAGCATGGTAATTACTTATAAGATATAAATGATCTCTAATATTTCTTTAAAAATACAAAATTTAAAAGAGGTGAAAATGTGCGAAAAAGCTTCCCACGCTGTTAAAAATCTGCAGGATTTGCTGCATCACCATTCCATCGCTTTGATAAAAAGCGGTTACTTGACTATGTAATGAAGCATGAAGCATTTTCATTGGTGAAGACGGTGCTTCATTTGTTCTGTTCACTGTTGATGAAAGACCACTGAATATATATAGTCTATAAAAAAGGCGGTGTGATAATGTAACAGATGCTGCAGATTTTTAACAATGTAAAAACGTTCTAAATGGCGATTTGTAAGAAATCTGAGCACATATCAAAGCGATTTCAAAAGTACATTGGTGGTGATAGAAGTTATTCAAACATAAGCTACATTTTATATCAGCGACACTATCAACAGAGGGTTGCAGAAGCCAAAAATATTCAAAATGGTAATTTTTCTTGTACTAAGGTGTCTAGAAATTTAAATATAGCATGGTAGTTACCCATAAAATATAAATGTCTTCTAAGAACATTCGGAATTAAATTTGAAATTCGTCTTTGAAATACGAAGAGTGTTTCTAAAAAATTAAATACTTCAGGTGAATGCTGAAAGAAACGTATGAATTGAATATAAAAAAAGGCATGCAGAGAAGCCGTATTAGACTTACAGAAAGCTAAAGAGAGTTTAATGCAAATATGATACATTGGAAAAAAAATAATACTCTCGAATATATTCTTCCAAAATGGTTACAATACATGTAATTTGGTGCATTCTCTGAAAAGTTTGTTTTGTATGAACTGTACTATTTTGTCATAATTAACGCGCAATTTTGAATATGAGATATATGGAAACGGATTTTTAAGTGAAGACAATTCAAAGGGCACATGAGTTATACTGGAATTTCTTGATCACGGTGTAGCAATCCAAATAAGGAAACGTTTATATTTTTGCACAGTGTGTAAATGCTAAAAAGAGAAAGGGAGGCCATCTGCAATTCTATATATGGTCATGGAATGATATCGACCTGAAATGAAACTGAATATTATGGCAGATGGCTTCTAACGGCTTGCTTAGGAGGGATCTCATATAAATTGGAACAATAAAAATAGGAAATGTATTTCATTGAAAAAGATAAACTGTCGTTATCTTTGAATACAATTATATTTATATTGGATAGATAAAATATTAAATTAATTGAAAAAGGCGTTTTATTTGAGTTATTACCTGATGGGAAAGGTGACTAAAGGTTTGATAAGGGGAAACTTCTTAATATATGATATTGAAATCATAGCATTGCATTTCAGAAGCAATTATTTCACACGACGCTTTGTCAATTGCAGTTTTTAAGTCATTTACACGTGTATATTGCTCTCCATTTTCATATATTTTACGAGAAAAGATCCTCGATATGTTCTCCAAGAGATTAAAATTTGGACAGTGTGCTGGCTGGCCACTCTAATAAGGTGCTATTGTTTTGCCTAAACCACGTTTTCGTTAATCTGGAGGTATGGATGAAAGTCCCATCTTGTTAGAAAACACAGTCCAGTCCTACTAGGAAATCCATAATTAGCAGTAAATTGGTATGTAAAACATCCTGATAATCCTCTGATTTCATTTTTTTGCCCATAAATTCTAGAAATGTTTGGCCGTTGAAAGAAAACCCTTCCCATATCATTACGAATCCTCTCCCTTGTTGCATGCTGAAACAGTTCTTGGGTTTTTTTCTTAGTTCACACCAGTAAAATTTAAAACTAACAAGGCCGTTTAAATTCCATTTCTTTTCATCACTGAAGATGACCGAAATCACCGTATGACATATGCTTTCTAATCCACTCTAGATGTGCATATCTTTGTCTCTGCTTTACGGCCCCACACTAGGCAGAGGAAAAGACCCGGATGATAATGTAAAGTCTATGGGAGCGTTCTTTTCAAATATCTCGCCCAAATTTTAATACTTTTACATAATTTTTTTGCACAAGATAGCTGAGGACGATCTACAACCGGCCTAGTTTTTACTTTTTCAATTCTGGTTTCAGATTTAAAAAAAAATTACTTTCACTCTTGAAACCGGTTTAAACCGGTTCTGAAATTGAAACTATCGTAATATAAAAATATATAAGCAAAATCGAAAAATTTAAAACTAGGCCGGTTGTCGCCCTGAGATATCTTCTGCAAAAAAATCATGTAAAAATATAAAAATTTGGGCGAGATATTTGAAAAGAACGCTCCCATAGACTTTACATTATCATCCGGGTTTTTTCCTCTGCCTAGTGTGAGGCCTTAAGCAACGTTTTGCTTTCATTCTCCTAACCAATATTTCTTAAGGTTTTAATTCTTCTGTGTACAGTATTTTTTGAAATCCTGTAAATGATGCAATTTCACGCACAGATAAATTGTCAACTGGAGCCATTTGGCCATTTTTAACAACATTCTATCATCACATAATATTGTTTTGTTTTTTTTTAGGTTTTCCGACTAGCTTTCTAGTTTACCATGTTCTACACGATGTCTAAACTCTATGAATACTGCTCAAGGATAGCTTTATTCTTCTCGATATTTGTACAGGATTTTGTCCTTGCGCTTTCAAATGTAAAATCTTAATAATTACATCTTTAAAATTTCCTTAGAATGGGGCACTTTTATCAGAATATGTAGGGAATGTCTGCAGGTGTAGTGCCCAGGCAAGGATCGAACCAGAGGACCCACGGTCAGAAAGCGAGATCTTATGTGCCGAGCAAAAGGTTAGCTCGATAGCTTCCTGCGAGAAACTCGTTTTACTAACCGCGCGAGATGGCGTCGCCATATGCCTTTTCCGAATCCCAAACAAAACAATACAGACAATGCAGACAATATTTCAATTAAAGGGAAAAATTATTCTGCATTTACAGAAGCAGTCGAAAATAAAACTATTTTATTTTGTGAACAAAAATGTAAAAGAAAACATGTAATGCTGTATTGTGTCTATACTTTTGGGACAACACATTTCTATATAATTTAATGCATATTTTATAATTTAAAACCTTTGATCATAATTTATATATGTGTATCAGCAAATTGCTTTTATTTGTTAACTATTTCACGAATTTTAATTGGACCTTATTACTTTTTATATTAATGCAAATTTTATTGATTGTCTAAGCTTTTGGGACAGGGTGTAGTAAAAATTAGGTATACAAATATCCATTGGCGTATTTCAACTATTACGCGAACAAAACTGCGGGATTTGCTAGTAAATCATAACTTGTTTGATTTTTTACAATGAAATATTTTTTGTACTTTCAAATGTAAAATGTCCGAAAACTGTATTTTAATTCATTGACTTTTAATGATTTATAATCCAAATAGCTCAGTTACGGAATAATAGTATACGGATATTTTTATCAATTATTTCAAATTTTAAGGAAAAACCACGATTCCTACATTAAGCTTACACAGGCATTTACACTGGTTATTTAATATTTTGGTAGAATTTTGAACATAACATAAAAAGAATCATAGTTAACACACATACTTTCAAAGAATATTTAATGTATTTAATAACAAAGTTTAATACGCATATTCAGTAAGAAATACATGGCGTTTTGCTATGAACTCTCGTTTATGCATGTTAACTTAAATATTAAGTTAGAAAGACTTACATTACACCTGCCTCTATTAAGTAGAGCAATTTTTGTTAGCGAATACGAGAAGTGAAATATTTCTCTTATATATAAAATATATAAATAAAATTGAAAATTTTCTCATTACGTATATACACATTTCCATTGCACATAGAATTAGTTTTCAAGCACCAAAAAATTATGATTAAGAGTTAAGCAAAACGTGTTATCATCTTACACTAGATGGCAGCACCACAGTTTATTCATTCTGATTACAATCTTCTTCCCTCTTATGCCTGATGGCATGAGGGGCTGTGCAAATATAATGTTATCAACTTTTTGATAATCTTGGACCCTCTCCCCCCTTTTGATATCATGCATTATCATCCGTCAAACCCCCCTCCCTCCGGTAATAATATCGCTATCAAAGTGTAATTTTTAAAAAAAATCTTGATGAATTTATTTCTCTTGGTTTGATTGATATACAGAATTGGCTACAATTATTTTATACTTTATTGATTCAAATGCAGAGAAGTCAATAAAACATTGCTTTATTTTGAATAAAACTTAAAAGAAATAATTACTATTTAAAAGTATTTTAGAACAGCTTTTTGTTACATAATGCATTCAACAGTATAAAGTTTTGTTGCACTTGACCCGAACGGGGGATAGGGGAGGTTTACATAGAAATATCAACAAACAAGAAGACAACATTTTTTCTCTTTCTATTTTACTTATTAGTAAACACAAGCTTCATTTGAAAAAAAATTTCACATATGGTTTTTCGAACCGTGATAATAGAAGCATATACATATGAAGAAGAATAGGAAGGTCAAGCGGTAGTGTATTCTACATTTTACAATTAGGTTTTATAATTTAGTGATTTAGTAATAGCTTTGTACTTTCATAAAAATAGATAATAGATTAAAAAAGATAATATACAATTTTGAACCAAAGACTATCTTATAGATAAAAAGAGAAATTTTGATTGAATCAAAAAGGATATCGATAACAAAAGACAAATCCCCCTCTCCCCCCCCTAGCGATATCTTATGATATCATGTGCCAGACCCCCCCCCCCTCTCCCCTAAAGTGACAACGTTATATATGCACAGCCCATAAGAGAGAAAAAATGTGCTCAGTTTCTCTGTTTTTTTTCTTTCTTTATCTTTTCTTTTCTTTTTTGGTGACTGAAATGGAGGAGGGGGGGGGGGAGAATTCCGGGAAGGGAAATTGCATTTTCTGAAAATTGGAAACACAAAATTTCAAAACTTCGAAGGAGAATATCTTTTTAATCGGAGGCGGCAGTCTTGAATTCGGACATTTTTCACCGGAGGGATTTTTGTGGCGCCGGGGGGACATTATAGAATTCCGGGGGGGACGGGGGAAATAGCATTTTTTGAACATTGAAAACACAAAATCTTATATTTTCCGGAAAGGGGGGAGGGAATGTTCCCTCTCGGGCTACCCCTGAATTCAACATTGAACCGGAGGTAGTCTTGAATTCAAACATTTTTCTCGGGAGGGATTTTTATGGGTCCGGGAGAGACATCATAGACGTCCGAAGGGGGGGGGGGGAGATTGCACTATTTGATAATTGAAAACACGAAATTTCAAATCCTCCATGGAAGATAATTCATCGCGCCGAGGGGGGGGGGACGAATATCTCCTCCTGACCACCCCCTGATTTCAACAATGCTGGGAATTGAAATATCCCCCCCCCTCCCCGCCATTATTTGAATTCAACTCTGCATTAACTAAACCTATTGGAAATATACATAAAAGAACCAGGTCTGTCCAAACTTTCTGTAACCACAGCACATGCTTTGCGCACCTCATGTAGTGTTGGAGTCCTTCATCGGATTGGGAAATCCGATTTTACCCGACCTCGATCCGTCCTGAACTACGCGGGAATCGCGTTGATGCCAGTATTTTCCTTTGCATGTATGGTTGATTTTAAATGTTTCTGTTTCGGTTTGAGTTTTGATTCTTTTAATGATTTTTCAAAAGAAAGTTCTGAATATTTTCCACTTCAAAAAAAAAAAAAAAAAAAAAAAAAAAAAAGTATATATATATGTATATGCCTGTATATATATATATATATATATATATATATATATAGGCATATAAAAATAACAAAACATATGATTTTGGAATACTTTCCATAATTGTTTTAAAATATGGACCAATTTTCTTTCGTTTGGGTTCCGTATTCAAGTGGGTTGGACTTCGGGTTGAAGCTTTTACTTTTATTTTTATTAACTATTTGGAAAATAGTCCTCGTCTTCGGTAGAGAAATGAATATCTGAAGTATCTGAATCGATTTATTGGTTGAATTTCGCAACTTAATTTATTTTATTCGTTTTCTGATTGATACATGTTTAATGTCCGAAAATGGAATACTTCTGTTGCCAGATTGACAAAAAAGTAATAAAAACTCAAATAATAATAATTATTTGAAAACAAATTGTGATAAAGATTTCAAACAAATTTCATTTAAAAGTGCATTTTTTCTTTCTCTACGGTGTAAAAATTTAAAATGTGCAATGTTTAGAAGCTTAAAAATTTGCAATTCCGAAAATTGTAAAACTGAAATTTCATTTAAAATTTGTTTATGATGTTTCCAGAAATATTAATGTTTAATCAATGTCGTACGTAATATGAAGCGTTCAGAAGTCAGTTTGATCAAATAAAAATGCACATTTTAAACAGTTAAATTTGTATATCTATAAACTACTGATTTCTTTTTCTTTTTTTTTTTTTTTTTTTTTAAATCATTGGTTTAGGAATATTAATGTTTAATGCATGGCGTACGTAATATAGGACTCGTTATGATCATCCTAAAAATGATGTTTATTATTATTTTTAATTTAAATATAGAATTTATTTATAAGACTTTAAAATTTTAGTCTTTGAAAATATCTTTTTCCAAATAGCCGTTGTAATTTGTTAAATTACAATTTTGTTTTTTGTTTCGGAATTGCGATGTAATTTATGAGTAGTTATCACATGTTTTATATTTATTTCTTTATTTCTTTATTTTTAATCTAATTTCGGTTGAGTCTATGAAGAATTTTCGGGTTCGGGCCTGATACATCTCACCTCTGCCGAGTTCTAGCTGATAGCAAACAATGAAAGGCGCCAATATTCAGATGGCTCAAAACATGCAACAATATAGTGTCTCACTTTAGTAGTGGTAATGATATACACACATCTTACATTAGCAGCCAAAAAATACCCGCAATTTATGAATTTTATGTGAAAATAATTTACATAAAATTCCTAGATCATGCTAAATGTAGAATTTTATTTTTCTGAGATGTATTTTTTACGCTTACCTCAAAGATGTTTCTAAAGATTGGAGTCTGAAATTTTAAAAATGTTTTAAATAAAAAGATTTGAAATTTTATTGGTTTTAAATAAAGTATCTTTTAAATTGTTTTATTATTTTTTAAATAAGAAAGAAAAAGTCATGTGCCAAGCATACATAATGAAACACATCCCAACACATTCGGAATAATGTAACAAAACTTTACTGTTTAATAATTTGAAATGGGATGTCTAATTGAAGCATTTGAAACGCATAACGCGTATGAAATTCTAATTGTAGCAATTTTCATCTACAGTCGGAAAGTTATCCGAATTCTGAAAAACTTTGTATGTGAGAAATAGATTTGTATCTATAAAGTATATACGTGCAAAATTTTAGTTCAATTATAGTCCAAGAGCCGACCGCACAAAACCTTAGGTCATCGTGTACAAGAAAAAATCCTTTATATTATGGAAGAGTAGTCATAGGGGAATCTAATGATCCATGCTTGCCGGAAGTGAAGTGGTGCACAAGCCAAAAATTAATACCACTAGTGATTCACTCGTAGGTCTATCATTGTGTTTGCCGTACAATCAAAAGCATGAAAACATGGAAAACTGGGTGCAGAAAAACATAATGCTAAGCCTCCGAATCAACCACTAGGGTAGATGTGCCAGTAATGGACCCCCTTAAGGAATTTCTCTAAAAAATAATTTTTTATTAATAGTTATAATTATTGTATTCCAATTTTTTTCATATTAGATTAATCTTTCAACAATATTTAACTAATGCCATAGTTACATTTCCCAATAGAAATAAAAATTTAATTTTAAATAATAGAAATATTATATGTCTTAAGACCCAAAAGCCCAGTAATGGACCACCTATGTTCCAGTAATGGACCGCCTATGTTCCAGTAATGGGCCACCCTACAAAAAATAACAGATAATTGTTTTTAGGTGAGTTCCTAATTATCTAAATACGTAGCACCTATTGTTGTCGTTCAGTCCGTCCGTCTGTCCGTATATAACAACGCAAAAACTATCCAACCGAATCGTTTGAGATTTGAAATACATAATAATTACACAATTTTGTCGAATCATTTCAAATTTTATGAAATCGGATGAATAGATTAATTACAGGGAAAATCAAAAGGATTCCGTTACATTACGGTCAATGGGGAAAAAAGTTAAAAATGCATTTTAATCGTTTGAAATTTAAAACATGTAATTATTACATAATTTTGTCGAATTATTTCAGATCTTATGGTAATCAGATGCATAGATCAATTACAGGGACTATCAAAAGTATTTCGTTACATTACAGTCAATGGGGAAAAAAGTTGCAAATGCATTTTAATGGTGTTACACTCATTCGAACATAATAAAATTGACATGAATTTATGACGTATATATATACTAAAATATAAAATCTGTACAATCTGAGATGCAAAGAATATTTATTATTAAATTACAGAGCCACACAAAAGTATTCCACTACATAATGCTATACAGGGAAACATTGTTTGGGACATGTTTTAATTATATTAAACTGTGCCACATTTTATGAATATGATATACGTTACTGAGGTGTAATGAAAATTACTTCCTGTATGTTTATAGAAACACAAAGAGTTCAACCACTGTACTGTATCCGAAGTATTGTCTACTATATCAGGAAGATCTGTATATTTTTAAAACTTCGTTATCGTACGAACGCACTTCATTTGCTACGCTTCACGTGCGACTTCCAACTTGCTTCAATTGTATTTTGCTCCAGAACTTAATGAAAGCATACTAATAAAACAAAATATTAAAACTTAAGTTAGAAATTCATTACATTAAAGGATTTATAATGAAAAAACATAAAACATAATATTTAAATTTAAGTTATGAATTTATTATAATCAAGGATTTATAATGTGGATATAAAACAAAATATTAATGATATTATTAACTGTTTATTATTAACTAACATTAAAGGATTTATATTGTAAAGATATAAAACAAAATATTTAAATTTAAAGGATTTATAAGGTAAAGACAATGTTTTACTGAAATCAAGTTTAGATAAAATAAGGCATTAAAAAAAAGGTTCCAATCTTCATTCATATCATTATCTAAATGATGTGCTGTGCAACTATGAAATATAAATAACAGATCTTCAATTTTATCATTCCTTTCCGATAGTCCAAACTATTGAATATGGAATTTTAGAATGCATTTAAAATGATAAATGTTCTTGTACTATCCAATCATTTTCAGATAATCATATAGCCCATCAATTTGGTACAGATTTATTCTACAATTTCACTTCAGAGATCTTATATGGATATATTGTCAGAAATGGAACAATCTCATTATTTGTTGAAAAACATCCCATAACAGTGATTTGTTCTTTTTCGTTATTTGGTACTACATAATACACATCTTTAACTGATTTTGGTCCAAAATTTTCCTTGTTTTAAGAGCACAAAAGAAATCTTGTTTTAACCTTATTGAAAATTCTCTCTGTATGCTTTAGAATTCGGAAGAAAATATTAATATCTTCTTCCAAATATGATTTTACATTTCTGAACCAACTTAAAACAACTTCTTTTGTAACGGCACATCTAGATTTTGTCAAATGTTCTGCTTGTTTTTTGTACTAATTTTGGATGACTTTTTAAAAACAACTATTTATAAAGAAATTGCCTTTATTAAACTCTAATAGGTAAAATTTAAGTATTAAATTTGATTATTTAGCTTTTCAGTTAAATCAAAATATTTTATCTCTACTAAAATTACACTTTTTGTATTGGTCACTTAGATGGCCCATTACTGGAAAATCACGAAATAAGCAATCCAGTAATGGACCACCCCTCCTAAAATCTTAAAAATAAATAAAATTTTGTAAATGGCCATTGGTATATTAAATTCAATGTTTTAAATTGCTAACCAAACAAAAACATTCAATTTTTACGGAAAAATAAAAAAGATATAAACTAAGTAGGTAAAGTCAGCTCTTAGCCTGTTCATTAAGATTTTCAGTGAAAAACAGAAAAACTGTGAAACTTTATTTTCTGCTTCCTAATTGTTTTGACGAAAAGTGTAAAAAATTAATCCAGCTTATAAAGCATGCAAGGTGGGGTTCAGAAAAAAATAATAAAAGCTTAACTATTATTTATTATTTTTTTTATAAACCAAAAAGAGCGAGATGGCCCATTACTGGAAGGTGGTCCATTACTGGCACATCTACCCTAGTGGTATTAATTTTTTGGCTTATGCACCACTTCGCTTCAGGCAGGCATGGATCATTACATTCCCCTATGACTACTCTTCCATAACATAAAGAATTGTTTCTTGTGCTAGATACTTAGGGTTTTGTGCGGTCGGCTCTTGGACTATTAGGAATTACTTACCACAATTAAAAATTCCCCTTCAGCAATTTACCTAATAAGGAGAATAGTATGTGAATTCTTTTGTTCAGCTCTGTGTACGAGGTGTAGAGTTTACACATAATGAGTAACATGCAAAATATTAGATAAATTTAAAAGCGTGTTCCGCAATTAAAATCGCACTTCCAGCAATTTTTGCTCGAAGACAGTACAGTCAATCAGCGTAACTTTGCGCCAAATAAGGATGGCTTTGCTCCACCTTTACGAATCTTCGATCCATTTTGCCATGGTGGAATCTTGATGGATTATTTCCTATGAGCTGCAAAACACGCACTAGTGCTGCGATCTATATTTTGAGACCAAAACTTTGCCGTTAATTCCTTTGATGCAGAAGATTTAATCTTTTATTTTTCTTGGCCCAAAGTTACCCTAATAGGTCAAATAATTTTGACCTATGTCAAAGTTACTCTGATTGACTGTAATGTAACCGATTCCCTTTGTATGTACCTGTACCAAAAAGACAAATGCTATAAATGCCCTATTCTATAGTAAGCCTCTTGTAGTGAAATTAGGGATTTATATCAATTTCAATTCATTTGAAATAGCGCAATGTCGTTAAAATACGCTGCAAACGACCCTTTACCCATTAACCACAATGTAATTGAATTCTTTTGGGTTCCGCTGTAAGTTAACTTAAGGGTGTTCTTAAATCAAATAAGTTGGAAATTGCACGTGAAGCGTAGCAAATGAGGTGCGTTCGTTCGATAACGAAGTTTTAAAAATATTACTCACATATATCAATCTCATAAAATTGTAAATAGTGAATTACAATTAAAACGCTCATCAAACAATGTTCTCCCTATACCATTATGTAATGGAATACCTTTGTGTGGCTTTGTAAATCAATAACAAATGTTCTTTGCACCACAAATTATGTAAAATGTATATTATAATATGTGCTTTATAGTTGCAAATAAATTTTATTAAGTTCGAATGAGTGTAACACCATTAAAATGCATTTGAAACATTTTTCCCCATTGACCGTAATGTAACGGAATACTTTTGATTATCCCTGTAATTGATCTATGCATCCGATTTTCATAAAATGTGAAATAACTCGACAAAATTATGTAATAATTATGCATTTTAAATTTCAAACGTATAAAATACATTTGAAACTTTTTCCGTATTGATCATAATGTAATGGAATACTTTTGATTACCCCTGTAATTGATCTATGCACCCGATTATAAAAAAATTTGAAATAACTCAACAAAATTATGTATTTTAACTTTCAAACGATTAAAATGCATTTGAAACTTTTTTCCCCATTGATCGTAATGTAGTGGAATACTTTTGATTGCCCCTGTAATTGATCTATGCATCCGATTTTCATAAAATTTGAAATGACTCGACAAAATTATGTTATAATTATGCATTTTAAATTTCAAACGATTCAGTTGGGTAGTTTTTGCGTTGTTATATGCGGACAGACAGACGGACGGACAGACAGACGGACGGACGGACGGACGGACAGACGGACAGACAGACAGACGGACGGACTGAGCGACAACAATAGGTGCTACGTATTTACATAATTACGAACGCATCTAAAAAGACAACTTTGTGACATACGTTTTAATTTATTTTTGTTCAGAAATGCATGAAACCAGCAGCTGTTGTTATTCAGAAACTACCTAATCGCATTCATTTTTCTGGATTTTTTTTTTGCAAACGCAATAGATGTTTCAGAACAAGCCGTTAAAAATTATGTTTTGAACTGCATTTTCCAAAGGAAGCACAAAAACAGTCAATGAAAGTAAAAAAAAAAAAAAAAAAAAAAAAAAAAAAAAAAAAAAAAAGCGTGATCACGTGATCAAAATATCTTATAATTTGGTAGGTAATTTAAATATCATAAAATGAAAAGCTGAGTTCGATTCGAAAGCGCTTCCATAGTCACGCTTTCTAATTTTATATCTTTCTGTTAAAAAATGAATTTGTAAATATGTCAAAACATTTTAAGCTTGTTGCGTAGAGCAGTTGAAAACACCCTTAACATATATCAAGTGCATGAAAGTCCAAGTATATTTATGCGCGATAGAGTGTGAATAGACAGACAGACGGTGAGACAAACCCAATTCACATGTACTTCTCAACTATGTTTGAAAGTTCTAAAAATGTACGATGTTTAGAAATTTAAAAAAATGCAGTAGCGAAAATCACAAAACCGAAATTTAATCTTCAAGTGTTGCGTCAAGGAATATTTGCATGGGTTTGCAAAAGAAGATTTGCATTAACCCAGATCTAGAGTATGTTAAAATTTTATTCCGAACTCAATGACGTAATAGTAAGAATTTTGTGCCCACTTCAACTCATATTTAGGGCTATAGGCGTAAAAATAACACAGAATTTCGCTCTAAGCAAAGCAGGGTATACGCTCAAAGCAGAGGGTACACCCTTGAGTGTGTATACTATATATTTATAGCTTTCTTGAGAAACAGTTGGTATGTGGTGTTCCTTTAAAAAATCCAGAAAGCATACGGCGTATACCTCCGTATACCCTCCACTACATCCCTGCTTATATTGTGCCAAGGTATGCGGAGGCAGATTAGTTATTGTTTAAGGTACTCTTAATAATCTGTTTTCTCCCAGAATTAATTCATTTTGAAACTCGATCACGTTGTAGCATAATAAAGGACATTTCAATGTAAAATTTTATGTTTATCGACTTTCGATTGTATTATATATCGTCATTTTCTGTTATAAATATTAGTCTATCAGATATTCATGCCAGAATATGTCCAAGCAGACTAGAATATTTTAGAAATACCTTGTTTAAGTTTTGATTTGGCATCAATTTCATCTGGCACTTGCTATGTCGTAATGTCGTGATAGCACCACCAAAATGATGAATTGGCGCCTTTGGCTGCTCATATCGTACCAAGATATGCCGAGGCAGACCAGTCATTCTTTTAAATATTGTTAATAATTTTGTCCTACATGATAATTTCATTTCGAAATTTGATGAGGTACTTATTTTTGCTATTGCCACCTGGTCTATAGATAAAAACTTACAAATAAAAATTTGTTCTTTTGAGAAACTTGAGAAATGTAAAAATTTTACTTAGAGAACGGCAACTGGTTTTGCATAGTGTGAGTCCCATGTAACACATAAAAATAAGCGTAGAGCATAAAGTGAAATAGATATGCATATTTCAGGTATCTATATTAATAAAATAACAAATCGCTCTGTCTGTGTGTGTGTGTGTGTGTGTGTCTGCGATAGTTCGCGAAAACTACGGTACGTACGAAGCTCAAAATTTTTCTGAGAGTATCCCAATATCTCTCCTGATGCACCTGACTCTCAGAATTTCAAAATTCTATTTATTAACTGAGTAATTAATTAAATTCCAAAACTTACTCTCATAAAAAATCGCTTTTTTTTTAGCTTTTTTAACTTTTATTCTCTTATGGTTGGTTGGTTGCATAAAATTTTCGCAGAAATAATTTTAAAAACTGGGACTGACCTTTAAAATTCATAGACTGGCAAACTGTCAGTTTAAATAAGGATTTTTTTTTTTTTTTTTTTTTTTTTTTTTTTTTTTTTTTTTATCCCACCTGCTGTACACCATGGAGGAAAAAGATAGGTGGTGGCGAAGTAAACCGAAAAAAAAAAGGTTTGCAATATGAAACCATTTATCGCTGAAATATTAATGTCTCAAAATAAAGCACGAGGAAGGAATTTTGTATTAATAAGACGGATTGGAAGAAATGAATTACAGCTGAAGCATATTTTACGAAGAAATAGTAATTTTTTTAAATGTTTTTTTCTATTATATTATTTATTAAATTATTAATTATTATTATATTATTAAAATAAATGTTTGCTTTTAAAATAATTGAAATTGGAAAATTAAAAATAATTAAATGTCAAAACAAAATTAAATAAAATATTGAAAACATATGATTTGAAGTAAAAAATTGTATTTCTAAAAGTTTTCTCTTTTTTTTTTTCAGAAATTTTTAATACTTTATAACGTAGATGAAAAATGTTTATGATTTAACAACATATTAATAATTCCATGTCAATATATAAAATATAGTGATGAAAAGATTCTTTTAAAATCATGCATGAGCACTTAAATAATAATATTAATCTAAAATCTAGATTTCAGAGTGCAGACGATTTTAAGACATTAACGAAAGAATGTTGATTTTTCAAGCAAAGTCTTAAATGTTGCTTCTATATTGATATTTCAAAGTCATATGATAAAAATAATCAAATAATTCTTGCCTATGATTGATCTAATTGTATCTTTCATGCATTCTGATCGTGTATTACAGGCAATAATGGCACAAAACGTTATTTTTTAAACGAAATTTTAGTCATCTATTCAATAACAGTTTAAAAGGTAAAAACAATAACAAAGAAATACTGGTTTAAACCAGTTTGAATTGATCAGAGTTTCAAAGCACATGGTTTTTTTTTGTGCTTATTTGGACTTAATGTAGCGGATTTTAGAGTTACATTTTTTGCGTCACCCCAAGACATTATACTGCCACTCTATTAATTTCTTTTTACTATATGGTTGTACGCATATTTTTGGCATTTCGAACATTAGAATATATGAGTTATTAGCTGTGTTGCAGTAAAAAACATTACACAACACTTTTCTATGAGTTTATTTTTTTAATCAATGATTAAATTTAAATGTGTTCTATTCAATTTAAAATTGTAATATGGCTTTAATTTGTTTTTAAACCAAAAATAAAATAGCTGTTTGGCGTACAATTGTTTGTATCCGCAAACGATTCATTCACCATAATAAATTATCAAATAGCAAAGTAAATTATCTATCAGAAATAGCCATAAAAAGAATAGTAGCAAAACTGATTATAACCTTAATGTTTAGACTAATATAAACATAACCCGATGCCAACCAGAAAAAAAACAGACAACACTCCGATCCGTGATACACAAAATTTCCGTGAGTATAAACCCGACCCTGACCTAAAAATTCTGTTTGGACAAAACTATGGATTTGATAACTGACCCGAACCAAATCTGAATCCCGCAAAAATGTTCAAGTGAAGAATAACCCGATTCAAACAAGGAAAAATAATTTTCGTGGGCATGAAAACTGACCCGAACCTACTATTTTCTTTAAAAAAAACCCAAAATCTGAAACCGATAAAAATATTCCAGAGAACTATAACCCGATCCCAGCAAGACAAAATACTTTCCATGGTCATAAACCCGACTCAAACTTAAAAAACTCCGTTTGAAAAATCCTGAACTTTGACCCAAACCACATCTAAATCTGACCAAAGTATTCGAAAGAACCATAACCGGATTCGAGTAAGACAAAATAATTTCTGTGTACATGAACCCGATACGAACCCAAAACTCCCATTCAAAAAAATACCTAAAAGTTGAATCGAACCAAATCTGAATCTAACAAAACTATTTCAAAGAAACGCAACCGGATCCAAACAGGTCAAAATATTTCCATGGATATGAATACAATCCGAACCCCAAAAATTTCTTTGAAAAAATCGCGAACTGAACGAAATCTGAACTTGGCAAAAATGTTCCAGTGAAGCATATCCTTATTCGAACAAGACAGAATTATTTCCGTGAACATGCAAGAAGACCCGAACTCAACAGTTATATTTCAAGAAAAAACCTGAAATCTGAATTGAATCAAATCTGGACCTGACAAAAATATTCCAAAGAACTATAACCCAATCCAAGCAAGACAAAATGATTTCTACGGACATAAACCCAACTCGAACCTAAAAAATTCGATTTGAAAAAAACTGAAATTTGACCCAAACCACATCTAAATTCGACCAAAATATTCGAAAGAATCATAACTGGATTCGAGTATGACAAGATAATTTCCGTAGACATGAACGAGATCCGAACCTAAAAATTCTATTTGAAAAAATACCTGAAATTTGAATCGAACCAAATCAGAACCTGATAAAAAAATATTCCAAAGAATCGTAACCGGATCTGAATAAGACAAAAAAATTTCATTCACATGAACCGAATCTGAACCTAAAAAATTTCTTTGAAAAAATCACGAAATCTGAACTGAACCAAATGTGAACTTGAAAAAAATATTCCAGTGAAGCATGTTCTTATTCGAACAAGGCAGTATAATTTCCGTGAACACGCAAGAAAACCCGAACCCAAAAATTCCATTTGAAGAAAAAGCCAAAATTTGAATTGAAACAAATCTGTTCCCGACAAAAATATTCCAAAGAACCATAACTGTATCCGAGCAAGGCAAAATAATTTCCATGGACATGAATACGACCCGAACATTAAAATTCAATATCAAAAAATACCTAAAATCTGAACCGAACGAAATCTGAATCCGACAAAAATGTTCTAATGAATCATAACCAGATCCGAACAAGACAAAATAATTTCCATGGACATGAAACCAATATATGGTTTGGTAACATTTAGGTTGCAATTACATTACGGTAAGTCTTTGATTATATTTAATTTCCCGTTAGGTTACAGTTAGGTCACGGTTAAGTTAAAGTTAGGTTAAAGTTAGATTGCATTTATGTTATGGTTAGAATAAGGATATGTTACAATAAAGTGAAGGCTAGGTTAGATTTATGTTATATTTAATTTACGGTAAGGTACTGTTAAGTCAAAGTTAGGTTACAGGCAGTTTATGGTTACGGTACAAAAGTTTACGGTTAGGAATTTATCCATAGAGTGAACATTACGCATGATTTGATTAAAAATAACACTTACTTTTGTTAAATGGCTCTGAAATTATAAATACTACTTACCAACATTTTAGCTACCAGTGAGTATCGATTTCATTCATGGTATAGTCGGATTTAAGAGTGATATAATTAGTTTGAAATTCAAAATATTTCACTTGGGATTTTTATGTGAAAAAAAAATAATTAGTTACGGGACTTAACAGTGATTTTTGATAAATATCAACACTTTAACACGAAAATCACGCAGTCGTTGGATACATATTCCCTCCCGCGTTTCTCATCGCTCATTTTGAGTATTTTTAGAGTTTAACATTAGCTGTTTTTTAAACCGATTTTTCACACAATCAGTGGCCACGTATTTCAGACAATGCATTTCTGCATATTTCGAGTTAAGGATAAAATCATACAGATTTCAAGTTCGTTTAATATTGTTAATACGGACCCGGGCAACGCCGGGCGGGTCAGCTAGTTTAAAATAAATTCTGTTTTTTCCTTTTAAAAATATTTTTGTATTATTTTTTCTAACTGGCGATCATGAAAAGGATAGATTAAAAATATACATATTTCGATGGTTTAAACTTTCTTATTATCTATGCTGTTGCTTCTTTGTGCAAAAACATGATAAATAGACATTATACTTACAATACTTCGAATAATGAAGATTTATTACGACAATAATCTATTTGACACACCACTCCATCACTTTTACTTTTATCGCTTGAATTTTGTAAAAGTCATGTTAAGAATTTTCTCGAATAATTTCTATTGGCAATTGACTAATTACGCAATAGACAACGAGTTACTCAGAATTTTTGAATAATATCTTTGAATAAAATCAGTAAGAAGAGTGTGCCAACCGCCATTGTTTATCTCCGATTACAAAAGTAAAACATTCATGATATGTCAGATCTAAAGTGATAAGTTTGGATGCAGCTGTAGTCTACCAGAATACAAAATTTCTTTGCTTTGCTCGAAATCGTGAAGACATAATTCATAGAATGACAGTTTTAAGTTGTTATTTATAAGCAGTAAACGTGGAAACTGAGTGTTGTTTAATTTGATTATTAATTATATTAAACTATTTCACATTTTTGAGTTATTATTCCTGTATATTTACAGGAACACAAAAAAGATTTCGACTACTATACTGTATCCGAAGTTTTTTTCTATTATAACAGCAAGATCTGAATATTTTTAAAACTTCGTTATAGTACGAAAACACCTCATTTGACGCTATACGTGTAATTTCCAACTTGTTTACTATAACTTTGTAGGTTCTACCTCGTTCATATAAATGTTCAAATGACAGTTATAAGTAGGCAATCATAAGTTGAAATTACAGAACATTAGCTCGCTTTTTAAAAATTTTTGCGGTGATGATTAAATATTTCATTATTTCAAAAGCGGAGGTGTTTTCAATATTAGTAACATCCGAAGAAACCGGTACTTATACATTTCTTTAGTATGTCAGTGGATGGCATTTTCTTCCTCACTGATTGTACCTTTTTTTAAAACTAGTTGGATGTGCCAATCCCAAAACTTTCTTCTATCTCATACGTACATTTTAATATTTAAAAAAAAATAGTTACTCATTTTAATGCTTTAATAATTTTAATTCAATACCATACCAACTTTGATTTTCATCTTAAATTTCTGCTTCAATCAATTAATCGGAGTAAAAACGAATTTCCGTCTCTGCACGAGCCGATGGACAATAGAATGATAGGCATAATTTTTTTTTCAAATTCAGGGAGGACCTACTTGCCTTACCAAAAAATAATCATATACAAAAAAATTAGTTCAGTTCTAGAACTAACTTCATACACTTTTATTCGGTGCAATATTGAAAATGGCATAAAATTCGCTATTGCAGCGCCCCCTTCCGGCGTATTTTTTCAGATTCAGGGCCATCCAACTAGCCATAGCCATACACATACACAAAAAATTTCGTTCAATTCGATGCATAACTTCATGTACTTTCGGTCGGTACAATATTGAAAATGGCACAAAAATCGCGATTGCAGCGCCCCCTTCTGACGGATTTTTTTTCAAATTCAGAGAGGACCAACTAGCCATAGTCATACACATACACAAAAAATTTTGTTGAATTCCATGCATAACTTCATATACTTTTGGTCAGTAAAATATAGAAAATGGCACAAAAATCGCGACTGCAGCGCCCCCTTCCGGCGGATTATTTATAAATTCAGGGACGACCAACTAGCCATAATCATACACTTACACTAAAAATTTGGTTAAATTCGATGCATAACTTCATATACTTTTGGTCGGTACAATATTGAAAATGGCACAAAAATCGCGATTGCAGCGCCCCCTTCCGGCGGAATATTTCAAAACTGAAAGAGAACCTGCTTGCCACAGCCAAAAACATTCACAAAAAATTTGGTTTAATTCTATGCGTAACTTCATACACTTTTTGATGGTAGAATGGCGACATACACACACAGACACACGGACAGACAGACATTTTGTAAAAACATGTTTTTTGGAATCTCTGACCCCTAAAACGTGTAAATCCGTCGAAAACCGGAAGTCGAACAAAATTTCGATTACAATACTTTCTTCTATTGAAGATAGAAGAAACTAAAAATGAGAAGAATTTAAAACTAGTTGGATGTGCCAATCCCAAAACTTTCTTCTATCTCATACGTATATTTTAATATTTAAAAAAAAATAGTTACTCATTTTAATGCTTTAATAATTTTAATTCAATACCATACCAACTTTGATTTTCAACTTAAATTTCTGCTTCAATCAATTAATCAAAGTAAAAACGAATTTCCGTCTCTGCACGAGCCGATGGACAATAGAATGATAGGCAGTTTTTTTTTTTAAATTTAGGGAGGACCTACTTGCCTTACCAAAAAATAATCATATACAAAAAATTTAGTTCAGCTCTAGAACTAACTTCATACACTTTTAGGTGGTGCAATATTGAAAATGGCATAAAATTCGCTACTGCAGCGCCCGCTTCCGGTGGATTTTTTTCAGATTCAGGGCGATCCAACTAGCCATAGCCATACACTTACACAAAAAATTTCGTTCAATTCGATGCATAACTTCATGTACTTTTGGTCGGTACAATATTGAAAATGGTACAAAAATCGCGATTGCAGCGCCCCCTTCTGACGGATTTTTTTTTTAAATTCAGAGAGGACCAACTAGCCATAGTCATACACATACACAAAAAATTTTGTTGAATTCCATGCATAACTTCATATACTTTTGGTCAGTACAATATAGAAAATGGCACAAAAATCGCGACTGCAGCGCCCCCTTCCGGCGGATTATTTACAAATTCAGGGAGGACCAACTAGCCATAGTCATACACTTACACTAAAAATTTGGTTAAATTCGATGCATAACTTCATATACTTTTGGTCGGTACAATATTGAAAATGGCACAAAAATCGCGATTGCAGCGCCCCCTTCCGGCGGAATATTTCAAAACTGAAAGAGGACCTGCTTGCCACAGCCAAAAACATGCACAAAAAATTTGGTTTAATTCTATGCATAACTTCATACACTTTTTGATGGTAGAATGGCGACATACACACACACACAGACACACGGACACACAGACACACGGGCACACAGACAGACGGAGAGACAGACATTTTGTAAAAACATGTTTTTTGGAATCTCTGACCCCTAAAACGTGTAAATCCGTCGAAAACCGGAAGTCGAAAAAAATTTCGATTACAATACTTTCTTCTATTGAAGATAGAAGAAAGTAAAAATGAATTTTAAAACTAATTAAGCATCGTACAACTTTGATTTGATAGCCTAAGAGGGACTGCTCAGACCAGGACCCAGTCTGTAGAGCTTACAAGTAAGGTCTCCATACTGGGCATACTCAGAATATTTTGAAAAAAAAAAATACAAATTAAAATAATCGTGTATATAATAAAGGATCAGTCAAATTTAGCTGCGGAATGACAGTAAAAAGGTCTGTAAAAATATAAAATACTTTCGAATATTTGAAGTGAAAAGACGAAAGCATCACTCGATTTGGCTAGCAGCACATTACCTTGCCAAAAGCAAATGATTTTAATGTAACGAAGAATTGTTTATTAATTGATTTTTAGAATGCGTGTAAATGATATTTAATGAATTTAAATTTAAACATTGAAGGAGTTTATACGTATATTTTCTTTTTGTATTACATATTTATGTAACTTGTTGCTGCAGTTATTTGATTTTATTATTTTACATATTTTTAAAAAATAATTTCATGTATAAAAAATATTCTCATGTATTTAAGCGTATTCCAAAAGACCAGATAAAGAATGCTACAGTAATAGTGTCCTATGCAAAACTTATCGAGCGTTCAAAGACAATGCTGGAATCTGTCGTAAATTAACATAGCTGCGCCAGCTGGTGACCGGGGTGATAATGTATACGCGAATTTTTAGTATGACGCATATATGCGCAGATATCTATTATCTCTTGCGCACATTTTCTAAATTTTTACTCAATCATGACAGATTAATCACGTCTACCAGATTTATTGCAAAATATTTTTGTTACAGTTTGTTTTGAAAATATTATGTACATAAAAAAAAGTCTCAATATCATTTTAATTTCGAGAGAAAAAGAACTAATTCTATGAAAAATATTGTCTTTTATCCTGAAATTAAATTGACAACGCAACTTTTTTTAAATACACATACTTTTAATCAAAAAAAAACCAGTAACAAAAATTATTTTTTTACTATAAATCTGGTAAACAGTATTCATCTATCTTTCATGAGAGAATAGCTTGAAATTTATGATTGAATTTTTAATATGAATTCTCTAAATAGCTTTGTCTGTTTTAAAAAAGATATATATATATATATATATATATATATATATATATATAGAAAGAAAGTCTAATCTACGGTTTTAGGAAAATTATTGTCTAGAATCGCAAAACATTTAAACAAATAAATGAACAGTATTTGTTTGTTTAATAAAAGAATATTTAATACATGAATTTAAAATTAAAGTTATTCCGAATATATAATGAAATGAGTTTTAAATTAGAAGAATGAAATGTTTGCAAGTTAAATAATAAAAGTGGGATAAGACCAATAAAACATTGGATCCTTGTCGTCTGCAATCGGTAAATGAAAAAAAAAAAATATATATATAGGAGCTAAAATTGAATATTTTATTTAGTATTAAATTCTATACATATTCTAAACATTGATAAATTTTGTATTCTCACAGGAAACACAACGGTGTATACAATTTAGCTCATCAAAAATTTAGTAAAATATAAGACTACTACAAAATTCTGCCTTCACATATTAACTACTTACTAATTTTTATGAGTCATCTTTCATTACATTAAAAAACATAATTAAAATTGAACTTATTTAAATCAGCGACATTTGTAATTAAATAATATTTCATCTTACTTAGTATATTTTATATTAATATTTAATTGTACTACATTTGTTTATTCTATATTTATTTACAATATTTCAAACCTAAAATTTATTCTACGCAAAGAAACTTTTTTGTTTCTGTAAAATGTTACTTTAAAATGTTTATTTTAATACATTATTTTACGGGAATTTTCTCAGGCATTTCAATAAATATTATTAAGAAAATTTTCTTATCTAATTAACTTAATGTCTTTATGACCCGAGCAATTGACAATCTTCCGCCTAGTAAGTAGATGGCAATAGCTCTTAATTATTCCGGAGTCTGATCCAAGACAAACATATTTCTGACCGGAAATTTCATTTAATAAACGATTTTAAAATGAAATCTAATAATAGTCCAAGGGCCGACAGCACAAAAACCTGTATTATCGAGCACGAGAAAAAAAAAAAAAAAAAACCTTTTTTTTATGGAAGAGTAGAAATAGCAAATTCCAACGATCCATGTCTGCCAGAAGTGAAGAGGTGCATAAGCCAAAAATTGATACCACTAGTTGTTTACTCTCGTAGGTTTAACATTGTGTTTGCCGTACAATAGGTATGAAAACATGGAAAACTGGGAGCAGGAAAACATAGTGATAAACATACGAGTAAACAACTAGTGGTATTAAAGTGTTATTACACGTGTCGTGCTGCAGGTGTCAAATTGCAGGCGTCTCCATGTTATCCTATGGGACCAGGGGAGTCGCTTGGTTAGCGCGCGATTCGCTTGTGTCGAAGGGTCTTTGACGCCTGGAACGAAGCGAGTCGCCAGTAAGAGCCAATCAAATGCTTGGAAATCCAAATGATGGTAAAGACTCTTCTCGAACAGCCAATGAAATGCTAAGAAAAAAAAAAAAAAAAAAAAAAAACGTAGGCGATGTTTGTCGCTTGCAATTTTTACGTGTAATAGCACTTTTAATCTTTGGCTTATGCAGCACTTCACTCAGAGGCGTGCGAAGAGAAAACTGCGCCCGGGACAAAGCTTGAATTTGGCGCCCCCCTACACCAACTTTTCCGCATGACAGGTCAAAAATGACGATTGTAGTACAAATTTGGCACCCTCTAAATTTCCGCGTCCGGGGTGACCTCCCCCCTTTCGCACGGCGCTGACTTCACTAGGCAGACATGGATCATTAGATCCGATATTACTACTCTTCCATAAAATAAAGGTTTTTTCTTGTGCTCGATAACATAGATTTTTGTGCTGTCGGCTCTTGGACTATAGGTACCACGTTGAAAGATGACATATTTTCTGATAAACACTTTCCGGTTTAAAACTTATTTGTCGTGAACCAGATACCTGAATAATTAAGAAATGTTGGCATCTACGCTAGCACGTAATCTATATACCTATATATATCGACTTCAAGTACAGAGTGGTTATAAAAAATCTTCCTCGATATATATCTACCCCTTAGCAACTTAAACGCTCAACCAATTGAAATGAAATTTCAGATTTAGCTTATTGAAGGTATACAACTTGGAATCATGATAGTTTAAAATAATAGTGCTCTTACGGTTAAGGCTATAGTTAAAAAAAATTCGGAAATTTCGAATGGCAACACCCTTTTTTCTCCTGCGCAAATTCATTGGTGTATTAAAAAATCCTAAATGGTATTGGAACGATGCTCGTATGACTAAAATTGCCCGTGGCACTCAATACCAATCAGTTCCTATACTACTGATTCCTAGTTCCTATACTACAGATTCAGCACTCTAAAACAAATGATTACATCTTTATTTTCGCTATGTGTACACAAACACAATTCAAAATCACATTTTAAAACAAATCTTAAAATATCACACAGTTCACAAATGAAAAAAAAAAAAAAAAATCGGCTATTGAAAAACACGTTTTGTAGCCACGCCTTCGTTTCTCGCATATCGAAGACGTGCTCCTTCAGTACAATAGTGAAGACAGCCAGACGCAAGACCAGTTAACCCTTTAACTGACGAAGCATTTTCATTGCTAAGATGCTGAAATACATGAATGACACCAGTAATTGCGAAATGTAAATTTGTATATTTGTAAATTAGAAAAAGTCATTTTTCACATACATAATAAAATGGATTTTTAAAAATTAAAATTCTGGTATCGTTGTTGCACATCGGAATAAAAAATTTGTGATTTCGTGGAGAAACCAATGAACGTTAAAGGGTTAAAATGACTCCAATTCAAGAGCGATTCCTGTTTTCGTGTCTCATGGTGTATCCAGAATTTATTCGAGGTTTTGCATCTTACGAAAAATCTCATGTTCCAAATGATATTTAGGATCATTATGCCGACATAAAACATTTGCATAAAAGATCGGATCAATGACAAATCACAGACGTGGTCCTTTACAGTAGTATTTTTTGCAAGTGTTTTATGGCGGGAATTTTCAATTTTCATCATATGTGTATCATTCCAACCCCATTTATGGTTTTTCAATCCGCTGATGAATTTGTGCATGGAAAAAAAGGGTGTTGCCATTCAAAAATTTCGAAACTTTTTCATTGTAACCGAGAAAGCTCTATTATTTTAAATCACAAAAATATAATTAGTAAATAAGTTTAAATTAGTATATCTAAAATTTCTTTTCGATTGGTTGAGCGGATAGGCGGGTAGGGGTTCATATACTAGGGATGGTTTTTTTAATGGCCACCCTGTATATAGTGGAGAACAAGAATAAAAGAAAAAACAATTGTAATTTAAAAAATTACAACGACTATTTGGAAAATAATATTTTCAAGAACTACAATTTTAGACTTATAAATGATTTCTATATTAAAACAAAAACAAAAACAATAAAACATAACTTTTTTATGATGATCAAAATGTAGCTTATGTAAAAACGCAGTCATATTAATACGCCTGGACTTTTAGGGACACGTTAATATTCCTGGACTAACCATAAACAAATGTTAAATAAAATTACAGTTTAACAATTTTCGGTACTGCAAATTTTAAAACCACTAAACATAGCACATTTTCAATTTTTACACCGTCGTATAAAGAAAAAAAATTACTTTTAAATGTAACTTGTTTGAAACCTGTATCTAAATTTGTTTTTGAGTTATTAATATTTTTTTAGTTTTTAATACTTTTTTGTCATCGTGGCAACAGAAGTATTCCATTTTTGGACATTAAATGTGGACCAATCAACGAATAAAATAACAAGTAAGAAAAATCATGCGTTAAGCATAGATTATGAAGCACTTTCCAACACTTAATGAAATCTTTAACAAAACTTTATTATTTAGGGAAATAATAGTGTATAGCCAAATATACCCAAATATAAATTCCAGTGCATTAGAACAGCCCTGTATTTCATATGTCAGTTCATATAAGGGGAAAATTTAGCTCAGCAAGAAAATACCTAGTAGCTTGAAATTTCTTTTTCAGCAATTCATACTATTAGATGGAAACATACTTGAATACTTTTGTTCAGCCCTGTAGTTTACATTCTACCTTTATTACACGTCAGCTTTAGGCTAAAATTTATTGTAAACTAAAACACTTTTAAAACAACTGAAATCACATTGCCTTAAATTATCATTCATAGGCATCCATGTACCGAATTTTTTGCGTGGCCCTGTATATCCCTTTATCTATATTCTGCAAACATTTCTCAGTAAATTGAATGCAGCTCAGCGTAAAAATGCATAGCTTATTTAAGAATCACGTTTAAACAATTTATGCTCATATTCAGTAACGTTGGTGAGCTCTTTTGGGTAGCCCTGTATATCAACTATAACATTTATACAAACCATATAATGTGCATATATTTAGCGAAATACAAACGCGAATATCATAATTAAAATGCATTTCATCCCTCCATCAGCCATCATCGGACACATATGCGGTACTTCGGAAAGAATATACTATTTGAAATCTTTTGCGTGGCCCTGTAAATGCTATGTACTTCATATTATGCAAGACAGTAGCGTATAATTTATATTAAGCTTCATTGACATATATCAATTTTATTATACATGAAAAAGCTCAATATATTTAAAATATGTCACACACAATTCCCTTTTTTCAATTATCTAATGGAATTCTTTTGTGTGACCCTGTAAATGAATAATAGCTACATTTTCACCTTATATTTTATAGAATGCATGTTTTAATACGTTTGACAGGGTATAACATCTTTAAAATTCCTTTGAAACGATTTTTCCCCATAGGCCGTAATGTAATAGGAAACTTTTGATTCGCTCTGTAGATAAACTAATCATGGTAGAAACTTCATTTTCGATAGGACTTGTGCTAGAGTAAACGTCAATAACGTCCTAAAATTTCATGGCAATCCGAGTATATTAACGATTTTTCCCCATGGGCCGTAATGTAATGGAAAACTTTTGATTCGCCCTGTAGATAAACTAATCATAATAGAAACTTCATTTTCAATAGGGTTCGTGCTAGGGTAAACGTCAATAACGTCCTAAAATTTCATGGCAATCCGAGTATATTAACGATTTTTCCCCATAGGCCGTAATGTAATGGGAAACTTTTGATTCTCTCTGTAGATAAACTAATCATGGTAGATACTTCATTTTCAGTAGGGTTCGTGCTAGGGTAAACCTCAATAACGTCCTAAAATTTCATGGCAATCCGAGTATATTAACGATTTTTTCCGTAGGCCGTAATGTAATGGGAAACTTTTGATTCGCCCTGTAGATAAACTAACCATGGTAGAAACTTCATTTTCAATAGGACTTGTGCTAGGGTAAACGTCAATAACGTCCTAAAATTTCATGGCAATCCGAGTATATTAGCGATTTTTCCCCATAGGCCGTAATGTAATGGGAAACTTTTGATTCGCCCTGTAGATAAACTAACCATGGTAGAAACTTCATTTTCAATAGGACTTGTGCTAGGGTAAACGTCAATAACGTCCTAAAATTTCATGGCAATCCGAGTATATTAGCGATTTTTCCCCATAGGCCGTAATGTAATGGGAAACTTTTGATTCTCTCTGTAGATAAACTAATCATGGTAGATACTTCATTTTCAATAGGGTTCGTGCTAGGGTAAACCTCAATAACGTATAAAAATTTCATAGCAATCCGAGTATATTTACGGGAGTTAGAGCGCGGACAGACGGACAGACGGACAGACGGCCATCCGGCCAGACGGACAGACGGACAGACGGCCAGACAAACCGAATGCATAAGCACTTTTCAACTTTGTTGGAAAGTGCTAAAAAACAGAAGTAATTCATTCTAGACATTAAGCATGGACTAATCAGAAAACGAATTAAAAAAAAAAAAAAAAAAAAAAAAAAAAACAACAACAACTTTATTGCGGAATTCAACCAATAAAAATATTCAAATATACTTCAGGTTTTCCGATTCTTTATCGAGAACAACAACTATTTTCCCAAATAGTTAAAAAAAAAAAAAAAAACTGTCTAAAATAAACCAGCGTTCCAGGGTATTCACCCCATCGTTTCAAAATTTATACATGGCATTTGCAATTATAAAAATTTCAACATTTTTTGAAGATGAAATTTACGAGAATTTCACAGGGATTCACTTTGATCGTGTCTCTTCCTTAAAGAACATCCAGTTACTAATTCTCACGACCTCCGGAGTAAACGAAAGAAAACCAACCTGCGTCCTCCCCAAGGCAAATGTGATCCAAGGTTCAAGGCTGTAGCAGCAAAAATTGTGTTCATTCATCTGAAAAAAAATCGCACGCGGCGGGTACAGTTATTCGATTTTAACCTTTTTCCTCCTCGAAATAAGTTAGTCCGTTATATTATCACTGACTACCGTAGCGTGGATGAATGATCTAAGATTTAATCTTCCAGCATTGTCCAGTTAATCACTATATCTACTTCCACTGTCTACACGCAAAGACTTTTCTTAAATAAAAAAGGAGCTTAAATTGTTCAAGTGTTTTCTTTTGTCTTTAACCTCGACCTTAAGGTCGTAGACTTGGTGCTAAACGTTTATATCTGATTGTATGGGACATTCGGTGCATGTATATTTTAGGATTCCACTCTTATCTGGCATTGTTCGTTATTTTGACATAAATGCCAAAATAGCATTGTTAAAAAAGACTTATGTAAAACAACTTTCGTTAAAAAGTAAAAGTTTTAGTTCCAAATTCTTAAGATCTGTCTAAAGGTAAAAGTCTTAGTGATTAATCTCGATATTTGTTTAAACGACATTTGGTATATATATATTTTAGTATTCAATATTCATAACTGGCATTGTTTGGATTTTTTCCGATCAATGCTAAATATTAAAAAAGACTTAGAAAAGTCTTAGCTAAAAAAAAAGAAAAAAGGGAAAGATCTTCTTAAGTTGATAGATGCAGTACTAAATGTTTTTATCTATTCGTATAACATTTGGTGCGTATGTATTTTTCAGTTTTCAACCCTTATCTGGTATTGTTCTGTACTATGACATCTATATGAAAATAAGCAAAGTTACAAGCGACTTATGAAAAAACATCTGTTTTAAAAAAAGAACGCAAAGTTCAAAATTTATTTTCTTTTTCAAATGAATTAGCAAAAAATATTGCAATGAATACACCAAGGAATTTTGGCTAGTATTTTATTTTTTTAGCATTGCCAACTAATTATTATATTTCCTTTCACTTTTTGCACACTTACATACAAAAAGAATTTAAATATTTATGTTCGGATGGGACTTTAAAGTCCCATTAAACATTAAAGGAAATGCAATATAAAATTTATTTAATTTGTTTACTAATAAAAGTATGTAGTACTTTTCATACAAAATACTTTGCTGGATCACATTCAGTAAGCACGGCGAAACAGTCGAAGCTAAATATTTTTTAATGTGGTTATTTTCTCAACCATTTACATGGATTTAACTTTTCTCCTATTAAAAAATGCTATATGAAAAATTTTCAATTAAAAAATACTCCTCATAGTCCAAGAGCTGACAGCACAAAAACCTAAGGTATCGAACTAAAAAAAAAAACACATTAGATTTCTACTTTTTATGGGAAAGTAGAAATCTAATGATCCATGTCTGCCGGAAGTGAAATGGTGCATAATCCAAGAATTAATACCACCAGTGATTGCTTTGAATGTTTATCTTTGTGCTTGTCCTACAATCAAAGGTATGAAAACATGAATGACTGGGGGTAGAAAAACACAATGATAAACCTACTAGGCAACCACTGGTGGTATTAACTTTTGGCTAAAGCGAGGCATTTTTGTTTGATTTTAGAGGTAGGGTGGGTTAGGATAAGTGCCTATCTTGGAGACCAGCTTTGGGCTTATGGCCAGGATAAATCCCTAAGCCCAGTGGTGTGGTGGTAATTCTACCATCATACGAGCCTCATTCAATGGAAGATCAGGAAGAAAAATTGTGTTTTTATTTAAATTTTTTTTTTTTTTTTTTTTTTTTTTTTTTTTTTTATTTAATGAACTATGCAGCTCAATATTGTTTAAGCCGCCGCCCGTGCTAATTTCAGATATATATATATTTAATGAATTGTGCAGCTCAATATTGCTTAAGCCGCCCGTCCTAATTTCAAGTAGATAATTTTTAGATTTTGTAATGTCGCTGCCAATTTTGCCACAAGGCTGGGCGAGCAGCTGTTTGCCAGTTTAAGATAATTTAAAAGATTCTAAGTTATAATTGACAAATTCATGAATCATCAAATTTTTCTATATACCAGTAAAAAAAGCATAAAAAAGATTTTTTTTTATTTTGATAAAAGCATTGGAAAAAAAATCAAGACTGTGCAGATAGTTAAGCGATATTTTCTTAGTGATACAATGCAAATAATGCTTTATTTTCAAGATAAATGCAGAAATAAATGTACAATTCTTTACTAATACAATATTACTAAATTCTGATACTTTATTACTAGGTTCAATGACTAAAATTATAACAGTATAATACAATATTTAACAATATATTATAATACTTTGCTACAAAAATGTTTACTAACACTACATTATTAAATTCAGTTATTTTACTACTAGATAGAATGATTAAAATTAAAACAGTTGTATTATAATACTTTGTTATTAAACAATGAAATACTTTCCAAATTCACTGCTTAAAAAAAATAAGGATAAAAATATAGCAAATACAGCAATAGAATGTATAAATTACAAATGCACAGTTAAAAAAAACAAAACAAAAAAAAACTAGATACAACTATAATTAAATGAAAAAAGTTGTATATCTGAGTCTCTCCGAGAAGTTAAGATAATATAAAAATTTATATCGTATGAATAAATATTTTTCGTTCAATATATTATAGTTTTCATACAGCTGTTTTAATTTTTGTTTATCCAATAGTATGTTATGTTTCCATCTAACATTTTTCTTTATTTTTTTATCAAATTTATACTTCATGAAAGGATATTTTTTCAAATAGATAGTGGATTGAGTGATTTTAGGGGACATTTCTTTCATGTATGTTTTAGAGCACAGACCTTATATGTTAGTCTCTTGATATCGGGATTAACCATATGAAAATCAGTATGTGCCAATTAACCTGCATATGCAGCATTTTAAAAGAATGTTAATAGTTTAATATTCTCAGATACCAAGTTTTCATTTCATTTTCGAAACTTTAATTGATATATAGCAGATTAACTAGCGAAAGTAAGATTTATTGATCTAAAAATTTGGTTTAATCTGGGTGGCGTCAAATACAAATAATCGGATTACATCTAGTCTAAGAAGCATATGTCAAAGGTATTAAAGGCAATGTATGTATTAGCACATCTCAAAATGGTGATGAGAAAATATGAGATGAGCTTTGCACCATTACTCACTATTACCAGAGAAGAGAAGCGAAGGAAATGTTAAGCAAATTAAGGCACTTGAAAGTCCCCTAAGCGTGCGAATCCTGTTATAATTGAGGCATTCTTTTATGGATACCCTGTATTATTGTAGTAGAGAAACATAAGTTCAAGGAATAATTCTGTTACTCGAATAATTAAGAAGAGGAAAGAGGAAATAAAATTTTGAAATATTTTAAAACAAAATGACGAAGAAAAGAAATAGTATATGATATAATAATACTGTTACTGAAAAAGTAATTACTGGTTACAGATAATTTAATCCATTATTTTCACATTATCTAAATCATATCTGAAGTAAAAGACATTTGCTGCATTGCAACAAAATTTCTGAATATGCTTAAAAGAACAATCAGATGTTGCAAAATACCTATTATAAGTAGAAAATTTAAAAATGTCAAAGCATTGTTATATTATGTAATGTGTTTATTGTTAGCTTTTGTTTCGAATGTTACTTTTTAATAACTTGCGAAACAATATTATATCTTCCAGGGAAACTTATGCAGCTGTTTTAACTATCTTTCACAAACTTTCCGACAATATTTATCTTAATGATTTCATTTTGACTTTGGAAATATTTGTAATATTCTTTTACCTAAGGCCTTTCCTTTCTAAATTCTATCGCGTTTATTTTATTCGCTTATTTACGCATGTTGCATGCTTATTTTCTACTCTACATGTATTATTAAAGTTAAGGAGCATTTCGTGACAGTTTTTGTTTTTACTTTCATTTTTTTTTATTGACGTATTTTAAATAATACAAATATTCTCAAACTTTGCAAATAAATAGATAAATATTGAAGCGTTACAGGTATTAATGCTTAACGGATAGTAGTTTTATATACATGAATTTATTTTTATATTATATTCGCACCGCTATATTTTAAATGTAAATTTTTCTTGCATATGTTCACAAAGTACAAGTTAAAGAATTGTTTAAAAAAAGTCGTGCAAACCAAATAAAATTCGTGTAAGAGATGCCTGCGTTTAGAGGTAGAAAAGGGACAAAAGTATTTCTGTTTCTAAAATATAAAAATGACTGAATGACATTGGTATTTATGAACAAAGATACATGAAAATAAATTAAAGCTTTTATTTTGTGCTTACATTATATAAAGAATATTTAATTCTTAAATTCTGGCGACAATGTGACCTTAATTATAAATAGAAGGTTTCTAATACGTCCATTAAAAACATTTCAAAAATATATATTAAAATATTTAATTGCTAAAACGGACGTCAAATAATACAAAAATAGTATTTGACGTCCGTTTTAGCAATTAAATATTTTAATATATATTTTTGAAAAGACAATGTGATCGTTTAGGTAAATATCGTCTGCAGCGAGCTAAAGCTGCATATTCCTTGATTTCATAGGTTCTGAATTATAGTAAGTTTCTTTTTCTTTCTTTCCCCTAGTGGAAACATTCTGTGCTTTTCTGTTTTGATTATATTTGTTTTGGAGGTGCCTCCATGGCGGAGTGGATAAGACACCACTCCGCTAATCGCGTGCGAGTGTAAGAGGTTGTGGGTTTGAATTCCGCTGGCTCGATTGCACACACTCTTTGTGTAGAGATCCTGGTTGTATTTATCTTGTGATGTAAAATTTCTTTGTGCTATCTCGTCCCTGTATAGTGACGATGACTTACAAGCAGGCTTTCATGTCGAGCACACAAGTCAGATGTATGTTGTTCAATAAATAAAAATTGCTTTGGATTGTTGTAACCAAGGCCCCCTTATCATAATATCAAGGCCTCGCATTCAGGAGAAAATCTATTGTTGAAATTGTCCCTATAATTGCCAACTTATTATATGACTTTGTCTCGTAAGTAACGCCACCTGGTGCATACTACTGCTAATAATCCCATAGAAAAAAAATTGAAAACATTTCAGTTTCTCACATTAGATGGCGCTACCAACGGAAAAATCATGTAGTTCAGCGCCCCCTGTACTGCGGTCAAAGGAAACTTGGAGAATGACAAGCCTTGATATTATGATAAGTTAGCCTTGGTTGTAACTTGTAAATCGTGTAATGGCTCACATCTGTATGGAGTTAAATAAGACACATTTACAATCCAATTTTGTTGTGTTTAGGAAGTAAAAGAACCAGCCGATTGCTATTGATTCAAAACGCAAAAACAGTGAATTTTGAGAATTAAAACTATTTAAAATATAAAATGTACCGGTGTCCTTCAAGGGGTTAGAGGCAAATCCAACAAAGGTTGATTTTTAGCGACAACATTCTATTTCTTTCATTGCGGTCCTTTCTGTCATCTCCAAAAAATGATAGTTCGCTTCTGGACGTTATTTTTAGAAATGGTTAACGATGGTTTTATTATTCTTACAAAAATTCTAGACATTGTATAATTTCAATTATTACATGGTGAAATAGGAGAGAAATGTAGTTTCGAATCAGGAAAAATGGAATTTTGTACGTTCGAGAGGGAAGGGAATTCGAGTATTTTCGACAGAGTGGGATCTTGCAATATTTTTGTAAAATCATGGAAAAGCTATTGGGGAGGAAGTTTTTTTCACTCCCTAAAAAAGGAATATGTAAGGAATACGGTTATTCTCTGGATTTAAAAAATAGGTGATGCTTGGATATTACCAATGAAAGATCGAAAAAAAATTTCGCACCTTATATTTAAGATGTCTCAAACTCACTGAGAGGGTTCCATAGTCACCTCCAGTTAATTTCAATTTTCTTTGGCTAGTATAGCCACTATCCCTCACTCTAATGGGCTATTAAGAATATTTTAACTAACTGGCTGTTGTAGCCGAGTTTTTGTTTATGCGCATGCGTACACATTACATTTGTTCATGTCTTAGACACAGTGAAATTTTTTGAGTTATCCTAGATAAGTTTTGAAATGTCAACAGATATTCTATTCCGATAAGGTTACTACCTGAAACTTGTCGTTGGGGGCCACCGTAATACTTACCTATCATGGATATGCATATGAAAATAAAATATGTGAAAACAATTCATACAGTGCATTGCAATTCCAAAACAAAATTTAAATATTGTTAATATACATAGTAATGCTTTATTAATGAATGGCTGGTGTACTAACTTCGACAAATTATATAAAACGCCAAACTATTCAATTTTTACCGAACTGCGTAAAAGAAACATCCTTACAACTCCAAAAATAATAATAATATTAACTAACAGTTTACTGCGTTGGATTAAGCGTCTCATTTTCAAATAAACGTACCTCTGAATTGAAATTTGAATGAAATACAGGGTCATGAAAAATCGATGAATGTGGAAAACAGGATTTCAGTTATCTCGGCAACTAATTATCACATCGACTTCATTCTTTAGGCAAAATTTGTGTTATTTTATTGCCTTTTACGTACATTCCTTAAAATAAAAAAAATCGAAAATTTTTATATACCTTTCATCAGAACGAGTTTTTTGAGAGTTCGAAAAAAATAGTTCCGGATAATCGAGGTTACTGATATTAAATAGGCTTCGTCCCATTCTTACATGCTAAGTACACACAAAATTTCAAGTCTTTATCTCAATTTGTTCGGGAGATAGAGCGTTTAAAGACACACAGACAGACAGACGGACGGCAATTTTTTTTTCTAAAAATATGTTTTTCGGAATTTCCACTATCTGAAACGTGTAAATCCGTCAAAATTTTTTTTCGATTTTCACAACGATTGCAAGATTTGCCCTATACTACGTATGATGGGTAAATAAAATGGCTGTCTAAGATATCTTAAATAGCCGGTGCGAACACGGGTATTACTGGAGACGCCATAGTACACATATCACTCGTGAAACAGTAGATTTCTCTTAACTTATCATCTTGTTTTTAATTTTTGGTTAATTTTAATTTTATTTAATTGTTTGTTCTAGTAAAAAACCCTATGTGCTAAATTAGGTGATGCTTTCCCATTGCAAGGCGCTAAAACCCTTGTATACACAAGCTGTGTTCCGCTACATCGCACAATCTACTTCATGCTTCATTATGGCATTTACCGCAGTTTTGCTTACGTTTAGTTTTAGATAGGATGGGAGATGGGATATCTATTGCATATTAACGAAGACTAACGTTTCAAGACGAATATGGCGAATATTGTGTGCCCGTTTTGGAGTTTATGTAAGAAAAGGAAAGTAGCTTTGCGTATAATAAAAAGAAATGCAAGCCTGATGACCATATATCTGCGTCTAAGCAAGAAATTCGGATTATCATCGTGAATCGCAAGCAATCTTAAAAGTTGTCATAAACATCAATCGAGTTTCCTTATTTGTCAATGACTATATGAGTTATGTGACGAAAAGTTTGTAGCTGCTCTATCTTTAGAACTAATGCACGGAATTCCATCAAACTTCATGTTTTCTTAGATCTTAATATAAACTGGTGCTAATTATATTTGGCTGTATACTGCCCAACAGTTGGAGCTGCTATTATGCATTCTTTACGATTTATGTGACAGCAGCATCTCAAGATTTAATCTAACTCAAACTTCATATTTTATTAGACTTTGGCATCTATTGGTATTGATTAGATGTGGGCGTGTATCTCCGAACTAGTGGTGATGCTGTGCTGTGTTTTTCACGATCAGTTGAATTATTAAAAATATGTTTACTATCTATTTAACCCTTTATCGGGCAAATCAATCCTTTGACTAAAATGTTGAAAAGCTTCACTGCCACCATAATCAATAAACAAATTTATTTCAAAGTAAAACAGTGCAATTTCCGCCAGGTAAATATAAACGCAAATCACCTCACAAAAAATTCTGGTGCGAATCAATTAGTTTTTAATAAAAAATAAGTGATAACTATATTACTATTGCCCGATAAAGGGTTAATATTCGTATTTTATTTTGTTAATAACTTGAATTCTGCTAACGGATTTTGATGGGAGTTTCACAGGTAATGTTTTTGAGGTGATTGATATTTTTCTGTAAACTAAGCGCAGGTGATAAGTCTCTTAATATTCTTTGAATTACTGCTCTTTCCATTTCACTCGTTTCATTTAAAAAACAAAATTTTCACTCATTTAATTTAAAATAGATAAATACATATACAAGGTCTGTTCCATAAGCCAGTTAAATGATCTCGCGCCATCGAAGCATGCCGATAGAAATGATTCCCGTCAGTTGCCTGCAGGCTGTTTCACAGTTTGCATCACTGCTAATTCGAACCCTTGTTTTAACTCTTTTGGATCTTGCGTACTATTAATAGTACATGTCTTTTCATCGAGTATTATTTATTAATATTCCTTTCTTATTATGACTTCATTTATATTTTCACATTTAGTAATAATAATAATAAAAGTTTACTTAATTCTCTTTTGACCGTTGGCGATTCCTTTATTTTATACACATATTTTACTCATTAAACTTAAAATATAGGTTACTTTTTTGAATGAATCACGTGTGATAAAACGCAAAAATTATTAGAAAGTAATATTTGTTAAAGCATGTTGTAGTTCGATATTTTCCAAACATCTCCAAAAACTCTAACTTAGCCTATTATCATATATAAATAGGAATTGAATAGTACACAAAATAAGAACATTCGTTGGATTTCAGACAATGAGATAATGGTTAAACATCAGTAAGTCTGTTTGGATAGCTACGATTAACATTTTTAAAGTAAAAATAATTTTGTTCTCGAAATGGAAAAAAAATTGGACCCGAAAGGGTTAATGACTCGTCGGGATTTCATGATATTGCGTTTCAAGGACCAACATTGCGAGGTAAAATTTTGTGTTGTGCTCAAGAAAATGAGCGCCGAGACCGCTGTCATATTGAGAGAAGCTTATGGATAAAACTATATTCCAAAGTATGGTTTACCGCTGGCGCAAGGAGGGCAGAGAGAACGCCGAGGACGAAGACTGCTCTGGACGCCTGTCAACGTCACATTCCGACCCAAATCTGAAGAAATTGAACTTTGATCGACGTCTAATTGTTGGAATGCTGGCAGATGAGTATATTATTCTTAAAAATACTGTGCATTGCATTGTTACCTAAGATTTGGGATATCAACAACACTTGGCGTCTTCACCATGACAACACGCAGTCTCACGATGCCTTCATTGTCATGGAGTACTTAGCGAAACGCAGTGTGGCGACATTGCTCCAGCCACCGTACCACCCCCGAGTTAGGTTCTGAGCACACGTGCATTTTGCCCAAGTTCAACTGAATTCCAGAAAATCCATTCTTCTTCCTCCTTCTGCGGTCTACTGACAACAGAAAATGGGGATATTACAATGGTTCAAGAAATAACTATCTTAATACTTAACTATCTGAATATCTTGATACTTAAGGGAAATGTCCCTGTCATACAGTTGGATTGAAGTTGAACTGGAAAAGTCATTATACATCAAACACATCGCTTGCGAACATAAAACACACCGACTTCTAACCGCAAAAAGTAGTTGTGTGTGCTCGCAGCCTAAGCCTCATTGGACTTCCTGCACCAGAGGATCAAGAAGGAAGTCAAGGATCATCATTTCGGAACTTTGGGAAGCGGCAAAAGAGCGACAGTGAGGTTCTTGAACTGAGGACCCATCGACGTCTTCCACATTGTAAAAAAAAATCTGTAAAATTACTACGTTTTTTCTAGTAGATTTGTATTCCAAGAACTTTTCATCTAACGGTAACAGCAAAAACTCATGTAACCGAGGACGTTTACATGAGTTTTTACTGTTACCGTTACATAAAAAGTTCTTGGAATACAAATCTATTAGAAAAATCTTAGTAACTTTACAGAATTTTTTTTTGCAGTGCAGGGTGCATTCAGTGCCTGGTAAAAACGCTGGTCCCAATTTTCCGATGCGGAAGGAAGCTACTTTGAAGAAAATTTAGTTGTTTGTACTTTTATTTGCAATAAATTTTTTTCCCTAGAGTTATTTAACTTACTTTCGCCACACACCATGTATAGTTATAAGTAAAATTCTGTAAAGGAATATATATATATATATATATATGTTTTTAATGTGAGGCACTAGTGGATCGATCTGCACGTTTTATAGCTTAGTAAAAACGTATTTGATCTCTGGGTTCGTAAAAAGTAAAAATTTTCATCTCTTACATTTAGATTTTATGCTGTTAATTTAAATTCAATCATCCAATCATGCATCAACCCAATAAAATGAAATTCTGATGATAAGGATAAATATTTTTTTTGACATTTGCGTAAAAATATAAACATGTCTGATACATTCGTCATAAAATGTAATGAATAAAAACGATTTTATTTCTTTGTTTGTTTTTTTTTGCTAGAGAGAAAGCTTTTTCGGCGTTTTAAAAATGTGTGTTTCACTTTAACTGATTGTGGAAGATGAAATTTAAATATTTTTTGAAATCATAAAGATATCCCTTTATTGCTGCTATATTTTCATCGTTATTTGTAAACAAATAATTTTTGTTACTTCATTTTTCCTGTGACCACAGTCTAATTTACAGCTATTACATTTTAGACTGCATTCTATTGGAATCCAAAAATGGAAAACTTTGGTAGATCAGGGCTGTCTCGATCTACCATCAATAAACAGCATATTCTGTTAGACTTGATGTATATTAGTGCTGATTAAGTTAGGTGCATATTTCTCAGTATGTGGGGCTGCTATGCTACATTTTCTTATGATTTCAATGATTTTCTCAAGAAAATTTACGAAATTGCAATCAAAATTTTTATTTTGTTACCCCTTGATATAAAAAGATATTCCTTAGGAATAGGTGTGTATGCCACACAACAAGGGGCAATACTAGGTAGTGTTTTGTTCCGATTTCCTCTATAATACATGGAGTCTCATGAATCATCATGATCTGTAAGCCTTGACATAAATAAATGCTTGTTTAATTTTGACTTCGATCAACACACTGTAAAAAAAAATCTGTAAAGTTACTAAGATTTTTCTAGTAGATTTGTATTCCAAGAACTTTTCACGTAACGGTAACAGCAAAAACTCATGTAACCGAGGAAGTTTACACGAGTTTTTACTATTACCGTTACATAAAAAGTTCTTGGAATATAAATTTACTAGAAAAATCTTAGTAACTTTGCAGATTTTCTTTTACAGTGCAGAGCATTGCTATTTTATGCTTGGGGAAAGATTCGTTATAGGTATCTTATATTCAATTTATTTTAAAGTTTGAAAGTTCATTTTAAAGTTCGTTATAGGATTAACAATCAATTGATACAATTTAGTGAGCATGGCTTCCATTGTCATTAACTACATTCTTGTAACTCTTATACATTTCGAACCATATTGTTTCCTAAATCTCTCATTTTTTCTTAACCTTTGTCCGTGGAGACGATTATGAAATATTATACTTGTCCTTTTTTGCAAGGAACAGTACAGCTCTACTTTAATTTCTATTTTATAGAAATGTACAAAATTTTATATTTGAGTTTAATGATTAGAAATGTATATGTTGATCTAATTTTTAATGCCGGACAGTAGTTGCTATTGTTTGTTCGAATTTTAATTATGTGATCACTGTACAGTGTTAAAAAATTTGTGATATGTTGAACCAATTTTTATTTCTCCAGTACAGTGTAAAAAAAAGGTCGATCTACTAAAAAAATTTTAGTGATCCTTGTAATTACTAAAAAATTTTTACTAATCTTACTCGGTTACAAGGAATCTGTAAGAATTACTAGAAAAAAGCTAGCAACGAATTAAGTTAATAGTTTTACATTTTTAATAGCTATTACTAACACTCACTTGGTGTGGCCATGATAGCCTAGTGGTCATAGCTATTTTGAATTCCAGTTCGAATTCCAGATTGAAAGTATCCGGTTTCGATGCTGGATGCCACCAAATATGCACCGAATGTATGCAATGTAAGTACTCGCTAAATAAAGGGATTAGAAAATCCTGTCGTAGCAGTTACCATGGGTAATGATCTCTGGACTTTTCCTTCCCTTTAGAAACATGTCAAAATAGAGCAGGTAGCAAGGTTTGATGCTGCCATCTATTGTGGTTTTGCCGAAAATCTTTCGCTTCAGAAGTCTAAATGTAATTTTTAATTAACTAAAAATAATTTTGGAGCTATTACTAAAATTTGCTTGGTGGCTCATATTAAAAAGTTTTAAGTTAGTTATACAAAAATTTCTTTTGTTCAGTTTACAAAAAAAATGTTTGTTTCACTTACAAAAAAAAAAAAAAAAAAAAAAAAAAAATGCTTGTAATGGTTACTAAAAAATTCTGTGGAATACAAATTTACTAAAAAATTTTTAGTAACCTCTTGAATTTTTTTTTACAGTGTAGCTACAACCATATGATTGTATGATGGTGAAATCTTGATCCAACATTTGGAGCTATATTTCAATCGGATCTCCGAATCTTGGAGCGAGATTTCAGCATATTATGGTTGCAGCTATTGCACTACCAAAAGATGTTTCATCCCACAAGACAACTTTTAAAAGTCTAACTCAGTATTAAATTTGAACAAAAATGTACTTTGCTTTATGTTCATAATCATTAATACTATGCTTTATGTTCGCAATAATTAATGCTATGCTTTATGTTCATAATCATTAATACTATGATTTATGTTTATAATCATTAATGCTATTGTAAATTAATATATTAAGAGAGTATAAAAAAAATTCCTGGCCAGCACGACATACAGGATGAGGTAGATTTCGACGATGAATACAAATTTTAACAATAAAAACTGAATCAAGATTAGAAATAAACTCAGATTTCTTCACTAAGAATGAACACTAGAGACAAACCTTTAGTGTAAATTCTAATATGCACGCATACACATACGCATTTATATGGAATAGATTTAAAAATAGCGAAAACAAACTCAGAGAACATCAAAATGTTAAAATATGACAATATTTCCGTAGACCGGTTTTTATCATGCTTCATTGCGTTTTTTTCAAATTCACATGACGTAAATATATTCACCGGGTGACATCCATTATATTTTCAAAGTGACGTAATATTCACATTTTAAAATTTGTTAAACTATTTATTGCATTTTCAGTTTTCACGTAGAAATCTTGCTATAGAAAAGTTATGACGAAATATCATTATTATTATTACGAGGTGGAACCCGTCGAACTTCGACGAAAGAAAATATTTTAGAAAGAACTGTTTCATTGATTTATAACAACGTACAAAATTAGCTATAGTAAAAAATGCTTCTTATATTTGTCAGTTTAACTATAAAAGAAATATTATTTTAAGATAAAATTAACAAAATATCATTTCTATAAACGTTGTCCAAGTTATTAAAATTAAACTTTAATCGCACATGTAATAAGCAAAACATCATAATAATAAGTTATTATGATGAAGTTAATAATTGAGGCCCTTATGCTTGGTAAAAATGAAATTAAAAAAAAATCAAATTGACACGATCATAAAATTTCACGTGAGATCTAAACCCGTCATAACTTTCATCTTCTCAAAATTAATATATGAAATTTTAATTTAATTTTTTTTCAATTTTTATTGAAAGTTTCGCATTTCTGTTGCCACGATTACAAAATTCGCACAAATAATATAAAAAAATTAATATCTCAAAAATAAATTGAGATACAGCTTTCAAACAAATTGCATTTAAAAGTACATTTTTTCCTATACAGGGTGAGTCATAAATATCGAAACAATAGGCTATCTCCTTAAATATTGCCCCTAGACCCATACTTCCAATTGCAAAGTTTCATAAAAAAAAGTAAATTTTTTGATAAGTTGCAACTCCATGGGGGGTATATTTTAAAAATTACGAAAATTAAATTTTTATACGGCCCCTAAAGGATAAAACTTCCAATTAGAAAAAAATTTCCTTATCCATTCCTGAATTGAACGAAAAAAAATTCATCTCGATATCTCTAAATCCCTAAAAGATATTAAAATCCAAAATTTTACAAAATTCGTGACTTACACCACTTAAGCATACCTCTGAGCGCAGCGATATCAGTTGATTTGAAGTAAAATTTAGGGATCGACCATAAATTTACGCATTATTAAATGTCGATCCAAGACAACACTTTAACTTTTAGATATAAAATAAAAGCATAGAGGTTTTTGATTTAAACTTCCTTGAAATATGCTAGATGTCTGCAATATCTCGAGATTGGCGCCAGGCTCGTAACTGGCGCGACCCATTGGCCGGACCGTCTTATTAAACACTTATTAAAAGTGTTATTAAATTAAATGATGTTAATTAAACTCTCATTAAATGTGTCTTTAAAACTTATTGCCGCAGGCAATAAATTTAGTAAAAATAGTAATAGCGATAATGACACTTCTATCAACGGAATTATTGAAAACATATTTTAATAAATTATACAGAAATATTTTCAAAAATCTACTTTTTACTACTCAGCTTCAAAATTTATGTGGTTTTAAACCCATTTTTACTTTTTTCTATCTTTACAAGAGAAAAATATTGGATTCATGAAAATTTTGAATTCCGGTTTTCGACGGATTCATACGTTTTAGGGCTCAGAGATACCGAAAAGCATGTTTTTACAAAATGTCTGTCTGTGTGACTGCTCCTGTATCTCTGTGTATGACAAATATTTTTTGAGCACCCTATCTCAAAAACTAATCCATGGAATTTAATAAAAAATTATATTTACTTAGTCCTTAATATAAATTGGAGCTGATTAGTTTTTGGTGTGAATCGCTTAACAGGTGGCCCTACTGTACAGGCTTTTGTGCGATTTCCGTATTAGCTGTATCTCGAGAATTAATGTAAGGAATATCATCAAATTTCAGATTCATTTAGTCCTTGACGTGAATTGATGTTTTTTATATTTTGTTGTATGTAGCTCCACGTGTGGCGCTGCAACACTGCAGTTGTTACGATTTCTGCAATAACTCTATCTTACGAACTAATGCAGGAATTTTCATAAAAAGTCAGATTCAGTTACTTCTTGACATGAATTGATTTTGTTTACGTTTTTGTATCAATCGTCTGTCGGGTGGCGCTGTTATACTGAATTTTGTATAATTTACAGGATTTCAGTGATATCAAGAACTAATGCATGGAATTTCGTATGTTTAGAGTCCTCAGATTGCTACATCCGAGTAGTTTATTTATTCCAAACGGCATTTAAAAAAACAAAAATATTTATTCGAATGTTAAAGTCTATAATAGTATAACGTTTCTGCTGCGTAATTTTTATGCTAAGCTCCCACTAATATTCCGTTATAAGTGTATTTAATTGATCAAGATTTAATGCGTTTGAACAAAACATCTTTTAAGAAATTCAATTGAATAATTTCAACTTAAAACGTTTATCTGTGTGTCGCCCGTAATTAGGTTTTTTTATGTCGACCAATTATCTACAATAGGAATATAGGTCCTAAGGGGAGGGGTGTCCTCCGCGAAGGTCTTTCTAAGGGAACCTAACCCGTATTTATGCAAGGAATCGCAAGGTTCGAAGAAAATCACGGAAAAGTTCAAACGGTTAGGCCGACGGTCGCGATTGGGTTCGAACCCAGCACCTACCGTCTACCAGTTTGAAGGCCCGTAATTAGAGGCACCTTTTACGCATCGTGTAATAGAAATTTTAACAAGAAAACTATGAAGTTGACAGGGTCAAAACAAAGAAAAAAATTGAAATCGACGTGATAAAAAAATGGGGTTTTAATCAATTGACGCATTTAAATAGTAGTTAAAGAAGGCGAGAATGGCAAAACTTAAAATCTGAAATCGAAACTATACAAGAGGGAGTTAATCACCTAGGAACTTTTAAAAAGCATTTAAACGTTAGGAGCCCATGTTTCTTTAAAGCTAAATTCACTTTTTTGCATCAGATGTTTTTATTTCGGTATTTCTCATTTTTAAACTTACATAAGTCAATAAACGTCAGTTACGGTAACAGTCACGCTAGTTCAATAGTTTTTTAACATTTCAAACTGTTCAACGTGCCGAAAAAAGTTTTCACCTCAGAAAATTTACTTTTAAAAATATGATTTGTTTACAAAAAATTGCATCTTTTTTTATATTGCTATTTTAAATACTTCTATTTAAAAAAAAAATATTATTTAAAATGCTGAATCAAAATTGAACATTAGACAATTTCATTTAATTAAAAGAAAAAAATTCAACTTTACAAATAATGTTTTGAGTTACAATAATTTTAATTTACTCTAAATTTTTTGAAAAAAAAATTTATTATAATTAAGTCTTATGGTGTTATAATACTTATAAATTATATGGTTAACCATCACAAAACATTCAAAATTCTAACTCTAAAAATAAATAAATGCTTCCTGGACACCTTACAGTAACATTCTTTCTTCAATTACACGCATTTCAATTTGTGTCTGATCCCTTGAAACCTCACGATTTATTAAAATTGTCATAACTCTCTGAGTTTTTAAGATATCAAGATGAATTTTTTTTTTGTTCAATTCAGGAATGGATAAGGAAAATTTTTCTAATTGGAAGTTTTATCCTCTGGGGGCCGTATAAAAATTTAATTTTCGTAATTTTTAAAATAGACCCCCCATGGAGTTGCAACTTATCTTATCAAAAAATTTACTTTTTTTTAATGAAACTTTGCAATTGGAAGTATGGGTCTACGGGCAATATTTAAGGAGATAGCCTATTGTTTCGATATTTATGACTCACCCTGTATACGCCAATGTAAAAATTGAGAATGTGCGATGTTTAGATGTATAAAAATTGCAGTAGCGAAAATTGCAAAACCGAATTGCTTGGGAAAGTGTTACCATTCGCAGAATGACGTATGCGTTACGCACAGATACGTTTGGCCTTTATAATATAGATTTTTATTTTATTAAACTATTTTATTTTCGTTTTTTATGTGGAAGTCTTGCAACAGCAAAGCAATTGTTGTAGTAAGCATTATACTGTGTTTTTTTTATGTTGTTGGAAACTATAATGTAAAATGTTTATTTTTTTTGTCTTCTTTTTTTTTTAGCCTCCGATGCTATTCCTTTCAGACAAGCTAAAAAGTGTCGTGTCAAAAATTGTGGCATATCAAGCATAAGTATTTTACTTACTGTTATATCTTATGAGATTTTGGCATCAGTATAACATTATCTTTTGCATTCCGGTTTTTGGCAACAATCTGATCAATTCTATAAATTAAAAATAAAATGTATGTTGTTTCGTTTTAGCTGTGGCTTTTCATTTTTTATTAAATACACAACAAATTTTGGCGACGAGATAAAAAATGACTGAAATCGGTGAATTAATACGAACTTTGAATGCATTTTTACTTAAAGTAAACACAACACCGCCACCGCCGCCGGAAAGAAATGAAAATCATTCAAGCATCAAAGGTATACTTCAAAGTCAAAATCTTCATTTTGAATGTTTTGATGAGACCTGTGAAACTTTTGATGAATATGTTCAACACCTAGAAAATTATTATCAATTAAAGGGACTTATAGATGATTCTCCAGAAACTACGGAAGCCAAGAAGATGATCCTTATCAATTGCCTAGGTTCCAAATATTATCATCTACTGTCCAGTGTCACGGCACCTGATTTGTCAGCTTCAAAATCGTATGATGAAATTCTGAAGCTATTGAAAGATCATCTTTGTAAAAGAATAAACATCTTGACTGAGCAGCATAAGTTCTTTTGTAGAAAACAACATCCAGGTGAGTCAATAAATTCTTATGTAACGGCTTTAAAAGAACTTTCTAAAAACGCTGAATTTAAATCTAATTGCGAAAGTAACGAATGTTCAAAATCTATTATTAATTTGTTACTAAGGGCTCAGTTTATTCGTGGTTTATATGATACAGACATTCTCGAAAAAATTTTACAGCAATCAGATATTTCATTTGAACAAACCTTAGAAATTGCTTTAGCAATCGAAGCTTCGAAATTTGAAAACAAAGAAATATATAAGAGCTTACCATCAATTAATGTATTTAAGGTTACAAATGCTTATTCTAAAAAAGATAACAAAACGTTTCGAAGGAGATCAAGATCTAAAGATCATCGAAGAAATGATCGTTCAGCTTGTCGAAATAAAGGTAATTTAAACTTGAAAGAGTTAGGCTTAGACAACATTTGTTTGCATTGCGGGAAAAATCATTTAACTTCACAGTGTCGATTAAAAAATTAGTTAAAGTGTAGATTTTGTTCAAAAAGCGGCCATATTGAGAAAGTCTGTATATCAAAACATATGAAGCGAAAATCGTACATGGGAAATTCAGTTCAATATTTAGATAACACCGAGCAAGTTCCATTTCAAATAAGTCAAATATATGACATTAATTTAAATACGCTAGAAAATGATGATAGAATTTTTGTAAATATTCAATTAAACGGAAAATCTGCTCGTTTTGAATGCGATTCAGGAAGTCGAGTTAGCATTATGAACATTGAAGATTTTAAACAACTTAAAATAAACACCCCTATACTAAAGACAAGCATACTATTTAGAAGTTATACGGGGGATACTTTCAAACCAGTTGGAGTTGTCAAAATTAATGCAAAATATAATGGACATTCCTGTATGGAAGAATTATACCTAGTTAACTTAAAAAAAGACGCTATCTTAGGTAGAAATTGGATTCGAAGCCTAAAAATTAACTTACACGATTCTGATACAGTTAATGTAAATCAAATTCCAGTCAATAACATTAAAAACTCCATTGATAACATTCTAAAGCATTATTCGGATGTCTTTGAACCGAAAGTTGGTAAGGTTCCAGATTATGTATGCTCTTTAAAATTACGCAATGATGCTAAGCCAGTCTATTTAAAACCACGACCTGTACCATATGCACTAAAAGAAAGTGTAGATCTTGAATTAGATAAACTTCTGGCTGATGGAATAATTGAAAAGGTTGATCATTCTGAATGGGGAACACCACTTGTAGTTATTCCTAAGTCTGAAGGCTTAGTACGCTTATGCGCCGATTACAAAGTTACAGTAAATAAACAATTGCATGATTCAAGACACCCTATACCAAAAATAGAGGATATTTTCAACAAACTTCATGGTGGATCGTATTTTTGCACATTAGATATTCATAAGGCGTACTTACATTTAGAAGTGGATGAAGAAAGCGCGAAAGTTCAAGCAATATCTACACATCGTGGAACTTATTTAGCCAAGCGTTTATTTTTTGGAATCAAAACAGCCCCTAATGAATTTCATGCATTCATAGATCAATTTATTCAAGATTTAGATGGAGTAAGTGCATATTTTGATGATTTAATTATTCAAGGTAAAACACTTGAGGAATGCACAGATCGTTTAACTAAAGTTTTAGAAAAAGCTAGGAAATATAATCTTCATCTCAATGTTAATAAATACAAATTTTTTGAGAAAAAGGTGCAATATTTGGGTCATATAATCAGTTCTGAAGGACTTAGTAAATCTCTTGAAAAAGTAAAAGCTATTCAAAACGCTGCTAGACCTAAAAATGTAGAAGAATTAAAGAAATTTTTAGGCCTTGTAATGTATTATTCTAAATTTATTAGAAATGCCTCAACAATTCTTAGCCCCTTAAATGAACTTTTACGAAAAGATACTCCATTTAGATGGACTGCTAGGTGTGAAGCTGCTTGGATAAAAGCTAAAGTGAAATTGCTAGTGATAATGTTTTACTTCCTTACACACCCGAATTGCCAGTTATTTTAGCAACGGATGCCAGTCCATATGGGTTATCTGGAATACTTTCTCACAGAATGCCTGATGGAAGTGAAAGGCCGATAGCATTTGCGTCTAGATCCCTCACAGCTGCAGAAAGGAATTATAGCCAGTTAGATAGAGAAGCTACTGCTGTTTATTGGGCTTGTAGAAAATTCTACGACTATATATTTGGTAGAAAATTTACATTAATAGTAGACAACAAACCAATGATGACCATCTTACATCCTGAAAAGAAGCTCCCTACATTATCTGCTACAAGGATGCTTCGTTATGCTCATTTTTTATCAAATTTTGATTATGAAATCGAATATCGCAAGTCAACTGAACATATCAACGTAGATTATTTATCTCGAAATCCCCTACCTATTAGTGATCAAGAAATACGAACAATTGATGACGAATATCTTCTTCAAGAAAATGTAATAAAACATATTTCCACTGATACTGTGACAGCTTCTACAATAAGGCGAGAAACAGCTCTTGATGAAGAACTTTCAAATATTAAAGAAAATCTCTTGAATGGAAAGGTTCGTGATCCAGAGTTAACCTTACAAGAAGGAATTTTATTTAGAGGCCAGCGAGTAATCGTTCCTAAGAAACTTCAACCTGCCGTTCTCCAAGAACTTCATTCAACGCACGTGGGAATAGTAAAAATGAAAGCTCTTGCTCGAAATTATTGCTATTGGAAGAATATTGATTCAGATATCGATAATTTAGTCAAGAGTTGCAAAGAATGCTGTGATGTTAAAAACAACCCACAAAAGGATACATAACTGGGATACGCCTACAAAAAATTGGCAGCGAGTTCACATGGATTATGCCGGACCACTAATGGGACACTTTTTTCTATTGGTGATAGATGCTAAATCAAAGTGGCCTGAAATTTACACAATGAAGAAAACTCCAGATACTACATCAACTATTTATTATCTCAGAGAAATATTTAGTCGACATGGATTACCAGAAATTTTGGTTAGCGATAATGCATCTATTTTCAAATCAAGAGAATTTATAGATTTTTGCAGAAGGAATGGTATTCGACAAAGATTTATAGCTCCTGGTTATCCAGCAACAAACGGTCAAGCAGAAAGATATTGACAGACATTAAACAAAATTGAAATGCATGCGATTCCAATCGGGTACTCTTCAAGAAAAATTACAGGAACTATTATTTCGCTACAGAGCGACCCCACTTTCATGTGGGAAAACACCTGCCGAACTAATGCTGTGGAAAAATCTCAGAACGAAACTAGATCTTCTTAAACCTGAAACGAAAGGATATTTTAAAAATAAGGCTCCTCAGCCATATTTTAACAAGTATTTTCGAGTTGGTTCTCGAGTGCAATGCAGAAATTATACAAATTCCATATTATGGAAATATGGAACTGTAGTTGAACGTTTGGGTCATGTTTACTACCTTATTGAATTGGACGACGGTTATATCATAAAACGACATTATAATCAACTTCGTGCATGCGAAGTTCCAATTCTGAAACCAGTTATCCATACAGCATCTCCTGTTCCTCAGAAACGACGATTCGTAACATTCAGCAATGATGTGCAGCAAAGAGAAATTCCAGTAAAACCAGAAGCATGTGCACCAAATGACAACGAGGAAGTTCAAATTAATCCTAGCGCAGATCAAGTTCATTCCAGAATAAATACTTCAGATGTCGAACCTAATACCAGCCAAAAGACGACTGTTAGACTTCAGCCCTCTGCAGATACCAATTTACCACAAGTACCAAATACAGGTTTGCGACGTTCAACGCGCATACGAAAACCTCCACAGAGACTAAATCTTTGATGAGTATCAACAAATAAAATATTGTTTTATTTTTAATATATAAATTTTTGTTATATTCAATGTTATAATATTTTTCAAAAATTATGTTCTCCAGTCTACGTCTCTTCCATTAGTGGGGGAGAATTGTTATATCTTATGAGATTTTGGTATCAGTATAACATTATCTTTTGCATTCCGGTTTTTGGCAACAATCTGATCAATTCTATAAATTAAAAATAAAATGTATGTTGTTTCATTTTAGCTGTGGCTTTTCATTTTTTATTAAATACACAACACTTACCTACCATACGTAGTAATAGGGTAGATCTTGCAATCGTTTTGAAAATCGAAAAAAAATTTTTTGACGGATTTACACGTTTTAGATACTGGAGATTCCTAAAAACATATTTTTAGAAAAAAAAAATTGCCGTCCGTCTGTCTGTCTGTAAACGCTCAATCTCACGAACAAATGGAGATAGAGACTTAAAATTTTGTATGTACTTAGTAAGTAAGAATAGGACGAAGCCTATTTAATATCAGTAACCTCGATTATCCGGAACTACTTTTTTCGGACTCTCGAAATTTTTTTTGACGGATTTACACGTTTCAGATACTGGAGATCACGAAAAACATATTTTTAGAAAAAAAAATGCCTTCTGTCTGTCCGTCTGTCTGTCTGTAAACGCTCTATCTCACGAACAAATGCAGATAGAGACTTAAAATTTTGTATGTACTTAGTAAGTAAGAATAGGACGAAGCCTATTTAATATCAGTAACCTCGATTATCCGGAACTATTTTTTTCGAACTCTCGAAAAATTCGTTCTGATGAAATGTATATAATAAAACCTCTATCATTTTTTTTTTCTAATCGGAGGCGAAACTGAATTCTGCAATGGCAAAAATCTACATTCAACCTTTTTTTTTTTTTTTTTTTTTTTTTTTTTTTTTTTTTGTAAGAGAGGTTGTATCAGAATTATGTTAAGGCGGTATTCAAAATTTTTAACCATTTCTATCCCCTTAAGCGGATTTTGCACATTTGCGATCCCCGCCGAGATATTAACCTTATCAATGTTTTTGTCGAGTTTGAAGACGATCTATGCATAATTGCGACTTTTATTGTACGGATAAAATTTAGTGCATATTTATCTATAGATCCATATATTTATTTAAATGTATAAACTTTTTAAATGGAGGTGGTTTTGGGTTCCTAGTGTCATATTATGAAAAGTTGCGAAGAAATTTTTCAAAAGTCGTTCGATGGTGAATACTGCGATAGGTAGTACTTTTTACAAAATCTACCTAAAAAAAACCTGTTCTGGACACATTATGCTAGTTTTAAAACGTCTTACTTACACCATAGTTTATGGAATCAGTTAAGCAATATAAATAAACACTTGTTCAATTAAAAAGAAACACAAACGAGAATTTTTTTTGCAGTTATGCTAGTCTAAAGAAACAGGTGAGTTTACAAAAGAACGTTGTATAAATGCAAATGAATTCAAGTCAACTAATAAACGATTTTTTTTCATTTTTTTAAAACTTTTACCAAAGTTATCTCTTGAGAAAAGTTGAACCCTTTCAAAGCTAATTAGCGACGAAATAGAAAGTGCTTAAAAAATGACTGCAGGAGTTCAGAAACTCAATTAAGAAACTTTAAATTATCAGCATGATTCCGAAATGTAGTTCGTTTAGAAGAATTTCATTTTAAGAAAGCGTTTTCCTTGCTTTTAAAATTCAAATTCGGTTAAAAATAAGACAGTAAAGTAAGAAAAATCATGCGTTAAGCATAGATTATGATATACTTTCCAACACTTCCTAAAATTTTTAACAAAACTTCGTTACCGAGGGAAATAAGCTATTACTGTCCATAGCCAAATATGAATTCAATACTTTTGAACAACCCTGTATTTGATCTGTCGGTTGATATATATACGACATAATGGGGAAATTTAGTTTAGCAAGAAAATGCATAACTGGTTGAAATTTTCCTTTCAGCAAATTATACTAATAGATGGAAACATACCTGAATACTTTTGATCAGCTCTATATTTACCTAGTTCTTTTATTACAAGAAAATATTTTGCTAAAATTTAGTTCAAACAAAAATCCTCTTTGAACTATCACACTTCAAAAAATTATCATCTAAAGGTGCTCATGTATCCAGTTCTTTGCGTGACCCTGCATATCAACTTATCCATATTCTACAAATATTTCTTAATAAACAGAATGCAGTTCAACGTAAAAATATATAACTTATTTAAAAACCCTCTTTGAGTAAATCACGCTCATATTCAGTAATATTTACGAAATATTTTGTGTAACCTTGTATATCTAAATTGTGTAACTATTAGCATTTATACACACCATATAATATGCACGCATTTGGTGAAACTTAAAAGCGCATATCATAATTAATAAACATACATTTCATCCATCTAACAGTCATAATCCATAATATACAGTACTTCGGATAGAATATACTATTTGAAATATTTTGGTGTCCCTGTAAATGCTATGTACTTCGCATTATGCGTGAAATAACTCAGATTAAGCCTCAGCAATGTATATGAATTTGATTACATCTGAAATCGTTTACCATAATCAAAATATGTCGCGAAAAATTCCCTGCTTCATTATTATGTAATGGAATTCTTTAGTGTGGCCAAGTAAATTAATAATAACTATTCTTTTCACTGAATATTTTACAGAATGCATATTTCATACATATGCATACTTCGTAGATGCATATAAATATGAATATGTTTGATAAAGTGTAACATCTTTAAAATTCAATTGAAACGATTTTCCCCCGCAGACCGTAATGTAATGTAAAAATTTGACTGTCCCTTAAATAATCTTGGTGGAAACTCCATTTTCAGTAGGGCCCGTGCTAGGATAAATGTCAATAACGTCCAAAATTTTCATGGCAATCGTAGTATATTTACGAGAGTTACAACGCGGACAGACGGCCAGAAAAACCGTAAACACTTTTCAATATTGTTGGAAAGTGTTAAAAAGTTTGCAACACAACATTAATTGCTTTGAAATTCAGAATAATTTTAAGAAAAATATAAATTATTTTCTTCTCAAGGTTCTTTTTATATGGGACAAAATGTCATGTGTTTATTATGAGCAGATTTTGATTCCTTTAGAATGAGTCAAGCAACTGTTTGCTACACCACTGACAAATTAGATGCATTTTTTGAAAATATATAAATAAATTATTCAATAATTCAGTAAACTTTTATTTGTCATGTTTTTAATTTAGTTTCACTAATCAGAAAAAAATAAATAAAATAAGATTGTCTGTCCGTGCTCCAACTCGTGCGAATACTGGGATGGATGTGTGATTAATATAAGTTATTGAGATTTAATGTTCACGTTCGGTTATTGAAAATCAATTGTGTAGCATTTTTAGATTATTTACAGGGATACTCAAAAGTATTCAATTATATTATATTCTATGAGGTAAATTCATATGCAGTGTATGTTAATGGCGTTAGACTATTTTAAAGATATAAACTTTATGTATATTAAAGCGCAACTGGAAGATGGTTACAATATAATATGTTACATGTAGCGCTCACAGAACATGAACAGTGGAACTCAAAGTGCGCCGTATTATGATTTAGGGAGAAAAATAATTTACGGCGTATTTTAATTATGTATGTTATTCTGTTCCAAACATAATGAAATTGATATGAATTTCTGATCTTCACTATAGCATACTTTCTGTAGAATATGGGATGCAGAGCATTTATTATTCGTTTGCAGGGTCAGGCGAAATAGTTGATCTACAATGGTCTACTGGGAAAAACTATTCGCAGCGTATTTAATTAAGTTACATTATTTCAAACACGATGAAATTTATATGTGTTATACAGGGTGAGTCATAATTATCGAAACAATAGGCTATTTCCTTAAATATTGCCTCTATACCCATACTTCCAATTGCAAAAATTCATAAAAAAAGGTGAAATTTTTTATAAGTCGCAACTCCATGGGGGGTCTATTTGAAAAAGTACGAAAATTAACTTTTTATACGGCCCCCGTAGGATAAAAATTCCAATTAGGGAAACTTTCCTTATCCAATCCTGAATAATACACAAAAAGTTGCATCTTCATATCTTAAAAATTCGCGGAGTTATAACCGTTTGAATAATTCACCAGGTTTTAAGGGATTAGACACAAATTGAAATGCGCCCAATTCAAAAGACAATGTTACTTTAACAGTTGTAGGAAACGCGTAAAAAATCTATCTTTTGAGTTAGAATTTTGATTTTTCTTCTTTTTTTGTGTATGTTAGCCATATAATTTGCTAAGAAAATCACATGCTAAAATTTATCATAAAATTTATAAAAATTTCATATGGTTAGTACTGGTTTCAATGCGATAGTTAAAAATCGTTATAACCCCAAACATTATTTATCGGATTTCAATTTCTTTCTATTTAACTAAAAATGAAAATTTGATTTTAGTTTTGTTTCGAGGTTTTAAGCTATTGCATAGCTTTTATCACGGGCTTTGAGCGCGGCGACCGAATCCAAAATTTCCGTAACGCGAAAAATCCTAACACATCCGTAACGAAAAAACCTAACACTCGGCTAACGTTGTTTCAGCTCGGCAGACTTCGGCATGGTATCCTTCGGTAGACTTCGGCATGGTATCCTTCGGTAGACTTCGGCAGACATTGACGCAGTATTTTTCAGATATTTAGAGGATATCAAGTCTCAAAATTATATTTCTTATTTCAGTTACTATAAATCAAAAGTTTCAATAATAAAAATTCCTGATAGAATGTGTATAGAAAAGAATCGTCTTAAGATAAAACAAGGTAGGATAATGTAGCTTTTGGTGATTGGAGACCCGCCCAATGGTGAGGATCGAAAAATTTAAAATGCTTATAACTAGCAATCTGATTTTCGTAACGCGGCCAAATTTTGTTTGGTAATTTATTATGAGACAGGGTTAATTTTTGGTGACAGGAGACCCCACGGTGAGGGTAAAAAGTATTTAAAATGCTTATAACTCGCGATCTAATTTTCGTAGCGAGGCCAAATTTTGTTTGGTAATTTATAATGAGACAGTGTTAATTTTTGGTGACAGGAGATCCCCCACGGTGAGGGTCAAAAATATTTAAAATGCTTATAACTCGCGATCTAATTTTCGTAGCGAGGCCAAATTTTGTTTGGTAATTTATAATGAGACAGTGTTAATTTTTGGTGACAGGAGATCCCCCATGGTGAGGGTCGAAAAATTTAAAGTGTTTATAACTCGCGATCTAATTTTCGTAGCGCGGCAAAATTTTGTTTGGTAATTTATTATGAGACAGTGTTACTTTTGGTGACAGGTGACCCCCCACGTTGAGGGTCGAAAAAGTTAAAATGCTTATAACTCGCGATCTAATTTTCGTAGCGCGGCCAAAATTTGTTTGATGATTTATTATGAGACAGTGTTAATTTTTGGTGACAGGAGACCCCTCCCCCACAGTGAGGGTCGAAAAATTTAAAATGCTTATAACTCGCGATCTACTTTCCGTATCGCGGCCAAATTTTGTTTAGTAATTTATTGTGAGAGAGTGTTAATTTCTGGTGACAGGAGACCCCCCACGCTGAGGGTCGAAAAATTTAAAATGCTTATAACTCGCGATCAATTATCGTAGCTTGGCCATATTTTGTTTGGTAATTTATTATGAGACAGTGTTAATTTTTAGTGACAGGAGATCTCCCACGGTGAGGGTCGAAAAATTTAAAGTGCTTATAACTCGCGATCTAATTTTCGTAGTGCGGCCATATTTTGTTTGGTAATTTACTATGAGACAGTGTTACTTTTGATTACAGGAGACCCCCCCACGGCGAGGGTCGAAAAATTTAAAATGCTTATAACTCGCGATCTAATTTTCGTAGCGCGGCTAAATTTTGTTTGGTAATTTATTATGAAACAGTGTTAATTTTTGGTGACAGAAGTCCCCCCACGGCGAGGGTCGAAAAATTTAAAATGCTTATAACTCGCGATCTAATTTTCGTAGCGCGGCCAAATTTTGTTTGGTAATTTATTATGAAACAGCGTTAATTTTTGGTGACAGGAGTCCCCCCACGGTGAGGGTCGAAAAATTTAAAATGCTTATAACTCGCGATCTAATTTTCGTAGCGCTACCAAATTTTGTTTGGTAATTTATTATGAGACAGTGTTAATTTTTGGTGACAGGAGATCCCCCATGGTGAGGATCGAAAAATTTAAAGTGCTTATAAGTCGCGATCTAATTTTCGTAGCGCGGCCAAATTTTGTTTGGTGATTTATTATGAAACAGTGTTAATTTTTGGTGACAGAAGACCCCCCACGGTGAGGGTCGAAAAATTTAAAATGCTTATAACTCGCTATCAATTTTCGTAGCGCGGCCAAATTTTGTTTGGTAATTTATTATGAGACAGTGTTAATTTTTAGTGACAGGAGATCCCCCATGGGGAAGGTCGAAAAATTTTAAATGCTTATAACTCGCGATCTAATTTTCGTAATGCGGCCAAATTTTTTTTGGTAATTTACTATGAGACAGTGTTACTTTTGGTGACAGGAGATCCCCCACGGTGAGGGTCGAAAAATTTAAAATGCTTATAACTCGCGATCTAATTTTCGTAGTGCGGCCAAATTTTGTTTGGTAATTTACTATGAGACAGTGTTACTTTTGATTACAGGAGACACCCCACGGCGAGGGTCGAAAAATTTAAAGCTTATAACTCGCGATCTAATTTTCGTAGCGCGGCCGAATTTTGTTTGGTAATTTATTATGAGACAGTGTTACTTTTGGTGACAGGTGACCCCCCACGTTGAGGGTCGAAAAATTTAAAATGCTTACAACTCGCGATCTAATTTTCGTAGCGCGGCCAAATTTTGTTTGGTGATTTATTATGAAACAGTGTTAATTTTTGGTGACCGGAGACCCCCCCCCCCCGACGGTGAGGGTCGAAAAATTTAAAATGCTTATAACTCGCGATCTAATTTTCGTAGCGCGGCCAAATTTTGTTTGGTAATTTATTACGAGACAGTGTTAATTTTTGGTGACAGGAGACCCCCACGGTGAGGTTCGGGAAATTTAAAACGCTTATAACTCGCGATCTAATTTTCGTAGCGCGGCCAATTTTTTTTGGTAATTTATTAAGGTATTGCATAGCTTTTATCGCGGGCTTTGAGCTCTGCGGAAGAATCTAGAAATTCCGCAATGAGAAAAAAAAAACTAACACTCCGGCTAACGTCGCTTCAGTTTGGAACACTTCGGCACGGTATCCTTCGTTAGACTTCGGCTGACATTGACGCGGTATTTTTCAGATATTTTGAGAATATCAAGTCTTAAACTTATGTTTTTTATTTCAGCTACCATAAACGTATAGTTTCAATGATAAAAATTCCTGATTAACCTACATGTATTGTAAGATAATAAAAATATTTTAAACGATATTAACTTCTCATTTGTTCAATAAAAGAAAAAATAAATTTTTGTTATCGGCCATCACGCTCAAAAAGTGTAACTTGAATTAATATCAAAGACAAAAAAAACTGCATAAATAAAAAATAAATAAATAATTATAATTGCATAAGTTGATAAAAAATGCTATGCAATAGCTTTATCGCGGCAGTCCCCGAGTGTCACACGTATTTTTTTGTTTTTCAATATTTATTTTAAAACTATTAAAAATATTTATTTAAAAAATAATAACTTTTAAAAAAATCATATTTTCAAAAGTAAATATTTTTTTCATTTTTTTAAAACAAAAATAAGGTAAAATAATTAAAAATGACATGTTTCAAGTTTGTACTTTTTTTCTTTAACAATTCTTAACTTTTAATAATTTAAAGACAAGAAAAAGTCGGGAAAAAAATTCATTATACAGAAAAAAAATGTACTGTTTTACTGCCCATTAGTTATTTAAAAGAATGCTTTTCTAAGATGCAGATTAAGTCCTTTTTAAAAATTTAGCTCTCGCAACTTCAAGCTTTTCATCGTCCTGTAGAGGCTGTTAAAAAATCTGTATTCTGGGCTCAGGTGAGATCAGGACCGAGACGTTTTTCTGAAGACTGGCCTATCCGGGTCTAATGTATTTTTCATACCGGAGGGACTGCTTCCTTTTTCCCAGACTTGCACTGGACGAAATTTTTAATCTCGGTCTCGAACAATCCGTATTAAAATCACAGACCTAATACGTACATAAAATAAGTAAAATTTGGTTTAAACAATATTTTTACGAAAACCACATACATTTTAAAACCGCTTTTATTTTACAAAACAATAAAAAAAAAAAACTTTTTTTTTTTTTTTTTTTTTTTTTTTTTTTTTTTTTTAAGAATAGTATATTTAAATGCTAAAAATTAAACAAAATAAAACCAGAGAAAAAAAAAATCTGCCTATGACGGAATTCTATGTTAAACAGAAAATGTATTGATCCATGCAAAATAAATACAATAATACCTGAGAAAAAAATAAACTCCATTTAACCTTCATAGGAAGGGCATTTGTCTATTACGTATTTTTTCTTTCCTATGTGATTCCGTCTTAAAAGGTTTTACTGTATAACATTTTTCAAAGTCTTCAACGCACGGGATATGAATTAGCGATAATAAAATATAAGTGAAACATTTACATATAAACATAGATTCATTGATAAAATAAATATATCACAGCCTTTGGCGCCTCTTTAATAATAAAAAGTATAAATATAAAAAACGAAATTCTATATTAAGTATTTTTGTTCAGAACTCCTCCACGCAAAACAATTTTTAACTATACTGAAGTAAAAAACTATGTAGAAATTCACGGCTGCGCCGGCTACGATTTAAGCTTTTTTCCAGGCTGGTCCGGATTATGATTTTAACATTATTTCATGCCGGGCTGAACTTCTTTCCCTACGGGTCGGCTTAGGACCGGACTTAAATATTACGATTTATTCAGACCTCCAGTGCTAACGATCAACATGTTTTAGAAACAAGTTTCAATTTTAAATCAATACGCTGCTTTATTATGGCCAAATAAGAGGCACGGTCTTAAACCGACATATAATAACGTTACAATTTGTGGACGATCCCTTATTTGCTTTGAAAATGGATGAAAAACACTTCGTTTACAGGCATGGTAAAGTGGTGTAAGTCACGAATTTTTGAGAACTTTAGATTTTGATATCTCTGTGAGGTTTTCAGATAGGGAGATGAATTTTTTTTTGTTCAATTTAAGAATGGATAAGGAATAATTTCCTAATGGGGAATTTTGCTCTACGGGGTCCGTATAAAAATTTAATTTTCGTATTTTTTCAACTAGACCCCCCATGCAGTTGCCTTCACCTTTAGAAATTTCACCTTTTTTTATGTGTTTTTGCAACTGGAAGTATGGGTCTAGAGGCATTATTTAAGGAGATAGCCTATTGTTTCGATATTTATGACTCACCCTGTATACTAAGGTTTATTATAAGTTGTTTAAAGTAGAGTATGATATACATCGCATAACCGCTCATTTACGGGGGAACAGAAATGATTTTTGATACAATACCGTATCCAAAGTATGGCCTATTAGACATAAATATTAATATTACGTGACATGTATAAATTCCATAAACCATATACAATATACACACAAAAGGGTTCACAAACTTTACTGAGAATGAGCATGAATTGCTTAAAGGTCTTTTTTACTTTGAGTTACGCATTTTTAAGCTCAACTACATTTGGAGAGAGATGTTTGTAAAATATAAATAAAATTATATTACAGAACTATGCAAAGAATCGAGTAAGACATCCTACAGATATTAGTTTCTTAGAGTGAAATTTCAGTAGCTTTAGTATATTCTTGCCTGAATTTAATTTCATCTTTATAAGTGTGGTGCATAAAAATCTATAGGTATTATACAGAGCTGTATAAAAAAATTCAAGTAGTTTCCGTTTATTGTAGAAATTATAAAATGTCGAATTTTCAGCTGTGTTATGCATTTTTTTACTAAACTGAATTTTAGCAAACTGTGTAGAACCTGTACAATCAATTATTATTATTATTATTATTATTATTATTATTATTATTATTATTATTATTATTATTATTATTATTATTATTATCCGCGGATCAGACTCTACCTGCCGGGCAATATGCCTAGCTTAAAGAGTTTTTACCTGGTCGCGGGGCAGAAGCCGCTTGATTGCCACAAGCTGAGAGATCTACCTGATTGCGGCTGTATCGCTATTATTTTTATCATATTTGTTACTATGCTGGCCTTTACTAAATTACTTTTAATTATTCTATTCGAATTCGTACGTAGATTGTTGAAAATGAAAGGGATTAAAAAGAAAAGACGGGGGTATTGCTAACTTTTCTACAGAACTCATACGAGCCGCCTATAATATAGACACTCGATTTTGCTCTCGTAGAGCCACCTTAATCAGGTGACGAGATCTTCACCTGACTAAGGCACCTCCAGAGTTATAATTCACAGGGAGCTTGGTGGACTTTGCTCCCACGACGGATTTTACATGCACCAGGTGCCATTAGCGTACATCATGGGTTTTAGCTAGCGGTGAGCTTCAAACACACAATGTTTTTGGACTATGAGCATGACGCTCTGTCATCTTGGTCACCGCTGGCCGTGTATTTCGATTTGTCTTATGTTTGAGTACAGTTCATCATTGTCGCTTGATTTTTGGCCACGTTTCTTAATTTATTCTCATTAAAGTCTTTCTTTCACTTTGTCACTCTTGATAGCGGGCTCCCTTGTTATGATTAAATACAGATTATGGTGATAGTTGTCATATTTTTTGGTTGCTGAATAATCTATAGATCATACACAAGGCTGCACTGAAGAATGGGAGTACCTTATCTAGTATGCGCAGCAAAAGTACTGCTGAACTTCTATTTTCAAATGTGTTATGCGTTATTTTATTTACATTGTTAAACGACGAAGCTTAGATAAAATCCTCTGAGAGTGTTGGAGAGTGTTTCATATTCTATGCTTGATGTGAGGTTTTTCGTTCGTATTTGTTTCTAAGACCATTTTTGGTTTCAATCCTTTACACTAAGATCTATATTTATCACTTTTGTTACGGAATGTAAGATGTTTATTTTGTCACATATGATAAAGAGAAAAACAAAAATATTAACAACTAGATTCGTAAAATAAACATCGTGTTGCATTTAAATTGCATAAGTTCTTTCGATTTTTTTTTCTGAATGGAGCGGCAGAGAAATTTACTTTATTGTACATTTTAATTTTCTGTCCCTAAGAATTCCGAATAAATCGTAATTTGTAAAGTTTCTTTAGAATGTATTACCTCATTTTACTTTTATCATACATTTCAAGTTTCTAGTCCAAACAGTTCCAAATAAATCGTCATTTAAAAGTTTTTAAAGTATTTTACGCTCAATTTATCTATTTTACATTCATTACACATTTCAATTTTTTATCCTCCAAGGGCGGAAGGGATTTAGTTATTATGGAATGGCTAGACAATATGGAATACTTCGATATCTTGTAAATACATTGTTGCAGCCAACCATGAATTTGCCGTAAAATTTCCTAGTATTCCTATGAGGCATTGTGTTCAGTTCTGTTTAGATAACTGCTGTTGGAGCGACACGATGAAATAAAATGTTATTCTTAACTTTTTCAGTTGTTTGCCTGCAATTTTTATAAAATTCATGTTATTTATAAAATATCATTGTCAGTGATATTAACCAAGCTCAATATAATATTGAGCAAATATACACTAGTGTGCAAAATTTAAGGACGAGTCCCAAAATGCCAATTTTCTAGGGATTTTCAAGCGATAATTTTCACGCGCATATTCAAAAGGAAATAATACAATTCGAATAATTACTATCCTTACATAACAGCTAGTCCATATAACACCTCATTCAAATTACACATGGTCACAAGAGTCACAGTCACTATTTCGAAACAAAAAATAGGAAATTCCATACCTCTCTTTTATGAGTCTCAAATAACTACTATATGCAACTCCATTGACAGGTCATTGTGACTGCTGCTTTGTGGCGAGTTACCAGGTGACTTTACAATGTCGTTTCATTGAGACTCTCATGTGACCTCTCATCTGGGAACCCAATTTCAAAGTCATTGTGAACATTGCATTATGATAAATTAACAAATAATGTCCCATTAAAGTCACAAGGTGACTTTTTATAGTGGTTACTTCACAGTAGGGTCTCTGTCACCATTTGACAAAGTCTTGTGACAGAAAGTCACCATGTGACTTTAATGTGACATTCTTTGGTAATTTATATTAATGTAACGTTCACAATGACTTTGAAATTAAGTCTCCAGATGAGAGATCACACGAGAGTCTCAATACAACAACATTGTAAAGTTGTCTGGTGACTTGCCACAAAGCAGCAGTCACAATGAATTGTCAGTGAAGTCACATATAGCAGTCATTTGAGACTCATAAAAGAGACGTATGGAATTTTCTATTTTTTGTTTCGCCGTAGTGACTGTGACTCTTGTGACCATGTGTAACCTGAATGAGATGTTATATGAACTAGTTGTTATGCAGGAATAGTAATTATTCGAATTATATTTCTTACTTTTGAATATTCGCGTGAAAATTATCTGTTGAAAATCCCTTGAAAATTGACATTTTGGGACTCGTCCTTAAATTTTGCACACCAGTTATTTATTGCTGCATGGGTCAGTTTTATTCTATGCCAACTTATTCATGAGTGAAGAGATTATATTTTTGAAGACAGTGTGTCAGGTAATAATAAATATCAGTTAGACAACTGTTTCAAGACAAGTCTAAAAATTAAAGCAGATTTTCGAAGAAGCTGATGATTTATAAACAATGTACTAAGATTTACTCATTAAATAATTTTGTTTTCCTTTATTCTTCCATATTAACCAACTGGTTGTCATTATTTGAATAATAAAACTGTTTTCTTGCAGCTATACATTGATATGAATTTTCAGTTCTACTTTAAACGCGTTAAAAATGTGTTAAGATATAGTTAAAGTTTGCTTTTTACTTCATTTGAATTTATCTTAAAACTTTTATGTTGACTTACAAATAAAAACAAAATGGTATTCCATAATATCCGAACAAACCTGGTACATAAAATCCTAAACCGTATATTTCCAACAATTTACAGTATGAAAGCATAAGTTTGAAATACTGGCATGTTTTTACGGGGCATTTATATAAAGGCAAAGACTGTTTTTTACTGACTTTGGCAGAAATTTTCGTTACAGTTACTTTACCATACTATATCTATTTTAAAATATGTAATGTATAGTAACACAGTTTTGGGAAAAATAAAATAGTAAATCCTGCCCCAATGAAATTCATATTTCGATACTAAGTCATCTAAATGGCAGTAACTTAATGCTTTTAGATATTAAAAGTAACTTAATATCATTTTCAGCATGTTATCATTTTTCATCTTTCATATAAAAATGTTTGTAATGCTCGTGCAACTTTATGTAATACCTCATTTAGATCATTATCAATCCGAATTCATCAATTTCATTTATGCTATGCGTGATTGTCAATCTTTTACCTTGGCATTTTTAGCAGCTACTCCCTTTGTTAAAAATGTTTATTTAAGATTGTCAATCAAGCTGACAGGAGGCATTTCATAAAAGCAAATTGAAAAAAGTTTGTATTTCCCCCAAAACAAATTAGGTCTAATCGAACAATAGTTACAACAATGGCCCATAGCCTGAAGGGCGAGAAAAAAATAGATACAGAAATCACTCCACCCAATTCTCAATGGTCCCAAAAGATGCTAGAGCCAATATGGGTGTGGCCAGGTGTGGTCCATGGAGAAAATTTCGAAATTTTTTCCAAGTTCACTTTTACCCACCTTAAAATATGTAACATTTAGTAAGTCCTGTTCAGTTTTAAAAAAGTATAATTTTTACAACATTAAGTTTAAACAATAATCATGTTTCCTAAAGATATCATTTAAAGGTTTGTTTATTCTCTTTGTTTAGTTAGTGAAGTTATTTAACAACAAAAAGTTACAATTAAGCAACTAATGCTGTCTTAAATAATTGATGAGATCAAAATTTCATTTGCATATTGTGTTAGCTAAATGTATAGAGCAACTTTTGTAAAAGTTTCAAAAACATAGCTTGAAAATTCTGAAAGTGATCGTCTATAGAATCTGCTAAAAATCCGTTATTCCCAAAGTGAAGCAAAAAGATGAGGGATTGTATCCATATATCCATTGATTAGTGCTGATATAGAATATACAATAGGGCACGTACTACTATATTTGGATAAAACCCTTCATTTTTTGCTTCATTTTGGGAATAATGGATTTTGAGCGTATTCTATATGCGATGACTTTCAAAATTTTCAAGCTATGTTTTTGAAACTTTTACAGAAGTTGCTGTATACATTTAATTAACACAATATGCAAATGAAATTTTGATATTGTTGACGCATGCGCAATGAAAAATTATTTAGTAAACCTGCTCATTTTTCATACAATTTTTATAATTTTTTTTTTTTTTTAATTCTGATGATTAGGTATTGTGTACAATCTTGTTTGTCATATTTTCAGAAAAAAAAAAAAACATTATTTTATATTAAGAACTCTGCAAATTATAAGCAAAAAACTTGGAAAAATTAGGGACTGTTTTTACAAAAATCTTAATTTCTTTACGAGTATACATGCTATCCACATAAAAATGAACACATTATGTTACAATAAGCTATTTAATCATAATCTACAGTTTGAACGCTTTTGCTATATTAGTTTTGACAGGGTTATCCAAAATATATTCGTTTTTTAAAAATTTGTTGATGGTCCTCTATGGAGTTTCGGGAAAAAATCTTCATGGAAATATATGACCTGTACTATTATATTTACACGCTTAGAGTTTCAGTATAATTCTTCATGTATTTTTCTAGATATTTAACAAAATGTCTAAAATCGTAAGTGGCCGGTCATCTTTGGCCATATAGTGTACATTCTAAAGAATAATTTCTTATTTTTTTCCAAGTTTCACTTTAAAATATGTAGAGTATTCTAAGACAAAAGAACACCAAAGACTCATTTTCTAGAAAAAAAAAATCAACTGGAAAATTTTTGCAACTGATTTTATCAAGTATGGAGAATAATTGTGCTTCTTGATTTGAAGGTTAAAATTTTCATTTAATTTGTTAAGGCTGTTTGTTCTCAAATCAAAAAGGGCAATTTTATAATATAAGTTTTAATTTATTTTCGTTCGGAAATGCATGAAACTAGCAGGTTTTGTAGTTCAGAAACTATGTAATCGAACTGTTTTTTCCGTTATTTTGCAAACGCAATAGATTTCTCAGAAAACAGGGTGAAAGTGCGAATTTTGCACAGAATTCCAGCGCTAAAGAAGAATAACCACTCAAGAAAGAGCGAAAAACGCCGTTGCCACGTGATCAAAATCACTTATAACGCAATAGATAATTTATTGATCAAAAATATGGAAAACACAGTTCTAAATCAAATCGCTTCCATAGTCACGCCTTTCAATTTTATATCTTCCCATTAAAAAATGAATTTGTAAATGTATTAAAAGGTTTTGCGCTTGTTGAGCAAAGCAATTCAGACAAAGAGCTTTAATGAAGTTCTGAGCAACGGGAATATAAAATTAAGCATCTGATATATATCTAATATAGCAACTAAAATAGTTAAGTAGTTTAAGTTTTTTTTAACCCTTTGAGCTACGATGGGTAAATTTCTTCGAAATTCCAAATGTAATATTGGCACCAGTATTTTACCAAGAAAAAAAATGGTTTATAATATATACGAAAAAATGCATTAAAACTTTTTCAAATAAATTTGATCGAATATTCTGGTGCTATTGTGACATTTCGAATTAAAATTAAGCGGTAGAAAACTCAACCATCAGAGCTGAAAAGGTTAAGTTATTTTTACATCTAAATTCGTTTCTTACTAACATAGTCCCGAGAGCCGACAGCACAAAACCCTATGTCATCGAGCACAAGAAAAAGCCCTTTTTTTATGGAAGAGTAGTAATAGAGAAATCTAATGATCGAAGTCTATCGGAAGCGAAGTGGTGCATAAGCCAAAAATTGATACCACTAGTAGTTCACTCATAGGCTTAGTATTGGGTTTTCTTGCCCCCAGTTTTACGTGTTTTCATACTTTTGATTATAGGACAAACACAATATTAAACCTATGAGTCAACCACTAGTGGTGCTAATTTTTGGCTTTTGCGCTACTTCACTTTTGGCAGACATGGATCATTAAATTCCCCTATGGTTACTCTTCCATAAAATAAAGGGTTTTTTCTTGTGCTCGATGATGTAGGGTTTTGTGCTGTCGGCTCTTGTACTAACACATTTTCAGAAAACTTTTGAAAATTTTTATTTAATTTGAAAATTTCATTTTACCCACCTTCTGGGGATACCGATGATTCCGAAAATCGTTCTTTTATCTTCCGAATCCCCAAAAAACTATGGATTTTCTTGATTTAATTAATTCTTTCTGAAACATAAGTTCTATTTATTGTTTGTAATTTTCGAAAAACATTTCCGAGTAGTTTTTAGAATGCATTATTCAGTTTTCTCAATACGATATCAACACAAAGTATAAATTTTTCAAATGCCAGTAATTCTTAAGCAAAGATTTTTAGTGGTAGAATAGAACGTACGTCAGATGTGTCAAATAAGTGCGTTCGTACTTAACTAGTTTATGAATATTTAGATCTTAGGCCTTTTAAAGTAACAAGGCAGAACTCGTCGAATTTCAACGGAAGAAAATGTTTAAGAAGAGATTGTTTCATTGATTTATAATAAACCCACAAAATTAGTTAAAATCATAAATGCATCATTGGTAAGTCTAAGTCTTAAACAAAGGATATTTAACCTAAAGTTAACAAAATACTTTACTTCTATAAAACTCAGTTGTTTATGTTTTGTTGTTTATTGTTAAATTAAATTTATCGTACATGTAAGCAGTAAAAAATAATAAAGATCTATATTATTATGATAAAGTTATCAATTAAAGTTTGTCGTATGCTAGTATTCCAAAATGAAAAAAATACAAAAATTATTCCACTTTGATCCAATAATAAAATTTTTCCATGTAAAATCTAAATCCGACATAATTTTCACTATAGCGAAATTTACATATGCAGCTGTAATATCTGTATTCACCTTTTTAAAAAAATTGGTATGTTAATTTGATAGTTTTGAAATCATTTTAATTCAAAACTTGAAGTCTCGATGCTATTAGCTGAAACATATATTAAACTATTTATTTTTTTAAGTGCAAATGAAATTTTGTAAATCAAACGAAAATTCACCTTGTTTTATAACAGACGATATTCTTGCCACAACTCGTATTTTATTTTCAAATTTTATCATTTTTAATTCGAAAATGGCAACATAAAGATACAGTAACCTATTTTATTTTATTTATTTTATTTATTTATTTTTATTTATTTTGGCTTTTTTGCCTTTGCTTTTAATAGAAACGGAGTACTTCTGTTGCCACATATAGAAAACAATATAAAAAACTACAAAAAAATTATTATTTCAAAAATAAACTAGGGTAAAGTTTTCAAATAAATTGCGTTTAAAAGTGCATTTTTTCCCCTATACGACTGTGTAAAAGTTGAAAATGTGCGATGTTTTTAAGTTTAAAAATTTGTTGTAGCAAAAATTGCAAAACCTAAATTTCATTTCAAATTTCAAAGAGTTCCATTCGCAAAATGACATATGCGTTACGCACAGATACGTTTGGCCTTTATAATATAGATAGATAAGTATATACAGTGTCTCACAAAAGTGATATCACATTTGTGATTTTTATAAAGAAACTGCAATAAAATAAATAAACAAACATGTGCAAAGATTTTTTGGGTGTGTTTCATATTTAAAGTTAGTAACAATTATTACATAACATACATTTTGTCAAAATATTAAAATATTAATTTAGTAAAAATACAATTGTTCAGAACGGAGCAAAAAATGGCTCACATAAGTGATGGGACACTTACTTTTCCATCAAATATTTATCCAAAAATTTTACTTTTTAAAAGGTTTTAATATTTTGTTGGATTTCCTTTTACTTTTAAAACTTGATGTAATCTTTTTGGGATGGATTCGACTAATTTGTTTGTGATTTCTGGAGTGATTTTACCCCATTCTTCTTGAAGCACCGATTTTAGTTGTTGTTTTGAGGAAATGGTGTGTTTGCGAATTTTTGATTCCAATTCTTACCAAATATTCTCTATGGGATTTAAGTCTGGAGATTGTGGTGGTGTTTTTATTATTTCAGGACAGTTATATAGCAGCCAGAGTCTAACGTTCAGAGCAGTGTGCTTGGGGTCATTGTCCTGGTAGAATTTAAAATCGTTATGAAGGTTCAATTTTCGTGCTGAAGATTTCAAATTTTGCTTTAAAATATCAATATACTTGTACTGATCCATTATACTGTCAATAAAAACAGGATTACCAACTCCAGCGGACGACATTCACCCCCATACCATAACTCCTCCTCCACCATGTTTCACTGTTGGTACCAAGTAGTGCTCGCGATAGGATACGTATAGCAGGTATACGATTAAACGATATACGTATATCCGTATAATACGTTTTTCTGCTATACGGATACTTTCGAATATACGTTTAAACGTATCCGGATACGTATAAGGCGTATCAACTAAACGTATATTTAAGAATACGTATATTTAATGTATACGTATATTCGCCGTATCGTATCTAATTTAAATAGCGGACTTCACCAGTCTTATGTCGCTGAATGGAGAATAATTTGGAAATCGGTAGCGTTACGACAGAAATCCGCATAGTATGCAGGCCCGTAGCTAAGGGGGCGCTATGGGCGGCTCAGCCCCCCCTAGAATATTTTGAGCCCCCCCCCCCCCGGAAAAGATTCCAAGGTCACTCAATTAATTTCTGTTCCAAAAATTCAAATGAAATTCTGTTCAAAAGTCTAAGTTAGTTTTGAGACCCTTTCACAGTTTTGCAGAGTTACTAAATTGTATCTAAAATAAGTGTTTCAACACTCCCTCATCTTATATGTACATATGAAGTTAACATGATGTTTCATTTTGCACCAGTTATACAATCAAAATTTTCATCATCCTATACTTTTTTAGCATAAAATGAAGTTAGTACAACAGTTTACTTAGAAACATAGTACCTACAATGTGAATAGTTATTAATTTATCTTTCTGCGTCAGAAAGAGAAAAAAAAATTATGAGCCCCCCCTACATTCTCTCGAGCCCCCCCCCCCCCCCCCCCCTATGGTTCACTTCTAGCTACCGCCCTGATAGTATGTCTTATACATACGAGATCAAGCAATGAAAAGCGTATATTTTTTAAAACAGTTTGCAAAAAGTTCACAAAAGATCAGACTCCTGATTGGCTAATCTCGCTTCACTAACAGTGAAATATCTACTATCTGGATTCCAACCAAGATCTTGGTATTTCCCTTTATAAATATTTTAATCAACGTACATGTTCAGTGCAATTTACCGAAGTGACCCATGTTACCTATCGATTGTAAGGCAGTACGAAACCGAAATGTGGCACCAATGAAAACTATCCTGTTGAACTGTAGCTGACGTCACAATTCGCCTTGATTTTCATTTCATACTACCCTACAATCGGTTGGTAACATTGGTCACTTCGGTAAGTGAACGGTAAGTTACTCTAAACATACTCAATGTTTAATTATGTTTCTTCTAATTTTCATTAAATAAGTCATAAAATATTCTGGGAGGACAAAATAATTAAATTATTTAAAAAAGAAACTAATAAAAATTACCAAATATGTAAATTATTTTAAAATTCCTCCGCGGTAAGACAATTTACATATGTGAAAAAACACAATGGTTTTATTTTTCTAGCAGACATGTGACGCAGACACTTAGTATAAGTATCTCGTAGTGTAGAAGAACGAGCATTTATAGACGCAGTTCTGCTTAGATTACAATTAGAAATGAATAGAAAAAGCTGGGTGTGGCGGTACGCTGAGAAAAAGAATGACAGAGCCTACTGCCTGCTATGTGATGATGATATTGCTGAAAACTCATTCTGTGCAACGGGTGGAACAAAATTCATGCCACATATAGACAAAGTCACAGGCAGATATTTTGTAAAAACATATTTTTCGGACTATCTTACCCTTAAAAAGTGTAAACCAGTCGAAAGATTTCTCGAATCCATTACTTTCTTCTTGTTAAGATACAAGAAAATATAAAAAAACTAAGTACTAGGCACAGCTCTTCCAAATATTAGTTTGATTCTATCCACAACTAATGTAAGACAATTTATAATAAATAACTTAGTTTTTTGGGAAAGAAACCAAAATTTAAACTGAGAAACGTATTCAGATTTTTTAGGTACCTGCATAACAAGTAGTAGTTAAGTAAACGCATCGTAGTTTTTTAAACAGAGAATCGCGATGGGGATACTCTACCGGATATTTCTCAATGTCTGTAATCCGCAGAAAAGCATTGAAACATCAAATTTCATATCTTGAATGAAAAACGTTTAAACGTTTATACGTTTAACCGCTTGGATAAGATCCGTATATACGATGTACCGTATATGTTGTTTTGCGCAATACGTATAAACGCCGATGCCGTATTATACGTATAGTTGATCCGTATTTCGTATAATACGTATTATACGTATACGCGTATAAACGTATAATCGAGAGCACTAGTACCAAGTTCTGTTTGCGAAATTCTTCCCTGGGTTTTCTCCACACCAAGATTCTACCGTCAGAACCAAATATATTAAATTTACTCTCATCAGCAAATATAACTTTATTTCAGTAATCAGAATTCTTATTTATGTTGGATTTTGCGAAAGCTAGTCTGAGTTTTCTATTCTTTTCACTTACGAAGAATTTTTTCCTGGCTACTCTACCGTGATATCCAGCAGATCGAATTACCCTTCTAATAGTCTCAGGATTAACAATTATTCCATATAATGCATGTAAATCAGCAGCAACTTTTGAAGCACTATTTCTTGGATTTTTTTTAATATTTCGAACGATAATTCGCTTTATTCCATTGGATAGATTTGATGGTCGGCCAGGTATTCTTTTATCCTGAATCATATGATTCTTTTTATATCGTTTAATGATATTGAAAACTGTTGAACGACTCAAGTTAACTGTTTCAGCAGTTTTTCTAATAGATTTTCCACGTTCAATATGCAAATTAATAACTAATTTTCGAATTTCAGGCGAAGTTTCTTTTCGTTTAGCATTCATGGTTACACAGAGCTAAAAATCACAAAAATTCCAAAACAAACTGGAGAGAAATACTGCAGACGATTTTATAAATTATTGCCAATTGCTTTTAAGTAAAAATAAAACCCCAAAAAATATTTTTATTGCTTATTTCAGACGATTTTTGTTGCATATATAATGGTGTCCCATCACTTATGTGAGCTATTTTTTGCTCCGTTCTAAACATTTGTATTTTTATTAAATTAATATTTTAATATTTTGACAAAATGTATGTTATGTAACAATCTTTACTAAATTTAAGTATGAAACACACCCACAAAAAATGTGTACATGTTTTTTTAATTTATTTGATTAGTTTCTTTTTGTAAAGCACAAGTGTCCCATCACTTATGCGAGACACTGTATTAGTGTTTTAATTAAGAAATTAAAAGAAAATGAAATTTATTTGAATTGTATTATAATGAAAGGTGTTGTACCTCTGACCATATTGTTTCTTTGACCACCTAAGCTGTAGTGACATGTAGCAACATTTTATAAATTTTGGTGTAATTACACTGTAAAAAAAAAAAAAAAGGGTCGATCTACTAAAAAAACTTTAGTGATCTTTGTAATTACTAAAAAATTTTTAGTAATCTTAGTCGGTTACTAGAAAATCTGTAAGAATTACTAGAAAAAAGTTAGCAATGGATAGAGTTAATAGTTTTACATTTTTAATAGCTATTACTAAAACTCACTTGGTGTGGCCTTGATAGCATAGTGGTTATAGTAACGGATTCCAGGCTAAGAGGTCCCGGGTTCGACACCGTCAAATACGTTCCGAATGTATGTAGTGTAAGTACTCGTTAATAAAGGGATAATGAAAATCTCTGTCAGAGCAGGTAGCATTTTTGGTGCTGCCATCTATTGCGGTTTTGCCGAAAATCTATCGCTTCAGAAGTTTGGATGCAGCTCCTGTTCTTCGGGCGCACGTAAAGGTTATTAAAAACAATTTTGGAGCTATTACTAAAATTTTCTTGGTGGCTCATACTAAAAATTTTTAAGTTAGTTATACAAAAAAATATTTTGTTCAGTTTACAAAAGAAATGCTTGTTTCACTTGCAAAAAAAAAGTTTGTAATGGTTACTAAAAAATACTGTGGAATACAAATTTACTAAAGAATTTTTAGTAACCTCTTGAATTTTTTTTTACAGTGTAGGGCACAGTTTCTTCAATTGAAGACTTGTGCAACCTAATGTGGATTATTCAAGTCAAAGAGAATTCTTGTGGATAATATTAATCCATTTCCATCATAAAAATCTAAGTATTTATTTATCAATGTTTTGTTTGGCTAATAATATTTTTTGTGGTATGTCTTTGTTGATAGAAATAATTTAGCATGGTAGATATAAATTTTCATAAATATGGTCAAGCTTATGAAAATGATAATCCTAACCCTAAACTGTAGCATGCTTTATAATTAGCACTAGCATGGTGTTGTACCTCTGGCCGAAATCAGTTGTGCTTTTGACCAGGTCAAAGGTATAAAACTTTTAAAGTTTTTTTAAAAACATTTCAAGTTTTATGACTTACCTACTACAACTTCTTGAAATTAGTTAACGATATTTTAAGACGATGTTTAATATTTATAAGAATATTTTACAACGTCATTCGTTTGAGCCTGATGATATTTGGAATAGCGGCGAGACTGGAATAAGCACAGTTCATGTGCCTCTTAAATTCATAGAACCCCCCCCCCCCTAAAAGAAAAAAAGTTGGAGGGATAACGTTTGCCGAAAGAGGAACAACTATCATTATGATTACTGTTTTTAGTGCATCCGGTAACAGCATTCTCCGTTGGTTGATTTTTCCGCGGCAACTTTAAATATTTATGCTGCATAGAGCGCTTCTTGGATCAATAGGGGCTGCAAATTCAGGCTGGTCAAATCAGATCATATTTCAACAGATCTTTCAACATTTTCTGAAAAATTTTAGACCTATTACTAAAAGGTCAGTATTGTTATTGTTTGATAACAAGGACCTCATATTATTGTACTCTTAATAATAAAGACATACACTGTAAAAAAAAAAAAAAAAAAAAAAAAAAAAAAAAAAAAAAAAAAAAATGTCAATTAACTAAAATTTTTCTAGTAAATTTGTATTCCAAGAACTTTTCATCTAAGAATAACAGCAAAATTTTTTGTAACCGAGGATGGTTACATGAGTTTTTTTTTTTTTTTTTTTTTTTTTTTTTTTGTTACTGTTACATGAAAAGTTCTTGGAATACAAATCTACTAATCTTAGTAACTCTACACTTTTTTTACAGTGTAGATGAGGTTCGAAAGGTTGAGTAATTTTACTTTAACACATAATCCACTCCCATCCTGTAGTTATGAATGGGACATATAGCGCAATAAAGGGATTTCCCGTTGAATTACACTTATGAAACTGTTTACGTAGCAAGACATACCTATCACAGACCTATGAGTGGAATAAAATGCAAAATGAATATTTATGAGACGTGTCACTTTTCTTGTGGATAAGCGGAAGATTTGTTATTTTTTATTTATGTGTTCTTTACAAAATTTTAACTTTTTTAACTTACCAGTTTTTTTTTTTAGTTTTTCTCAAAAAATTGTTTAAAAATTTTGTATACAGGGTTATTATAAATGATGGACCCATTTTCAAAAAATTATATTTATTAAAGTACAAATCCAAAATGAACAATCTTTATACCGATGAAAAGAGGAAGTTTCGAAGTTTTTTTTAAGACATTATAAATATTCAACGTGTCCACCGTTTGCTGCTTACGTGCTGCATACGTGATAGCCAAACTCGTGCCACACACCTTGTGCACCACAATAGTAATCTCACTCACTACTGACCGTGAAGCGAAATCGTCTTCTACCGGCCTGCTTCAGGAGCCATCTCCGTGCACTCAGTAACCTGTGTAACCCCAGTAACCCGTCAGAAAGCTGTGCACTCAATAACAGCAAATACGTTTTCTCGTGTGAGGGACGAGTTTGGCTATCGTTTAGATGTTTGCCGCGCAGCAAAAGGTGGACACATTGAATATTCATAATGTCTTTAAAAAACTTTGAAACTCCCTCTTTTCATCGGTATAAAGATTTTTCATTTTGGATTTGTACTTAAAAATATATCTATATATTTTTAAAATGGGTCCATCATTTATAATAACTCTGTATTATAAAATTTACCTTTTTGGGGCATATTTACAATCATGAACATCAATGTCTCTTTCACTTTCTTATCAGTTTATTACGCAAAACATTGCCTACTAACGGGAAAAAATAAATAAAACTTTTCATCTAACGGCTCACTGTTTGCTCTTGTTTTTCACCCATCGCCTATCAAGGTAATGTAGCCTTGGACGAGTTACCCGTAGAGGAAGAATGTTACTTTCGGACTCCCACTGGGCCATTTCGGATGGTTAAAAGATTCCTCAGATGACACCCACTGCATGAAGTCACCTGTTAGATTAATTGACTGAAGGTGGAGCCGACTGCCAGATAAAAGGTACTAATCGTCTCAACGTGGTAGCAAGTAAAAGTAAATATCTGGAAAAATAACACTTACATACTTTGATCTATTTTCTGGCTTAAAGTTATTACTTTCCCTTTTTAACTGTCATCGTAACTTGAAACAATGCGTGCATTTAAAAGTGTTAAATAATTGCTAAATAATTTTAAAAACTAAAACGCACACTTTTAACATCAGGTCGGACTAAAAAGTTAAAATGTTTTTTTCGGTTGCATAGTTGCGGTTTTCATATGTGTTTCAGTGATTGTCATGTGTCTAAGGTGTCAGGAGACTGTTAATTTTTCAAATTGCTTTTGATACGTTTATCCGGCGTTTTCGATCCTCTTAAGCGGCGATTTTTCAAATTGTTGAATTGTCATCAGTTCTCAATAAGTGTGCAAAATTTCAATTGAATCTGATGTTTTAAAGTGAGTGAAAATAACGTTCAAAGATTCTGTTACATGCATACATACAGGTGAAGCTAATAAAAGCATGTTAAAAAAAAATTCTAACACTTTTGACAGCTTCACCGGGGTATTTCTGATAGTTTTAAAATTCTTGAAATGACTCCGATTCATGAAATCCACTCTCAGAATAACTGACTGAATCAGCTTTAATCTAATTCAATCAATTGCCATATTAATTAATTATTTTGAGCTCTAAAGTGTACAATGAAGATAAAAGATATTAATCGCCTGATTGTGGTTACGACCAGCATGTTACGTCGTACATTTCTGTGTTCACGTAGTTCACCTTGTGCTTAAATTGTAGCCTTACCAACATATGTGAGTGAGAGACGCTAAGCTGGCCATCATCCTCTTACTAGCTTAAATGGTACAACACTTGGAGCGCTATTCCAAGGGTTTTGGATTCGATTCCCAGCTTGGATATTTTTCATTCTGTTGATTCTGCGTTTAATGCTCATCGTGATAATTCACTTATTAACTATTCAATAATTTCAAGCGTAATTTCACTGCTGAAAATTAACTGAAAAAATATGAATGCGTTTACCGATGCTGGATTTATTTGTGTCTCATGCTACGCCGCAGGTTTGTGTGTTCATGTAGACGATTCCACCTTGTGTTGCATTACCAACATATGTGAGTGAGATATGCTAAGCTGGGCATTGTCCTCGTATCTTAAATGGCACAGCACTTGGAACGCTATTCCAAGGCTTCCGGGTTCGATTCCCGTCTTGGATATACATAAGTATATCCAAGTAGTAGTATATAAGTAGTTTGGTTCTTCGATACGTCTTGGTTCTACGCTTAGTTAGCAATGTGATAAATCACTTACTAAATATTCAATACTATAATTAGTATGCTAAGATAAGTATGTAAAATATAAATAAATTTACATACAGAGCTACCTAAAAAAATAAAATATGAATACATTGCCATTTATGGTAAATTAATTGCTGCAAGTGCACTTTTAATTGTGAGGTGTGTTTTTCAACAAAATTAAGTTTCAGCTTAACACGTGGTGCGTATAAAAATCTCTTGATAATATATAGGGTTGTCAAAAAAAATTCGACTGCATTTCAGTCTATTAGAGAAATTGTAAACGGGAATTTTTCCTCACAAGAAAATCCTATATTTACCTAAAATTTCGTCAATAGCTGCTGCCTCTGTAAAATTTATAACACCTTTTACTCTACATACAAGCTTAGAAATCAATCAGAAATACAAATGCTCATGCTGTACTAGATTATAATCAGTGGAGATTTATAGTGTCTAAATGTCGACAATAGGTTGCATGATTATATTTATGTGAATATACGACAGTGCTATAAAACATGTAAAAAATCGTAATGAAATTTTTCCAGGCATATAATTACAACAGAACAGTTTTTTTTATAGCATCTTTCATAGTAATTGTTGTTTTGGTGGTTTTTGGGAATTCATACACTGGAGCCCCTTACTGTATAGCTCTATTTTTTTTGTGTCATATTCCATGTTTGGTTATTTTAAGTAGAAGTCCTCAAGATTTTTACAGTAACGCTGCGCGGATCTGCTTGTAATCTGTAAAATATCTTCCTCAAACAGAACTGAACGAATATTTGTTGCAGCCTCTTGAAATTAAAAATTGTAACTGCGTTGACTGTACTATGTCGAACTATGTTGAACTGTAAGCGACCATTGCAAAAGTCTGAGCAATTTACATAAATTTTATTGACATTCGCAGTTGTATTATTTACGTTAAAACAACATTTAAACCGGGCAGAATGTTATATGTAGTAAGAGCTTCCCCGATCTATCATTAGCCATTTCTTATCACTCTCTAAAAGTCTCGATTAAAAACAATACACGTATACACCTTAAGAATTAAAGCTTGAATAAACTTAATACAATATATATGAGTCTTGCGAATGCGATATTACTTTTGAGTATTCCTAATACTTCTCGAAGTCATGTTATGTGCTTAGTATTTCTGTATTTGCAAAGAAAACGAATTAGTAGTTAAATGATTTTAATGTGGAATAAATTTTAATGGATTATGCGCTCTGAATTACCTGTATCTTTCCTTTTTCCCGGTAAAACGCATATATGCATAACGCATCGCCGCGAATTATAATTTAGAAATCCCGATAATGCATACTTAGACAAAGATATAACTAAATTTTGAAGATGCGCAAGTTTTGTAAAATATTTTGTCTTAGTACTTATTGACGGTTTCACAAATCAGACAAACTGGCTAATCAGTTGAAGGGCTTTAAATTTAATTCAAATTATATGGTTTAATAATAACATCAAGTTTAGCTTTTTTAAAAATTCGGCATATTGGATCTCGATCTTACTGAAGATGCCGATGGAACACCCGTTAGGTTAAGGTAATTTTGTTTTCCGTTAAAAAATAATATTTATTTTTTAACGGAAATCAGGTATAACACAGTTACACTTTAAACAACGAATTCTACAAAAATGAATAATTCTGATGATCAACAAGGTCAGAAAATGAAAAACACACCTGAAATACACGCCATAGTCTGCTTTATGACTGATGGATACTTCTGTCTGGTTGTGATGGGTCTGAAACAAACAAGCAAACAAGAAGTTAAAAATCCTAAACTGAAAGTAGAAATCTCTCAAACTGTCAAACCATTAATTTTTACAAAAAATTATTATTAATATTACAATTTTAATTTAAATGTAAAATTTTCGGTAAAATGCAAAAGATTTTCTTAGAAGTCATTCTTGTGGAAAAGAAGGAAATATAAAGAGAAATGTTCTGTTTCAGTAGGTAAGTACATGTGTTATGAAGATTCATTGAAGATTGGAAGTCATAGATTAATTATTAATTTTTTACAATGCCCATAAATAACAATAATAATAATAATGATAATAAAAATAATAATAACAACCACCACTTAGAAAAAACGTGTTTTAAAGTTTTCGGAGAGTATGCACAGCGCGTAAAAAATTTCCAGGACTGATCACACTAAAGACCATATAAGTTAGATATTACACTTAAATTTGATATTAAGATTCTACGTAGTCTCTTTCCAGTTCAATACAATGCTTAAAATGAGTATAGGGGTATGTAAACATCTTCTGGAACGACTCTATTCCAACACATGTCACAATCGCTTCAATGTCATGTGACGACTCGTACCGCCGCCCCTACTTCTTCAATTATAGCTTGAAAAATTGAAAGTAGTCCGTATGGGACAGATCTAAGGAGTGGGGTGGGTGATTTTGATCCAAATAATCTGACTTTTCTTCAAAAATTACTGCACAAGGAAGGACTTGTAAACCAGTGAATTATCATGCAAGAGGCACCAAATTCCATTGTTCAGCAAATCGGGCTCACATGCCGCATTCGTTTCAAAAGCCGATGAAAGACATCTTTATAGAATGCACGTAGTTACAGTGGAACGATGACAAAATTTTTGATGACTGATTTTCCGATCTTTCATCGTCTTTGGTCGAGTCCCTTTCTACTTGAAACTCCGTAAAACATTCAAATGTTCGCCAAGGACTGATAGCATCGCCATCGAACGCAAATATGATCTTTTCGTATATTTCTGTGGCCCATCCTTCCTTTTAACATAAAATTTCATGTTCATTTGTTGCTCCATTTTGTTTTCAATGACAATGATGTACACACACGCTTTACGGAAATGAGCGGTACCAAGTCAGAAGTATACATAAAGTAATCAACCACTTGATACGCATGGCTGGAGGTCGTTGATCGGTCATGCCATGAGTTTCGCTGAGATACAAATACCACCATTTTTTTTACTTTTTCTTTTAAGAGCGGGAGCCCAGGAACTTTTGAATGCATTGTGTATACCAGAAATGTATTGTTGTTTCATTTAATTGAGCGCTGAGCAAGATAGAGAAGAAAACAAAAGAAAGTGCAGTGCTTTCTAGACTATTTTTTTCTCGAATTTTTGAAGGTTTTGCATGAGTATGTGTGTTTTGTACTGGTAGATCTTATATTGCTCAGATAATTTGCATAGGGAAAATGACCTTTATAACTGAAATTATTTTTGTAAAAGCTAGAAAAATTCTGCAGTGAAAGACTTGAATATTAAAAACTAAAAAAATATTACTTGAAAAAATTTAAAAATATTATTTATTATAACCTTGTTTTAGAAGTGCATTGAAAAGTTTCGTTCATTCATTCGTTTAATGTTTCAAACACAAGAGAAAAAGAAAGGCTATTTTTATCACGACATAATTTGCCTAGGTTAAGAAACGTTTTGCGAGGAAACGCACAATATGTTGCTTGATTTTAGATTTATTTTAAAGATGTTTATCTGATCAGGATTGCGCTTAGCTCCTTGGGTGGCAAGAAACCACCGAACCTTCAAAAATGTCTAAACAAGTTCTTTTCAATCTAACTTTTTTACGTGTGTTTCTTATTTGTTCGATATTATTTATATTCAATCATCGAACACGAATATGGTTTGAAAGACAAAAAATTCGATGAATAATTTAAATCATAGAACCAAAGAATTTTTATACCTCATAGCATTTTTTTTTTCATGCGTGTAGCAATTGAGAATTTGTGTGTAATTTTGATTGTTTATCTTTTTTTTTTGTTTGCTTTATATCATTTATATTCAACCCCCAAATGTTTATATCTTTGAAATATAAAATATACAATGAGGAATTTTAATAATTAAGTGAAAAAGTTCGGATGCCTTATAAAATTTGTCGATGGATTGTAGCAGCATACATATTTTTAACGACCTTCAGAAGATTGATATCTAACTTTGATCTTTTATACTTTGTTTGTGGTTTGTTTGAATATTCAAATTCAGATACCAAACTTATAGATGCTTAGAAATAATGAAAATTTAATTCATAAAGCCCATTAGTTTTGATACTTTATACAATTTGTTGGCGCATGCAAAAGCTATATTTTTTAACGACCTTCAGCCGATTTATCTCTAATTTTGATATTAAAATTTATGAATATTGCTGTTTTTCTAGTTAATATTTTGGATATGATTGAAAAATGCATCTATGTTTGCGAATTTATTGTCTATTTTAAGCGAAATTATTCGAGACTAATTTTCAAATTCAGCTGTAAGGAACGTGACCAGTTAAGATTGTTTATCGAAAAACAAACAATATTTTTACGAAAAAGAACGAGGTTGGATATTTTTATTAAAAGTTTAATCATATGCTACTGAAATCACGATTTTTATTAAGAATTATATTCAAATAAAATATTTTTTTCTTTCCTTCAAACCGATTCTTTCAAATTTCAAAACTGACGTTTCAATACATTTATGTTATTAATCACATACAAATTTTAAAACCAAACAATCATTACGATAATGGGCAATTTAATAATCATTTTTATACAATGAACTTTTGCTATATTTCGGCAAAGTTTTATGATATGATGATGCAATACCCTGTTGTTTGTATTCATTTAGACAACATTGAGTACGAGTGAAAAGATTACAGTTCCATAAAGAAAACTTTTAGGGTGATTCGACGAGTTTTGCTATGAGCATGTAATTCTTTTCATAACTCTTTTAGATAGCGTTTGCAGTATAAATACGAGGCAGCTTACTGAAGAGCGAACTCATATATTCGAAACTCGAGAATGTTATTTGATTTGAGTTTTGCATTTAGCTTTATTCACTTTTCGAAAAAAGCGGACATATGTTTAGTTGCCTAGAAAAATCCGCGAGATTGAGTCCAAATTACAACTTAAACTCATTTACTTTTTAACAATTTTCAGAATTTTATTCTCGCCGTTAAAAACACATATCGAATTGTAAACATTCAAAACAACAACAGAAAATTAAAATTTTGCATACTTAATTCTTTGTATTGATTTTAAAATATTCATTAGATATAAACGAATTTTTAAATACCTGACTTCGTTAGATTATCCTTGCACTACATTTTAAACTGAACTTTCAAACCTCATTCACTTCAATAACGCACTGAAATGTTTTATAATTCTTACTAAAAAAAAATACAATTAATGATATGGAAGTTTATTAAAGGACATACTTGACGCAAGAACAGAAAGTTATTGTTATTATAAACAGCCAAGGGGAAATTTGGGTGTGATCATGGTTAGAGCTTTATCAAACATTTTTAAGATTGAATTTTTATTTCCCATGGCTTAGCTACCCTGCTCGCGTTCTTCAATGAAATTAGTCACATTTTTTGTCATGACTTGGCGCCTTGATAAAACTTTTGCGGATGTTCTCGCGTGATGGTATTTTTACCGACATGTGATCAAACCGTGATGCCCTGCAGCAAAGGCGTTGTACCCTCCAAGCTAACGGTACTTTTATTATTGCTCCTCCTTTATCAGGCGACCTTCATAGGTAGAAAAAAAAGGAAGGGTGGAAAAAATTAGAAGATTAAAAAGAAAATAGTCGGACTGTGACTAAAAGAATAAAAATAATTATTGGTCAGTTCTGAGTGGAGTGAGTGATTTTTTTTCTTTTGTAGCTCATTTTCCTTGACAAAATGTTGTTATTGTTTTAAGTGCTCCACATAATGGCTTGCATTTGAGGCTGACAGCTATTGTATAATTATGAATAAATGAATTATTATGAATCATAATACATTTTTCGATTATTTAACGCTGTCTTTTGTCAATTACGTGGAAATTAAAAAAGCATGGGAGGGGCTGAAGAGTCATTCTCAAATAATTTAAACAATCAAAACTATCAATAATTAATTAAATATTTATGAGAGTAGTTATTTGTTCAAGTTAATTATTAATACTATTGTCACAAATTCGATATTTTTGAGACATTATTTTTTATACATAATATATAAAAACAAAATTGCAGACATCTATGATATAAAATTAATGAGACTACAGGCTATTCAGGGGATCTGTGCCTCTCTGGTGAAGAATTAGTTCAAATATTAAAAATAAAAATCTTGCAATATCATTGCGTATAATCGTATCTCGCATTGTAACTGATACGAGAAGAGTAAATTTTGTAATATGATTCGCAAGAGTTAAGTTCTTTGACACCAGTTGAAATCATATTTTTAAATAATATTGATATGAAAGAAGTTGAACTGTGGATTGCAAAATTATTCAAATATGAAATAATATTATCTCAAGCTAAATATTCAATTTAAGTTGTTCGCGATGAGGCTCAGAATCAGAAGATTCGGCATGATCTGGCGCTTTGATACTGTTTCATATGCAATCAAAACATCATGATGGTATAAATTCATTTTACCTTGAATTTGGATCATTGTACTTTATGCCAAAAAAAGATGATCCTAGATATATTCTGTAGATTTTTAAATAAAATTTTCTAATTCAGGCACATTGTCGACTGAAGTCACGCAGTTATCTACATAGTATGTCTAGGATCATCTTTTTTTGGCATAAAGTACAATGATCCGAATTCAAGATAAAATGAATTTAATAACTTTTTGCGGATGTTGTCTGGCATTTTTACTGGCGTACATCAGTTCGTGGCGTACATCAGGCAAGACATCAGTTCGTGATGTCTTGGGCCAAAGGCGTTGCATCCTTTCAGGCTAGTGGCGTTTTTATAAGTGCTCCTCCTTTATCAGGCGACCTTCATACTTAGAAAAAAAAAGTTTAAGGAATTAGAAGATGAAAAAAAAATACTTCGACGGTGACTAACTGAGTAGCAATAATTATTTCTAAGTTCTGAGTGGACGAAGGAATTTCATACCTTCCATCAAAAAGTTATTTTCCTTGGCTAAAAGTTGTTATAGTTTTAAATGATTCCCCGTAAACACCTCCCTTAATCTGGCAGTTATTGTATAATAACGGATAAATGAATCACAATACAATCTTTGGGCTTTTCCAGTGTCTTTCATTTGACAACGTTATACAGAAGAAGCAAAAACAGATTAAAAAATACTAGATATGTATGAAATAATAAGTACCTAACCATCCAAATAGAAATGGCCTATAAAAATGATTTTGTTGAGCAATGTATGGAAATTAAGTCACGATTTGTATATAATGCGCACTTAATTTAAGTACCCGATTTTTTGTATTTTCTTGGTTAATACTGAGCTTTTCTTTTCCTGCCTTTATATTTTATTTTATTTTTTTGTTTTGTAATAGCTTCAAAATTATATACTTTCAGCGAAGTTAAAATATTTTTATTGCATTTTTATGATTGAATGATATATGAAGTTACAAAATGTTGCTATTCTTGAGCAATATTGGAAAATTAAGTCATTATTTAAGTATAATTTGTATTTAATTTAAATAATTTATTTATTTATTTATTTATTTATTCTTTTGTTGAAAATAGTCATCTTCTTTCGTCATCTGTTTTCTTTAAATTTTTACAAAATAAATAATACTGAAATATTTGTATACATTTGTATATCTTCCTGAATTATTAAGTTACAAAATCATGATATATATCCTATACTTTAAATATTTTAGTTAGCAGCATGTCACTCTTGAACCTTATTGATACATCTTACATTATTTTACATTTTGAATCATCAACTCTCAGTCTATGATACTTTCATGTAGGGGGAACTGGGGGACATTGATACAGCTTTTTTCAAAAAAAAATTTTGGTGTCTAGAAAGCAGAAATTTCAAATTATTTTTCTATGTGATGTCCGCAAAACCTATGTAGTGTGTTATAAAAATGTACAATCGTTGTTTTATATATTATTTTTGCATGTAATTTTAAAAAAATCAAAAGAAGTAATTTGTATCAATGTGCCCCATCCCCGGGGCAGATTGATACACTTTGACACATCTGGGAAACATGGAGACAAAATAACACCAATGCATATTTTTCACAGAAAAATAGTTAGCAAACCATTTTACACATATTTATAGACATTAAAATCGCACACAATTTATTTGTAAGCGATAAAAGCAATCAAATGAAATGTATAATGACCTGATATTCTGGCTGTTCCTTGTCTGTTTGTTGGCTGTGGTAACTTTCTCATATCTGGCCCTTTAACCCCAGAATTATCTTCTTTCTTAGGAAAGGTGAAAGAATTACCAGGTTTTCTATTTATAAATCGGTTTACAAACAGAAAATAAAGGATAATTATATTAAAAATTATGTTTATAATATAATTATCCAGTACTGTTCTGCAGCTTGTTTCTCTTACTTAACATTTCTCATGTCGATAATACTTTTTTCTCTGGAGAATCGATATAAATTTGAGATTTGCCAGGCTGTTGTCCATTTCTTTTGTTAATTCTGCTAGCACTAGATATTGTGTAAGTTTGTACGTTCGCAAAAATACTATAAAATGTTCTAATATAAACAAATTAGAGCTATTTCACTTCAATAAAAACTAATAGTAGAAATTTTTGACGAAAAATGGTTGAATTAAGGAGTGTATGGTAAAAAAAATAAAATAAAAGGTAATGAAAAAATGAACTAGAAAAGGATTTAGGTTGTATCAATGTGCCCCGACAAAGACTGTATCAATGTGCCCCGACAAAGACTGTATCAATGTGCCCTTATATAGCCATTTTGAATAAAATTAGTCTCAAATCCAGCACTTCGTAATTTATCTAACAGTAAAGAATGAGGAACTGATAAAGAGTAGCTTTACTTTCCAGGGAGGGTATTCTTTTTGGTTGAAAATAGTGGAACAATTGTATAGTACCATTTCAATTGTACAACTCAAATTTATTTTTGACCTACAAAAACAATTAATCACCCATGGGTCAGTCCACATCAAACCAACCAAAGGACAAAATTTCAGGTCTTTGGATTTTGTTAATTTTTGGCTCAGATGTTGTACAAGAATAATAGATAAAAAATACAAATTTGAAGATTTTTTTAACCATTTGTTTTTGAGTTATTAATTTTTGAAATTTTCAAAATTTAATGAAATTTTATTTTTTGGTGTTTTTTAATTTGCTGTAACTTGAGAACTATTTGACTTAAAGAGTTGAAATTTAAGTCATTCTTTTCAGTTTTTTATGCTGTTTCATAGGATATATAGCATGACCAAATTATTTAAAAAAATATTTTTTTATGTAAAAAATGTATATAAATTTTTAAAAAAATCAAAATCGGAATTTTTGATTTTGTTTAAAAATATATATTATATTTAACACCCTTTTAGCAACTTTTGTGCCAAATTTCATGATGGAACTCTTATGGTATCATAAAGAAAAAAATTATTTTCTATATCAATGATCGGCCAATTTTTGTAAAAAAATCTCATTATATTTTGTTAAAAGGCAAATTGACTATGAAAGGTAGTCTATTTTTGTTTCCAATGTTCATATTTCTCATTCATGCAAGTCAAGTTCAATTATCAAATAAAATTTTAGTATATAATTCGCTAGGTTTTATTATTTTGTTAAACACATAACAGTAAAATTTTAAAGTAATCAAGATAATTAGTATTTTGCGCAATTGACAAGCTAAATACTTTTTTAATTTATTCTCTTGGAATTTAAATAGAATGTTTTTTTAATTATTCTTAATTTAATATTACTTTTAATTAAATTTTATGTTTAAGAAATGAATAAATTGGTAATAAATGAGTTAATGAAAGAAAATCTTAAAGTAGTGTTCAACAAAACAAATTATGCTCCTGAAGTTGAATGCTTTCACAATCACAATGAGTCACACTAAAACATTAACATTTTTGTTTTCTGCTGAAACCTGCATGCCTTTCTTACAAGGCTTTTAAAATCGCCAGTTTCTCTAAGATCTTCTGTAGTGGCACACTATCTCAAGTCTTGCTGTCTGTTTATAAGTGGTATTGTACAACTTAGGGTTTTTTTTTTTTTTTTTTACTATTATTTCTTTGAGTTGAATGTGGATTTGTGTTATAAAATATTAAGAGGGAAGTGGCTTTAAACTGAAAATGGATAATAGAATAAATTTTGTAATAATTCATTCAAAAAGCAAGAACACTAGGTAAGTAAAAATTTAAGAAATATTACATTGTGGATGACAACATTAAAATATGGCATTGGAAAAGGCATGAAAATCTGCACTCATTGCCGCTTACAATTAGGCAAGGAAAAGCATCCCTCAAATTTTGAAAATGACATTGATACTAATTTTTCAGACATTCCAAACAATGACAATCCAAAACCAGGTTGTAGTAAATATGACCTTGAATTCATGGATGTGGAATCTGGTTTTGATAATTTGAATACATCATTAACATCTATTGGAGAATCACCTATTATTAAAAGTAAATGTAAAAGTAGTAAAAGGTACTTCTTTGAAGAAATTCTGGTATATGTTGCTGGTGTCTATGAGAAGGAGTAGTGGATGGCATGTGTTTTCACAAAAGATCATGTGGAAGAAGATGTTAAAGTTTCTTTCCTTCATCCAAGCGGACCATCTTCGTCATTCTCTTATCCTAGAAATTCAGACATTTTCACAATACCAAAATACTTTATTTTATGCATACTACATCCAATTACTGCAACAGGCAGAACATACACAGTACCCAAAGAGGAAATGTAAAGAGCAGGTCAAATTTTACATAAGAAGAAAAAATACTTGTACTAAGATCTAAAAATTGAGCTCCACCGTGCCAAACTGAGTACGTAATTTGTTAAGTTAAAAGATTTGTTTATTAAATATCTAAAATTTATTATTTGTCTTTTAATAAAACAGGCTATTCTTAAAGTTTTCCAATTTGTATTTGTTCCTATGAAGTAACACTTCGGGCTAAACTGTGCAGTACACTGTAAAAAAAATTCAAGAGGTTACTAAAAATTTTTTAGTAAATTTGTATTCCACAGAATTTTTTAGTAACCATTACAAACTTTTTTTTTGCAAGTGAAACAAGCATTTCTTTTGTAAACTGAACAAAAGAATTTTTTGGATAACTAACTTAAAAATTTTTAGTATGAGCCACCAAGCAAATTTTAGTAATAGCTCCAAAATTATTTTTAATAACCATTACGTGCGCCCGAAGGGTAGGAGGTTCCTTCGAGCTGCATCCAGACTTCTGAAGCGGAAGATTTTTGGCAAAAGTGCAATAGATGGCAGCACCAAACATTGCTGATTGCTCCGACAGGATTTTCATAAACCCTTTACTAACGAGTACTTACACTACATACATTCGGGACGTATTTGGCAGTGGCCAGTATCGAACCCGGGACCTTTTAGTCTGGAGTCAGTTACTATAACCACTATGGTATCAAGGCTACACCAAGTGAGTTTTAGTAATAGTTATTAAAAATATAAAACTATTAACTCTCTTCGTTGCTAACTTTTTTCTAGTAATTCTTACAGATTTTCTTGTAACCGACTAAGATTACTAAAAATTTTTTAGTAATTACAAGGATCACTAAAGTTTTTTTAGTAGATCGACCCTTTTTTTTACAGTGTATATCTTAAAGTATTTTTTATTACAGATTTATATGAACATTGATACAGAAAATATTTTTTTTCTGTATGATACCATAGGAGTTCCATCATAAAATTTGGCATAAAAGTTGCTAAAAGGATGTTAAAAATAATATATTTTTTTTCAAGAAAATCAAAAATTCCTATTTTGAATTTTTTTTAAATTTATATAAATTTTTTTACAAAAAAAATATTTTTTAAACATAATTTGGTCATGTTATATATCCTATGAAACAGTATAAAAAACTGAAAAAAAAAGATGCAAATATTAATTCTCTAGATCAAATAATTTGGAAGTTACAACCGATTAAAGATTACAAAACTATACAAATTTTGTAAAATTTTCAAAATTTCAAAAATTTATAACTTTAAAACGAATTGTCGAAAAAAAATTAAACTTCACAATTTTAATCTCATACGTAAGTATAATAGACTGGTAAAAAACCAGTACAATCTAAAACATTAACATAAAAAAATATTTTTTTATTGGTTGATTTCATATGGAATTACTCCTATCCCATTTCATCAAACTATTGAATCATTCCAAAACTTTCTGTATGTAGTTAATTTCACTAGTATCACCTTTTGGAGCTGTTGTGAACCTTCCTGTAATGACCCTGTGTGTTGTACAGGGGGTGTATCAATGTGCCCCAAGTATCAATGTACCCCAGTTCCCCCTATCTTAAATGTTAGTGCTATTTCATAACGCTATAAAATATTTTTTGCGCTAAAAGAACCAATTGTAAAGAGGATGATCTAAAAGCCACAAAATAAATAAACATTAGGTGATTTCCGAAGTTATAGATAGAAGCACGACATGATTTATTCATAAATATACAGAAAAACATTAAACTTTTTGCTAAGAAAAGAACGTGTCAAAATGGCTGCTTTTGTCACTGAAAGTTACAGTTTAGTGGTGGCAGAGTTATTGTCTTTTTCTGATAGTATTTAAATCATCATTCAGTAGTAACTACATTAGAAATCCTCTTCTACGTTTCGCAGAGTATCTTGCCATGGCTGGAAGTTTTTTTCAGTCATGGAAATGGTAAGTTATCCACTAGTGCCAACTCGTTGATGGTAAATATAATTTTCAGGCATAAAAATTTTGATTATTGAAAATCTCATTTATTTCTGTACAATTTAGTAAAAATTGTATCGGGCTATTTATTGTCTGTGATTTTAGAATTATAGAATTTTTATTTCTTTTTGTGACTTTAGAATCACTTGATATGAATTCAAATTTTTAGTCGCTTTAATATCTTCGATTTTTTTAAAATAAAATCTATTTTTTAAATATATCACTTTATATCTTTGTTTTAATAAAATAATTTTATGTGATTCATTTGATTATATTCACAAATTTAAGGTATGAATCAGTAAGAAATAAAAATAGAAGCATTTCCAAGCATTCCAAGTGTTATCGGAAATACTAAAAAATGTTTAAAAGAGAAAATATGGGATGATTTTGCAAAAGTGAAAATGAAATCAGTAGTATGGTTATCATTATGTTGGTTATGTGGTATCAGTTGTGTAAAAACCGCATGGAAAAATAGAGTTTTATTCAGTGTTGAACTCGAATTTTCGTTCAGAATTTTTAATATAATAAAAATATTCTAATGATATTTTCATTAGATTTTTTTAAACTTTATTTTTCGTTTGCTTTGCGAAAGAAAAAAAATATGTCAACAGTTGACATATATTCTTTTCAAATAATATTCTTTTAGGTATATGAAATGTTTATCACAGTTTTTAGTAATGAACGCAAAAAACTATTTTGTTAAAAGGACCAAGAAATAGCCCGAGGCAAATATTTGATTGGACCCCCTGACCACATGATTTCATTAGTTGAATAAATTTTATTGGTCTAAAAAAATATTTGGTCAATCCGCCAAATATTTGAATACGGCTATACTAACCAAACTTTTAGTTCACAGAACTATTTTTTTTTGTTCTTTTATCTGAATAATTTCTTCCGTGCGCTTTCCCAGAAAAAGTCAAATTAACTGGTCTTATCCGCCAGTGGCATAAAATCGCATCGATATGTTAGAATATAGATAAAAAAATTTTAGATTTTCTTTCGAGAACGAACTAGATATTTCAATTTACGATTTTAACACAGTACTTGTGTCGCTAGGACATCCATCCACCCGTTCACATGTATAATAATAATATTAAGAAAATACAGCATTATACATCTAAATGTTTGGAAGGAAAACCAGTTGAATTACGTTTTCATGTAAAATAATCAAATATTTTGCAAATCATCTTCTATTTCAATAATCTAAAATAGTGAATGTTGAAGTTGCCCGAACTGGATTCAGTCCATACAAGTAAGGGATTAATAAAAGAACTTATCCAAGAATATATAAATTATAAATCTAATCATTCACTCTTTAAAGACTAAAAGATAGTCATCTTTACACATTTTGGTTAAATTTAAAAAAAGAAGTTCACATTTTTATCAGATTTATCATAAAAATCATAATCACTAAAATTTAAACTTTTAATCTCTTTTTGTCTGAATCAGATTTCTCGTTTATGTAAGTTTCGATTGCCTTTTCTAGAAACACTGACTACCAATAGCTGGAAGTATCTTGCGTAAGATATTTGAATTCAACCCCCAAAAATAAGGACTGCAAAGGAAATAAATATAATAAAAATGCAAATATAAATACCAACAATAGTTTCATGGAGGGAAATAACCCTATTAAATGTAGTAGCGGATAGGGACAGCTTAATGCAACAATGTTAAAACTTAGACTGCATAGCGAAACCGGGAAAAAATAAAAAAATCCCTTTTGACTAGTTGTTTTCTTGGTATTGATGTTCGTTTCGGTTATTTTTCCCTGTGTTTTACATTTTATTGTGCATTTACATTTTATTTTTCTCATAATTTTATTACTTTTAATATTAAAATGTAAGATGTTAATACGGTAGCGCATTCCTATATAAGAAATACTTTTTACCTTATTTAAAAATTAGCATAATATTTATGCCTCATAAATATTAGAAAAATACTTCAAAATTCTATCGCATATTTTTGTACACACTTATACAGATTTTAATAGTTCGATTCCTGTGTTAGTAATCTCGGAATTAACCAGTTTTGTCCATTAGAGAAATTTCTTTAATGCGACTTTCGTGCATCCAGAGATGCTTCTTTGGGTTTTAGTGTCATTAGAGACAGCAGCTTTGTGGAGTTTCGTTGCGGCACAATGAGTTGCGTACATCCAATATTTTTTTTTATGTTGTTTAAATGGGCACGTAGAGCTCATACGTACGTTAGTGACCGCGGCATTGACGAGTTCCGTGCACTTCAGATATTGCTGCACAGCGAGTTTCGTTCATCCAGTGATATTTTTTTTGGTTTAATTGGGCGCGCAGCGCTCATACGCGAGTTAGTGACCGCGGCATTGACGAATTTCGTGCATTTTAGAGAGTGCTATACAATAAGTTTCGTACATCCAGTGATATTTTTTTTTGGTTTAATTGGGCGCGCAGCGTTTATACGTACGTTAGTGACTGCGGCATTGACGAGTTTCGTCCATTTTAGAGACTGCTGCACAGTCGGTTTCTTGTGCCCAATGATGTATTTTTTTATTTATTTAATTATTTTTTATTGTCTTGTTGTAAAAGGCGCTCAATGCTTAGGCATAATCTTTGGAATTATTCAAGTCGTTAATTTTCTGCTTAAAATTCCGCGTTGTGATTGGAGATAATTTTTAGATTTCTGAAAACTAAGTTTGCTCGAGAGTGCTTGTCGCCAAAATCGCCAAAATCCAGTGTCTTGGCTGGTTTAGGATTATGTCGTTAACATTTGAAGAGAATGCATTATAATTATTAATATTCTAATATTAAAAAGATTACAATATGCTTTGATTGTACATTTCTATGAAATAGGAATTAAAATCATCATTAAAAAATGAAATTGAAGAAATAATATTTTTATTACAGCCTTTGTCTAAGTTTATAGGTGTATAACATCACTTTAGCATCAATACTAATAAAACAACTCGCCGAAACCATGTGGGGATTTTTTGATTTTTTCCCCGTTTTATTATGCAATCTAAGTTTTAACATTGTTGCATTAAGCTGCCCCTATCCGCTTCTATTAAATGTGCTACAACAATATGAAAGTTTCAATGGCTTTAAATGGGTTATTTTGAAATTTTTGAAATTTAACAAACTGAGATCATGATCTTATTCCACACATTGTTGTCAAAGATTTAATGAAAAAATCAATGCCATTAACCCTTTCCGGCACACTGTGCCCGGTCTGGGATACCTAATTTTAATTCCAAATTTGCAAACGGCACCAGTAATATTTTACTAAAATGTTGCTTTTACAATAAAAGCTTAAATTAAGGATTTCAAAAAATCTAAAAGATTCGTTTGTGAATTCCGGTGTCTGTCGATAATTTCTCATTTTATTGCAGATTTTGCCCGTGCCGGAAAGGGTTAAAGACATACAATTGTGTTTGTTTTCAACACAGCGATTCTCCACCACATAACACTCAAGTAGCGAGTAATTTCATTCATAAAAAGGTCAGAAATCGCTGGATTGGTCTATGTGGACCCACAGAATAATCACTTCGATCATCGGTTTTACTCCCCCCCCCTGTCAGTGATAAGCTCTTGTTAATACGTTTACTAAGAGAATTCACTCAGATTTTACTGTATTATAAGCAGTATTTAAAGTAATATCATTTGATTGATTTACTAGATTTTTACTAGATTAAACAATGATTAATACTTTCAAGGATTACATCCATATTCGTAATTAAGAATTTTTACATAAAACTATAAGAATAATTTTTTTAGTATTTAATCCCTTCGAAATAAACGTCTTTTACGAAGTTTTTAATGTCTTATCATCGGTTTTTAAGAAAGAGACATTTTTGCTTATTTGAATCGGGAAACTGCGCAGATTAAATAAAGCCAAATTTACAATAAAAATGTAACGGTGAGAATAATGAAGGATTCTGAGAACTTCATGCGGCACGTATACCGATTGCTCCTGGGCAAGGGTTTAAGATAAAATGCAGAGAAAATAACATTACACTTTTGCCCGTTTGGAATACTGTCAGAAGGTTAACCACTCTAGTTTTTATTTATAGGAGGGAATTCATGCTTTGGAGTACATTAAACGGCCACGAAGTATGTAAGATTCGTGTTCCAGAATAACTGATGCCTTCTAAAACATACCGCAACATGAATTAAAATCAGTTTCACGGAATAACAGTTCACGAAGAGCAAAGATTTGTATTGTTCCTGACGTCAAACAGTTTGAAAAAGTGTGGTTTAAAACACCTGTTTTCGTATCACAAAATCAAATCTGCAAACAAATTGGTGTTGAAAATTGTTTTGTATTTCCATGTATCTGTACAACTGCGTTACATCGAGCTTTTATTGTAGCAAACATTTTGTAGAATAAACTCTGTACTCCAGATCTAGTCTTAAAAAGTGTCTCTCCAGATGTTCCGTAGATAATTATATTATAAATAAAAATATGCTTCTTTCAATCGTTGTTATAATTTTTCTACGTTTCAGTGCTTACGTCTATTTTTTGTAAATTCATGCATAAATGGACTTGCATTAAAGTCTGAAAAATGTAACAATAAGTCCTCAAAATATTTCATTTGCATTTTAGAAAGACAAGTAGAAAAATAAATCTGACTGATCTGCATATTGCAATCATTGCTGTATAGATGATCCCCGATTTCTCAAAGATTTTGCGGTTTCAGTTTTGTGCAAAAAAGAGAATTTTGTCTTTCTGTAACTGCTTGACTGTTGCATATATTCAAACCTAACTTTTTGGATATGAATAAGGATGCGTCAAAAAATATTTTTGCAATTGGGCATTTTTTTTTTGTATAGGAGGCCGTATAAAAATAAATTTTAATTTCGTAAGACTGATCTCCTATGAGATACAAGTGTATTTTTTGGAATCTCTGTCTTCCTATGAACATTTTTCTAATTTAAATTGTTTATGTTTTTCCTTTGTAGAAATAAACCGTGTATAATCCCCTCCCCATTTTTACACCCCGTAAGTTACATAAATTACACACACACACACACATATATATATGAAAACTGAGTTTTAAAATCAACAGAAACAGCATAGTTATCTGCCACTGGATATAATGAGCTGGTATGGATAATGTCACCAACCCTTATAAGTCGATGAGTCAGGCTTTTAATATGTGGTGTCACGCCCATTCCTGGATGCTTACCCTAATAGAAAAAAAATCCTTGAATGACAGAAATTGATTGCACAAATTAAGAAAACCGACATTTTCTTATCCCAACCAAACGTTTGCGAAGTATCAGAGCGATAAAAAAGAAATTCCTAGCATTGGCTTTCAACTATAAATAATACAAGAAATAAAGAAAAAGAACAGGTTTAAATAAAGCATGTCATTTGTAATTGTATGTGGTTTATTGTGTCACGAAGGATCATCTACTAATTTTTGCTAAGACTAGCCATTTTTTAATATTGTGTCTATTGTAGCATTTGATCAAAATCGCATAAAGTTCGACGCGTCAAATTTTCAGTCATTCGCATCAGGCTACTTCCCTATCTAATTTGTGCATGTTCCTATCTTTTTCAAATTTCAACATTTTCAAATGATTTTTTTTATCCGGCTATCTTAGGTCGAATTCTTTTGATGCAATTTGTGTAAATTAAAAAACTAAATCTTAATTTTGCTGGTATAGTTTCTGCAAGGCTCTAAAAGAAACAATGTCTCAATTCTTACTGGTTCCGAAATTAAAAGTATTATCAGAAAGACAGTGCAGCAGAAATCTAAAAAAGAATATAATTATTATGTTAGCCTTCGACCGCAGACATCTTAAGCAAAGAAACAAAATTAAAAAGATATTGAAATTCAAACATAGAACCTTTCCATTAATTTAACACTAACTTGTGAATGTCGATTTATGCAAGGCTAATTTCTTAAATGCTTATGAAGATTTTTATGTGATGCATTCTTTTATTTTTCTTTCTTCTATCTTCAATAAAAGAAAGCATTGTAATGGAATTTTTTAATTTCCGGCTTTCGACGGGTTTACAAGTTTTAGGGGTCAGAGATACCAAAAAACGTGTTTGTACAAAATGCCTGTCTGTTTGTGTGCCTGTATGTAGCCATTGTACCATTGAAAAGTGTATGAAGATATGCATAGAATTGAACCAAAGTTTTCGTGTATGTTTTTGGCTGTGGCAAACATGTCTTACTTTAATTTTGAAATATTCTGCCGAAAAGGTGCACCGCAATAGCGATTTTTGTGCCATTTTCAATATTGTACTATCGAAAAATGTACAGTTAATATTTTTGAATAACTTTAATATTATTGAATTAATAATATTAAAGTATTAACATGTGTAAATACTGTTTGAATTGTTAAGATATATATATGAGATAGAAGAAAGTTTTGGGATTGGCACACCCAAGTAGCTTAATACACAATATATATTTTTTTTGGAATTTATTTCTAGTAATTTTAAATTTCTATAACTGGAAAATCCACCAAATGTTTTAATATCCAAACCACACATAAGCTTCCTCTTCAGAACGTTATTTTCATGTTTAAATAAGCAACGATGAAATTTTGTAAAAACAACTGAAGGCAAACTAATAAGCAATTATGAACCATCCAATATTCTTCTTACGGATTCCTCGACGAGACAAGTCACGATTACCCAGATTTCCCGCAAACATAAGATTTCTTTGTAATCGTTGAGATCATCTCTTACAATAGGAAGATAAGAACTTCTAGTTTGAATCCGCGACACGTAAATGTATCACCTAAATTTTAATTCAACAAGCTATGAAGCTGTCTTCTTTCATTACAAATGTGTTGCTGAAACTAACGAATGGGATCACTTTGTGGTTAAATCTTCATAAATGGCTTTCTCCAGTTCTAGAGGATTATTATCAAATATAATTATTGTTTTCGGTTAGATGATATTTTCTGAGAATGAGGTTTGAAGAAATCCATTTGCTCATTATGATTTTCATTCGTGCTTTATGAAGAAATATTTTTATTTGTGCTCTTATGTATTGTTATGGTTTTAAGTTGAGACAAATCTAGATTTGCACAATGAAAGAAGTGACGGAAGAAATGACACGGATTTCGTTACCTTTGAAATTTATTTGTATTACAAAATGTATCTGCAGCAGTTTAAACGCATCATTTACACATTTCATTTTACATCTGTATAAAACCATTAATTGTGAAATAATCTGTGGCAAGCAGGTCTCACTTCAACTTTGAAATATTCCACGAAAATGGCGCGATTTTTGTGCCATTTTTAATATTCTACCATCGAAAAGTGTATGAAGTTCTGCATAGAATTAAACCAATTTTTTTCTGTACGTGTTTGGCTATGGCTAGTAGGCAATCCCTGAATTTGAAAAAAATTCGCTAAAAGGGTGCGTTTTAATAGCGATTTTTGTAAAATCTTCAAAATTGTACCATCGAAAAAAAATGTATAAAGTTATGCATACAATTGAACCAATATTTTTGTGATTAAGCTGTCTTCTTTCATTACAAATGTGTTCTGAAACTAACGAATGGGATCATTTTGTGGTTAAATCTTCATAAATGGTTTCCTCCAGTTATGGAGGATTATTATCTAATATAATTACTGTTCTTGGTTAGATGATATTTTCTGAGAATGATATTTTGAAGAAATCCATTTGCTCATTATGATTTTCATTCGTGTTTTATGAAGAAAGTTTTCATTTATGTTCTTCTATATTGCTATGGTTTGAAGTTGAGAGATTTGCACAATGAAAGAAGTAGTGACTGGAGAAATGACACGGATTTCGTTATTTTAGAAATTTATTTTCATTAAAAAATATATCTGTAGCAGTCTAAACGCATCATTTACATATTTATTCTAACATCTCTATATGAAATCAGATTCCCTTCATTATTTATCTAATATACAGATGGAAAACAAAATAATACGAACACCCGTGAAAAGTATGACGTATTTTACACTTGCAGTATAGTCGCGCCACCTGCAACAGAAATCAACTACCTAGTGAGAGTGAGAAGGTAGGTATCAGTTTCTCAACAGCAGCTACCAAAGTTGCATGCGTCTATCGAACTGTCTGTGATAAGTTGAAATGTCAGACCTGTCAGAGATCCAAAGAGGAATGATTGTCGAAGCGCGTTTAAGTGGAGCATCGATTACGGAAACAGCAAAACTTTTGGGGTTTGCAAGGAGTAAGGTATGAGCCGTTATGACAGCGTACGCGAAAGAAGGTAAGACGACGTCTTCAAAGCACAACAGTAGCCAAAAGTCCAAGCTTGCTGATAAGGATAGACGAGTCTTGAAGCGCATAGTTCCCCTAAAGCACAATCAATCGTTATCCGAGATAACATCCGAAATGAACAGTCATCTCCAGGACCCGTTTCAACAAAAACTGGGAAAAGGAAACTTCATGCTGCGAGCATTTATGGCAGTGGGGCAATTCGAAAACCCTTGGTGACAGCAACTAATGTTATCAAGCGACGCCAGTGGTGCAGAGATCACAAAGGGTGATCCTCACAGCATTGGCAACAGGTTAATACGGTCAGATGAATCATTATTCACCCTATTTCAGACAACTGGACGCGTTTATGTCTGAAGAACGCATAGAGAAGCGTTTAATCTTGAATGCCTTATGCCGACTTTGAAGCAGGAGGGTGACTCCATTATCATATAGGGTTCGAT